>JADRCH010000216.1:4892816-5105151 GCA_019843965.1 Rhynchomys soricoides
ATCTGTATATTGCTTATGGCAGGATGGCCATTTTAACTATATCAATCCTGCCAATCCTTGAGCAGGGGCGGTCTTTCTATCTTCTGAGGTCTTCTTCGATTTCTTTCTTCAAAGACTTGAAGTTCTTGTCATACAGATCTTTCACTTGTTTGGTTAGAGTCACACCAAGAAACTTTATATTGTTTGTGACAATTGTGAAGGGTGTCATTTCCCTAATTTCTTTCTCAGTCTGTTTATCCTTCGAGTATAGGAAGGCTACTGATTTCCTTGAGTTAATTTTGTATCTGGCTACTTTGCTGAAGTTGTTTATCAGCTGAAGCAGATCTTTGGTGGAGTTTTTAGGGTCACTTAAGTATACCATCATATCATCTGCAAATAGTGATATTTTGATTTCTTCCTTTCCAATTTGTATCCCTTTGACCTCCTTTTGTTGTCTAATTGCTCTAGCTAGAACTTCAAGTACTATATTGAATAGATAGGGAGAGAGAGCTCAGCCTTGCCTAGTCCCTGATTTTAGTGGGATTGCTTAGAGTTTCTCTCCACTTAGTTTGATGTTGGCCAGTGGTTTGCTGTATATTGCTTTTACTATGTTTACGTATGGTCCTTGAATTCCTCATCTTTCCACGACTTTTATCATGAAGGGATGTTGAATTTTCTCAAATGCTTTTTCAGCATCTAACGAAATGACTGTGTAGTTTTTTTCTTTGAGTTTGTTTATGTAGTGGATTACATTGATGGATTTCTGGGTATTGAACCATCCCTGCATCCCTGGGATGGAGCTTTCTTGATTATGGTGAATGATCGTTTTGATGTGTTCTTGGATTTGGTTTGAAAGAATATTATTGAGTATTTTTGCATCAATATTCATAAAGGAAATTGCTCTTAAGTTTTCTTTTATTGTTGGGTCTTTGTGAGGTTTTGGTGTCAGTGTAACTGTGGCCTCATAGAATGAATTTGATAGGGTTCCTTCTGTTTCTATTTTGTGGAATAGATTGAAGAGTATTGGTATTAGGTCCTCTTTGAAAGTCCGATAGAATTCTATACTGAATCCATCTGGTCCTGGGCTTTTTTTGGTTGGGAGACTTTTAATGACTGCTTCTATTGCTTTTTGGGTTATGGGACTGTTTAGATGGTTTATCTGATCCTGACTTAACTTTGGTATTTTTTATCTGTCTAGAAACTTGTCCATTTCCTCCAGATTTTCCAATTTTGTTGCGTATAGGCTTTTGTAGTAGGATCTGATAATATTTTTTTAATTTCCTCAGAATCTGTTGTTATATCTCCCTTTTCTTTTCTAATTTTGTTAATTTGGATACTGTCTTTGTGCCCTCTGGTTAGTCTGGCTAAGGGTTTATCTATCTGTTGATTTTCTCAAAGAACCAGCTCTTGGTTTTGTTGATTCTTCGTATAGTTCTTTTAGTTTCTACTTGGTTGATTTCAGCCCTTAATTTGATTATTTCCTGCCTTCTATTCCTCTTGGGTGTATTAGCTTCTTTTTGTTCTAGAGCTTTCAGGTGTGCTGTTAAGTTGCTAGTATTAGCTCTCTCCAGTTTCTTTTTGGAGGCACTCAGAGCTATGAGTTTTCCTCCTAACATTGCTTTCATTGTGTCCCATTGGTTTGGGTATATTGTATTTTAATTTTTATTAAATTCTAGGAAGTCGTTAATTTCTTTCTTTATTTCTTCCTTGACCAAGTTATCATTGAGTAGAGCATTGTTCAGCTTCCATGTGTATGTGGGATTTCTGCTCTTGTTGTTGCCATTGAAGACCAGCCTTTTTCCATAGTGATCCGATAGGAGGCATGGGATTATCTCAATCTTTTTATATCTGTTGAGGTTTGTTTTGTGACCAATTATATGATCAATTTTGGAGAAGGTACCATGAGGTCTGAGAAGAATGCATATTCTTTTGATTTAGGATGAAATGTTCTATAGATATCTGTTAAATCCATTTGGTTCATAACCTCTGTTACTTTCACTATGTCTCTGTTTAGTTTGTGTTTCCAAGATCTGTCCATTGATGATAGTGGGGTGTTGAAGTCTCCCACTATTGTTGTGTGAGGTGCAATGTGTGCTTTGAGCTTTAGTAAAGTTTCTTTTATGAATGTGGGAGCCGTTGCACTAGGGGCATAGATGTTCGGAATTGAGAGTTCTTCTTGGTAGATTTTTCCTTTGATGAGTATGAAGTGTCCTTCCTTATGTTTTTTGGTGACTTTTGTTTGAAAGTTGATTTTATTCGATATTAGCATGGCTACTCCTGCCTGTTTCTTGGGTCCATTTGCCTGGAAAATTGTTTTCCAGTCCTTTACTCTGAGGTAGTGTTTGTCTTTAACTCGGAGGTTCGTTTCCTGGATGCAGCAAAATGCTGGGTCCTGTTTATGGTTCCAGTCCATCAGTCTATCTTTTATTATTGGGGAATTGAGTCCATTGATGTTAAGAGATATTAAAGATATTAAAGATTGTTGCTTCTTGTTATTTTCAATGTTGTTTTTATGTTTGTGTGGCTATCTTCTTTTGAGTTTGTTGAGAGATTATTTTCTTGCTTTTTCTTGGGTGTAGATTCCCTCCTTGAGTTGGTGTTTTTCATCTATTATTTTTTGTAGGGCTGGGTTTGTGGAAACATACTGTGAAAATTTGTATTTGTCATATAATATTTTGGTTCCACCATCTATGATTATTGAGTTTTGCTGGGTATAGCAGCCTGGGCTGGCATTTGTGTTCTCTTAGAGTCTGCGTGAGATCTGCCCAGGATCTTCTAGCTTTCATAGTCTCTGGTGAGAAGTCTGGTGTAATTCTGATAGGTCTGCCTTTATATGATACTTGCCCTTTTTCTTTTACTGCTTTTAATATTCTTTCCTTATTTTGTGTATTTGGTGTTTTGACTATAATGTGACAGGAGGAATTTCTTTTCTGGTTTAGTCGATTTGGAGTTCTATAGGCTTCCTCTATATTTATGTTCATCTCTTTCTTTAGGTTAGGGATGTTTTCTTCTATAATTTTGTTGAAGATATTTACTGGTCCTTTAAGTTGGGAATCTTCACTCTCTTCTATACCTATTATCCTAAGTTTCTGTCTTCTCATTGTATCCTGGATATCCTGGATGTTTTGGGTTAGGAGCTTTTTGCATTTTGTGTTTTCTTTGACTGTTGTGTCAATGTTTTCTATGGTATCTTCCGCATCTTAGATTCTTTCTTCTATCTTTTGTATTCTCTTGGTGATGCTTGCATCTATGACTTTTGATCTCTTTCCTAGGTTTTCTAATGTCAGTGTTGTCTCCCTTTGTGATTTCTTTATTGTTTCTTTTTCTAGTTTTAGTTACTGGATGGTTTTGTTCATTTCCTTTGTCTATTTGATTGTATTTTCCTGAAATTCTTTAATGATTTTTTTGTGTTTCCTCTTTAAGGGTTTCTCGTTGTTTACCTGTGTTCTGTTGTATTTCTTCAAGGGAGTTATTTATTTCCTTCTTAAAATCTTCTATCATCATCATGAGATGTGATTTTAAGTTTGAGTCTTGCTTTTCTGGTGTGTTAAGGTATCCAGGGCTTGCTGTGGTAGGAGAGCTGGGTTCTGATAATGCCAAGTAGCCTTGGTTTCTGTTCCTTCTGTTCTTGCCCTTGCCTTTCGCCATCTGGTTATCTCTGGTGTTAGCTTGTCTTACTCTCTCTGACTGTGGCTTGTCTTTCCTGCAAGCTTAGGTGTCAGTACTCCTTGAAGACCCATTCTTTCTGAGAGGAATTTGGGTTTGGAGAGCTGTGGTACAGGGTAAGCTCTTGGGTGCAGGCAGAAACCAGAAGGATCTAGTCCCCAGCTGTTCCTTGGTTCCTGTGTCCTGATGGCTCTGCAAGGGTCTCTCTTGATCCAGTGAATTTGAACAGAAGTGGTGGTCTTGTCTGTGCTTGAAGGTGTGTCGGCACTACTGGGATACCAGTTCTCTCCTGACACTATTTGAGCATGGAGTCCTGTGTCACAGTCTCTGCTTCCCGGCCACCAAAAGAAACCAGAAGACTACTCCTCAGACCCTGTGTCCTGGGGATTCCAGGTGGGTCCCTCTGAGCAGACAGGCTTGTCTACAGTCCTGGCAGTTTATCTTTCTCTCTGCACTATTTGGCTATGTAGCCCTGGTGGCCCAGGCAGAGATCTCCAGCCACAGATGGAAACCAGAAGGCTCCTTCCCCTGGTTGTTCCTCAGTCCCTGTGTCCCAAGGATTCCGGGTGAGTCCCGCTGAGCAGTGTTGCTCCTCTTACCCCCTCTCACAGGCTTTTCTACACTCCTGAAGACCACAATTTTTATCTTCTTACAGATGAACCAGCTGGCTTCTATAGTCATACTACTTATTGTATTTTTCAAAGATAAAGGAATATGTGTAATTGAATGTTTTAAAAACATATGTGTTTTATGTGGTACATATAATAATGATGATTAATATTGGTACACACAGGGTACAGAAAGTACTACATTACATATTATCAAGGATTACAGGAATTATTTTAAATTAGTAGGTTAAAAGGAAGGTTCATACCAGGCAACGTGGCCTGAAAGCACTGCCCTTAATAGTTCTCCACCTGCTCTGAAGTTGGTATAGTTGATGGACATTTACTAGTACATGTGACCAGGTAGTTCCTTTTAAATAAAGGAGATTTAAGTGAGTGGTGGATGAAAAACTGAGTGAATGAGAGTACACTGTAAGTGTTTGCCACTTTTGATGTTGTAACTCTTTATAGATCATTCATTCATTCATTCATTCATTCATAAATCCATGCATTTACTTTCAATCCATGCATTTACTTTCAAATCCATTCATTTACTTTCAAATCCACCCACTTACTTACAAACCTATTAATTTACTTCATTAGTTTATCCATTTCTTGCCAGATTTAATCCTAATTTCACTCTAAGTCTACTACTTATTGTGCTAAAGGCTAGAAAATGCAACTACAAGAATAAGGAACAGATGGGGGAGTACCTCTTGAATATCATAAAATGTCCTGGCACTTTCAAGAAAGGACTAACTAATGTCACTAGGTAAGTGACAATGGCATTTGTCCTGGAAAATAAGACAACTGGAGCCAGAAACTATAATAGAGTTAGTTCCCAATACAGTGATTTATTGAAAGACTATATTGGCGTTTTCTGTTAGAGAACTGTCAGTCAGAAGTCGATGAAAGAAACAATGCCTGTCCACTTTCCACAGAACTAGGGCTTACATTTCATCCAAGTGGGTTCCATGTTGCCCACTGGTGATGAGTAGGATGCTTGGCAGATAACTTTGTGTCTCTCTAGATGCACAGAGAGGATGGATTTTCAGCTTTGCTAACAAAATAATAGTATTTAAGAGGTGGACTAGTGTAAGCTTATATTTATATTATATTATATTTATATTATATATATATTATATATAATATAATATATTATATTTTAGTGTAAGCTAAAACCTATTTTAACAAGGGTTCTTAACTGCTGTAACTCCCTTATAGTACACCCATCAAAGGTAGGGAAGGAAGATGGCTAATAGGACAACGGGGATATGAACCTGTTCAGAAGTAGTTTTTTTGGAGGGTGACTTCTGTCTTCATTGTCATCAGTGCAGTCCTCTAGGAACACATCAAACACGAATCATCATCAGTGGCTCGATTGAAGAGAAACCGCAAGGTTGCGCTGATCAGCACAAGTCTGATGAAACGGCAAGAAGCAGCTGAAACACCACCAGAAATTCTTTGGTGAGTTTCTCTCTATGAAGTCATGACAAACAAGAATCAGAGAAGAAAGCAAGACAGAATCAATGCTAGACTGTCCTCCACTGTCTGTTGGGTTTTACTTCTACTCTTTTCAAACATCGTGTATCCTCTCAAGTGTCTGCTACAGCAAAACAACACATGCCCTTTCATCAGACAGCTTCCAGAAAAACATCATGTGTGTGTTCTCAGCAATACATCCTATCATCACACTGGTTTCCAGGAAACCATCACATGTTACAACCGAGTCTCCAACAAAACCAGAATTTCCCACTTCAGACTAGAGCTTAAAGTTTATCACATGAGGCACTGTGATTTTAACACCGAGGAAACCAAATTCTAGAAAGTGAAAGACTTTATTGAAGAGTATATGGGTATTAAATCAAATTGTTATAAATAAATACTATAGCTATGAAACCTGTTAAGAAGGTTGAGGAGCAGAGATTAAAGTGATTGCTCAACATATATGAGGCCCTGGGTTCTAAAGTATATTTTTTTAACCATAAAATCTTTTTCTTTGTCTATCTTTGTATTTTCCAGGCAGTACACTGTTTAGGATGGGTTTTAAAAAATACTAATAACAATTTTACCTCCATTTAACAAACAATGAAACTTAGAATTAGAAAGGGAAAATAAATTCTCAAGAAGAAAACACACACACACAAACACATACACACACACACACTAAATCCTAGACCAGAACTCCAAATTTTCTTTTATCATTGAAAAAAAATCATTATTGATTAATGTACATAACTCACTCTGAATAATTATTGTTATTTTTCTTTTTAAAATTTGTACTAATATACAACAATTTAATGTGTTAATCGTGTTAAAAGTGACATCTTCATACAACAACAACAACAACAACAACAACAACAACAACGAGTATGTGGGTAATAGTAAGCAGACAGGAGGCTGGTCTTTCCATGTCCTGACTCTCAGCTGCATGGGTGTTAATTCCACTATACTACCTTTACACTTATGTATGTAGTGCAGTGGCTAGACTCAGTTAAAGATGGTTGATGGTAGTTCAGAAAGCAAAGCCATACAGAGATAGATCCGCCAGCTATGAGATATTTGCTAGATGTGCTGTAAGGTACAAAGACCAGAAAAGAGGCTGCTCCAGGGAAGGGGTTTGGAAGTGAACCCACAGTCTATTTGGAGAAACCAGATAGAGGTAGGTTGTATGGGCAGTTGTATCTTCAACCTTCCCCCATTCCCCAGTACAAAGTTATATGGTATATATATTCTTGGTACAAAGTAGTCCGTATGGGCCAAATGAGCAAACCTGAGACTGAACAATAGAAAATTAGGGAATAGCCAAGGGTACATGGTCTGGGGAGTTTGCAGGCTTAGATTTTTAACTTACTTTAATAAGGGTTCACTAATGCTTCTACCCCACTTCTAGCCCACCATCCAAAGGAACAGTAGAAAAGATGGCAAATAGGACAAAGAAGTAGTTCTTTGGGGCAATTCCAATCTCCATTGTCAGGATACCAGCAGCCCAGTTCAGTAGTGTCAGGATAGCAAACATGAATCAGCAGTGGTAGCACGATCCAGCAGAAACCACTAGGCCTCTGCTGGTCCGCGGGAGTGACGAGAACCAGCTGGGAGAATGGGAAAGGTTCTCAGCCATGTCTGTCTCAATGAAGCAAAGATCAGTAAAGATGAGGGCTCGAGACCAACAAAGCTTTGCCAAGCTAGCTATGCAAGCACACCATCACTGTCACTATCTGTTGTGTCCTATTTATATTCTCTCCAAACATCACGTGTCCTTCCATTTGTCTTGCCTTAGCAAAACACACATGAGTCTGTCTCAGCAAAACACCATGTGAGTCTGCATCACCTGACATATCCAGAAACGTCTACTTCAGAAGCTTCAAGAGATAAAGCAAGGCTTAATTTTCCCCTCTCCCTCGTGGCTGAGGATCAACACATGACTTAACCTATGCTCTTTTTTTTAAAGATTTATTTATTTTATTTATATGAGTACATTGTAGCTGTCTTTAGACACACTAGAAGAGGGCATCAGATCCCGTTACAGATGGTTATGAACCACCATGTGGGTGATGGGAATTGAACTCAGGACCTCTGGAAGAGCAGTCAGTGCTCTTAACCCCTGAGCCATCTCTCCAGCCCTTAACCTATGCTCTTATTCTGTATTAAATGATCTAGTACAAGTGCTAGGGTGTGGAGAGATAGATGGCTCAGTGTTGTAAACACACACACACACACACACACACACACAAACACACTGTTGAGTCTGTTTTTGTTGTTTGTGTGTATATAATTTCAAGGCTGACCACTCTGTATCAGACAACCAATAAGGGTGCTCATCTCTTAGCTGACTATTTTTGGAGATACTCTGTAGTCCAAGCTGGTCTACATGTAGTCTGTTTCATTCACCACGTATTTCACGATGGTCTCAAATTCTTGACAGTTCTCCTACCTCAGCACTTATGAGTGCTGAAATCATATATATGAATGACCATGTCCAGCTCCATAGTTAATTTTTTATTTTTTATCTTCTATATTTGTACATTTGTATATTTAGCTATGGTGTCTGGAATTATAAAATGTGAACAGAAAGTAGTTAATTTCAAGATTATTTTCAAGTAGGCTGGCAACTGAAAACATTAATTAATATTATAATTGAGATTATCAGTCATGGAAAGGTGAATAGCCATGCTAGGCCTAGTATTTAAATCAGGAGGAAGGTGCTGGTTACTATGATTCTGTAAGTGTAGCTGGGAGAGAAAATTTTCTCTTGGCTTACTGCAATCTTAACCTAGTACTGTATGACAGTATTTCCAGAGATATATTCCCCCATTGTAGTAAAAACAAATGAGACTCTTGTGCTCACAGAACATTCCAAAGAGTCAACAGAGCAAAATGGAAAGTGTTAGACTCATATCTGTGTGTGGTAAGGCAGACACAGATGTAAATAAAATGGAGAAGAGGTTTTCCCTTGTCTGTCCTTGAAGTCCTTTTTGAGAATGTTTCTTAATGTGTTATGTGTTTTATTTATTTATTTATTTATTTATTTATTTATTTATTTATTTATTTATGGTTTATAATAGGCAGGTACATTATGTATATTTGTGTCCATCTAGGGCAATAAAAAGAATTTAAAATACATCTTTGTCTTACACCACCATTGAGCTCTCTCTCTCTCTCATTCTTTTCTCACTAATATCCAGTTTTAAGGATACTTGGACAGTTTATATTAGTTATAACATTGAATGAGTTTTCTTATTACATTTATTTATTTATTTTGAGACAGCTATGTAGCCCAGGCTGTCTTTATACTTGCTGTCCTCCTGCTTCCAGATCCCAAGTGTTGGTACTTTTGACATCCACCAGTACACCTGGTTCTTAATACAGTGTTTTAACAAAAATATTTTTATGTGTATTTGTGTTTTGGCTGTATGTATGTTTGTGCACTATATGCATACCTGGTGCTCACTGAAGCCAGAATAGGGCATTCAGATTCTCTGGCATTGAATTACAGACAGTTGTAAGCAGACATGTGGGTCCTGGGAATTGAACCCAGGTCTTCTGGAAGAGCAGTCCATGCTCTGAAGCACTGAGCCATCTCTTCAGCCCCTTAACTGAGTTTTGAATGATGACTATTTTGAAAGAAAACATTTTTCTAAGAAAGCCCTTGGGAAAAAAAGTCATGTGGCATCTTTTGCCTCTGCAGCTCTTAAACGATGGTGGTGGTGAAATATGTAATCAGATGCCAGTGAATTCCAAAGGAGCTTTGTAGGTGTGATTTGGTAGGGAGGTGAAGGAATCCAGCTTGGTGCTATGTTTGGGGACTAACTGTTGATTTGAGTTGTATATCAGTTTGTTCCAAGTCCTTCTTGTGTTCAGATTGGAGTTGTCAGAACTGCTGATTCATAAAACTCTGAGGTCATGAACTGGCAGGGTCAGAATTTCCCTGTTGAAGAGTCTATGGAAGTTGATTGTTTTGTGGGGCTTCCAGTGCAGATTTCAGGGCCACCTTCACTTTTCAATGGAAGAACTTTATGCAATCACACATTTATTACATGGACTTTATGCCAGAGAAATATCTGAAAAGTAACCCCATGTTCTTTTTGTTTTGCTCTGCTTATTCCCCAGGAGGGATCATTAGTTTGGCAATATGAGGCTTTTTAAAGTGTTTCTTCCTGCTGCAAATGGTCTATTCAAAATATTGCCAGACATATTTAATTCAACGTGGGAAATCTAAGACGGCACAAGTGCTTACTAATCTTCAACTTTATAAATCAGTTTTTCATCCTCAGAGGAATTTTCTTTTTGAAAAAGATATTTCCTGTACAATTATTACTCCCTTTGATCTCATACTATGCTCGGTTTTTTTCAGATAAGGGAGGCCAATAATTCCTCAGCTGTTACTTCAGAAATGCAGATAGCTATCATGTATTGTGTGACATGTAATTCATTATTCAGTTGTGAATAACCACCATGATCCTGTAAGAATTCTTTTACAGTTTATCTTTTCCTGGCTGACAGAGTTTCTATAACACTTTAAACCTATATTTTTGTGTAAAGGAGGGATAAACAATTCTTGGTATCATTTAACGACAAGTGACATTTGAGTTAAAACATGGAAAACTATCTTAAGGGAGAATCTAAATTTGTCACTTACTTTTTTTTTATTCTTTCCAATGAGGGGGCCCCATTTCTTTGATGTACCTAGTAATTCTCATTTTTGCCTTTCAGATAAACTGGCTGACTATAAAGAAGCAAGATTTAGTCTTCATGACTCTTGGGAACAGTGTTTACTGGCATTCCACCATGTCTCCTCCGTCCAGCTTATAATGTACCCTCGAACTATTTACCCGAATAAAGACTCCTTGGAATGTCTCAGGAAACAAAAGATTGTTTCAGGGTCCTATTGCATTCTTAAAGACAATCTTCTCACAGTTTTTAGTTCACCAAATAAAGCAGTCTGGAGATGCCTGGAAGAGGGCTTTCCCAATATTGAATCTCTGGCCAGCTGAAATTCCACCTGCTGAGCTGTAACACTGTAGAGATTGTTGTCCAGTGGATATTTTTGCAACTTTCTGTTTGGTGCTCAATAAAACAGATTGTATTACTGTGAGGGAGAAATTTAAGTTACTGTTCATTTGAGTATTAATCTATCAAAAATATTTCCTGGACTTATTTTTACTAACCAACAAAGGGACTGTTATACAGTTACCACAGAAAGTCCTTCCTTCACATCGATATTTTTAATTTCGTAATGGAGTGGCTTTACTTCCTAGCCTAATGTCGACATTACTCTCTGACTATTAGTGAACAAAGAGAGAAGGTTATTGTGTCTTGAATTGGACTTTTGTTATGAAATGAAAAGCCTTGGTTGTAGCCCAAGATCCCGTTTTTGCCTGGACTCTTTCTCCTTAGCACCACTCCTTCTGTATCCATGGCCCTTGAAGGAGACACCCTCATTCCTTCATTTCTACTTCCCACCAGTAAGACAGCATCTGTGCCAGAGGACATAGCTTCACATTTTTGGATTAATTGCGCACACGGGAGGGAATATGGATGTTTTCTATGGAAGCAGAGAAGACAAATGAGGCAAGTGTGTGCAGTTCCTCTTTCTGAAGAGTCACTCCAGGCTGCGTGCTGTGGGGTGCACCTGTGCATTAGCACAAGGAGGCTGAGACAGGACAGGGCTTGATTCTAGGCATTCAAGATCACCTTGGACAATATAATGAGACCATTTATCTCCTCTAGATGATTAATTGATAAGATTACATACAGTTATGTCCCCACTCCCTTTGTGTGTGTATGTGTGTGTGTGAGCATGTACGTGCAGAAATGTGTGGGTCCAGGTTCATGCTGTACATTCACTGAAGCCAGAGACCCACATCAGGTGTCTTCCTCAGTTGTTCCCCACTGTACTTTGGGAAACATGGTTTCTCACTGAATCTGAAACTCACTGATTCAATTAGACTAGTTGGCCAGCAAGCTCCAGGGGTCCTCTTTGACTCCACCTCCCCACTAATGCTATGGCCAGTTGGATATATTTTTAAAATGTGGTTTCTGGAAGATCAAACTCAGGTTAGCACATTATAGACTGAGTCTTTCTCCAGCCTCATTTAATTGATATTTTAAAAATATTTTTTATTAGTTAATTTATTTACATCTCAATTAGAGCCTCCTCTCCCTCCTCTCCTCCCAGACCCTCCCTCCTTCTCATCTCCCTTCCCCCTGTGGCCCCTCCCTTTTTCTTCAGAGAAGGGGGGGAACCTTCCATAGATATCAACTAGTCTTGGAATATCAAGTTGTAGTATTACATTTAATCCTCTCTCTCTCTCTCTCTCTCTCTCTCTCTCTCTCTCTCTCTCTCTTTCTCTTTCTTTCAGACTTTTGAGAGATATTACTCTTATCTCTTATATTATCCATCATGTGGATCTGTGAACTGAGGCTGTCAGGTTTGGTGGCAGGCACCTTTACCCTCTGGACCATCTTACCTAACCCTAAGTTCCTTTTAAATGTTCAATGATAGTAAAAGTACAGATCAAAGCTTTAACATCCCTTTCCCAGTCATGTCCAGGGGCAGTGTCTTGTTGCTGCTGTTGTTTTTGCTTTGCTTTGTGTAAAATTTTAGCAGAGGAGTTTCAAAGCTTGCTTAAACTTGGAAACTAATTAAAACAAAAAAGTTTGAAGTAACTCCAACTTTTCAACAGAAAACAAGGGTTGACCTCTATTCTACTGCTCGTCCTCGTTCTTGCTCAGATCCAATTAGCTGATGAGCAGCCCTGTGTTTGCGTGTCCCTGTGTCTGTTTGTCCATGGCCATGTGTCTGTGCGCTGTGTACGTATGAGTATAGGGATGACATGTAGGTATGAACTACATATGTATGTATATGTATGAAGTATTGAAACAAAAGATTTCATTGAAAGAAGTGAGGTAAATTTAGATGTCACAGATGGCCTGATGATCAAATTCCAGTTGCTTTAACAATGGTTAGAACGTTTAATGGTATGAGGTCAACCAGAGACATACTATTAACGGGTATGCCACATACTTTACAAAACAGCATTCAAGATGTGAAAGTACCCAATGTTTCACACATAGTAAGCACTCAGTATCTTTAATGTTCATAGTATGAAAAGGATTTGTCATTTTCCATTAAGAATTAAGTTATGTTTTTACATATTTATTGATTTTTTTTACATTATCTCATTAGTAATCACCAGATCTGTATAATTATTTATGTCATCTGACCAAACTCAAAAAGGAAAAAAAAAAGCATACAAAGTACTCTAGGGAGCAGAAGAAGATCCAAGTGAATAAAGCCTGAATCAGCCTGTGAAAGACTCCAAGACCAATTGGCCCCTGGAAAATTGGAAAAGTCATTACCCACAAGGGTCAGACTCAAGAAAGGCTGGCACAGCTTTCTTCAGGTATCCGAATGTGAGGACTTATGAATGATTGATCAGTGTGTGTAAAGATTAGCAACTGCAGCTTCTGCCTCCTGGATGTTTACAGCCAGAACCCGAGCTGGCTGCCTATAGAGACCTCCTCTTAAGATGCCCAACCCTTTACCCTAGGCTGTACCTTAGTAAACTCTGTGGTTTCAGTTAGAGAACCTTACCTGATACAGCTTCATTGTCTATGTGTCTCTGTGTTTGTCATTTCTTCATTTTCTTGATGCTTCTAGCCAGAATTCTGGGACCCAAGCCACATGGGCCTTGGCAGAATACCTCACCAAAAAATGTAGTGGGACATTAAATGTAGTGGCTCACACCTGTGATCTCAGTTCTTGGGAGGTAGAGGCATAAGAACTAGAAGTTAAGGTCATCTTGGCCACATAGCAAGTCTGAGGATAGCCTGAGCTACACAGGAGACATAATCTTAAAAAAAAAAAAAAGTAGTGGAGAGGGACCTGGGTCTCCTGAGTTCTCCTTATCTGGAATCTTAGAAGGTTTCTTATTTCACCTCCTCATCTGGAGATCCTGGGTGTGTGTGTGTGTGTGTGTGTGTGTGTGTGTGTGTGTGTGTGTGTGTTTATTCTTTCCTGCAAAGTAGCTATTTTCTCAAATATTTTTACTGGGAACCTCTGGAGTCTCAATGCAGTCTGCCTGTTCCACTCCCACAATCCCCAGCACAAGCAGGTTCACTTCCTTTCTGAGATTACAGTAAGCTGGAGGGGCCAAGAGATGACAAAGGCAGGAGAGGAGAAAGGACAGTCTGGCCTTTTCTCCGGGCAGGTGTTTCCTGCTATTGTCCTCTGAGAGCAAAGAGGCTCCCAAACTGATCCATGTTCTCTGACATCCCCAGTGTCCTCTTTGTTAAGCAAGGCCTCCTATCTGGTAATCACTCCTGTGGTACCTCTGAAGCTCTGAAAGAGAAAAGGCTCTGCCAAGAGTCCACGTGGTTCTTTCATACAGAATGCTTGACATCTTGAATGGCACACTCCTGCCCATCTGGAGATCTAACATGAAATACCCTTGAGCCATATTATGATATTTTTTTAAGAAATAACGTTCTTCCCTGGGGGCCTTCTTGTTTCATCCCTTCCTGTAAGTTCCTCTACTTGTGAATTGTTAAGAGGGAGGTACCCCAGATCCAAGCCATCTTTGCTAAACTATGTATTCATCAGCCCCAGGTCATTATTATTATTATTTTTAAATAGGCAGGTTGTTGTGTCTTTCATGTAATTCTGTGGTCAAGATAAGATACTGCATGCATTGTACATGGCACACAGTCTGTGCTCAAATACACACGCTTCACTCCTAATGATAACAAAGAAATTTAATAAGTCTTAGAAGAGTTTTGCAGTCACACACCCATTCGTCATTGATTGAGGAGAAACGAGGGGCTGGAGATGCCAGGATCACTCTCCTATCTTAGTTCTATGGGTCTCTGCCTCATGGATGCCCTATGGAAGAACTAGCCTGGCTGGTCCTCTATCTGTTTCATGTTTTAAGCCACTGCTGGCTCTGACAGTTGCAGGGACCTGACTGGTTTCTGAGAGTGGTAGTATTTTCAACATCAGTTTCTCAATGAGCCATAACTCTTTCAGATTCACTGTTCACATATGGCCTCCAAGCAGATCTGGCAGTTTCCATCCACAGTGCTGACTAGGGAAAGGTAGGGCCTGGAAAACTCATAAAACCAAACTGAGTGGTACAGGAAAATCAATCTTCTCCTACTTTAGACTAAGTTGATGAGAATCATTCTCCCCTATTCTCCATAAATTGGAACGCGGCTTAGGACACTAATCCCTACTGTAATACCATTTGAAGACGAACACTGACATTTGTGACATTTAAATAACAGTTGAGGTCTGCTGTTAAACCAGGGCCTCCAACTGTTTAACCTTCGCCCTTGTGTACTATTACCCTTGGCCCAGTGCATGCAAATGTATGTATTAATGCATTTCAGCTTTCTGATGCCACATGCTTAGTTTGACCACTACATCATACTTAATGTGAGTTGGGCATCAAGCACAAGATTTGCTTAATAAATTTTTAGTATAAGCATTCCAAGGCACTTCTTGAATCTTTCTTTCTTCTTTCTTTTCAAATAGAGCTAACACTAAATAAGAAATTGAACCAATTATTCAAGACCTTCCTGTGAATATGAAAGCATGTTTTCTTAAATTGGAGTTAGCTAGAGAGATCAAAAGTTGTTTACCCTTTCAGTAAAATTTCCCAATTTTTTTTTTGTTTGTGTGTCATTTATTGTGCTGGATTAAAAATAAGAACAATATATCTATCACCTGCTCTGAAAAATGCAGTTATGTGACTTTATGAAACGTTTCCCATAGTTACATACCTTTAGATATAAGCTTCTTATCCAATCTTTGCCCAATTATATATATAATGTTTTCATGGCTTTAAAAAGCAGGTTCTCGTTTTCATCAACTAATGAATTAGACTCTAAGACTTTTCTATTCATATGTAGTTTTTTAAAAAAATAAATGTTGGCATTCAAGTCAGCTGTAAAGATTTCTTTGATATCTTAGAAAATTTCCTTTTCGTTTTTTAATTTAATTTTATTGAAATTTAATTTATTATTCTATGCCCATAAGTGTTTTGGCCTACATGTATGTATGTGGATCATGCACATGCCTGGTACCCACAGAAGCCAGAAGATAGCATCGGATCCCATTGAATAGGCATTACAGACAGTTGTCATATGGATGCAGGGCATTGAACACAGGTCCTCTGGAAGAACAGTAAATGCTCTTAATCCCTGAGCAATCTTTCTAGCCCAGTTGTTTCCTTTTTAAGACAGATCTTCTTTGGGTAGCTTTCACTGGCCTGGGACTCACCAGATAGGCCACACTGGTCTCAAACTCACAATCCTCATGTCCCAGCCTCCAAAGAGGCAGAATTACAGACTCGTATGACCACATGTAGCTAGCTGTTCCTGCTTTATTTTATATGGAGACATTCTATTTCCTCAGGACCAGAAAAACCCCTCTGAACTGGACAGAAGAGGTAGGGATTTTTAATTGGGAAAGATCTGGGAGGAGTTGGGAGACCTAAAAAAAATGATCAAAATATCCCATCTGGGATCTCACAGTCAGCCCTATGGTTGCTGTGATGTGACTCTTGGGTATTTTGAACTTTTGGGCTAATAACCACTTATCAGTGAGTACATACCATGATCATTCTTTTGTGACTGCGTTAACTCGCTCAGGATGATATTTTCAAGTTCCATCCATTTACCTGTGAATCTCAAGTCCGAGTGGTTCAAGGACCTCCACATAAAACCAGATATACTGAATCTAATAGAAGAGAAAGTGAGGAAAAGTCTTGAACACATAAGCACAAGGGAAAAATTCCTGAACAGAACACTAATGACTGTGCACTAAGATCAAGAATTGACAAATGGGACTTCATAAAATTACAAAGCTTCTGTAAAGCAAAGGACACTGTAAATAGGACAAAACAGCAACCTACAGATTGGGAAAAGATCTTTACCAATCCTACATCTGATAGAGGGCTAATATCCAATGTATACAAAGAACTTAAGAAGCTAGACTCGAGAGATCAAAATAGCCCTATCAAAAAATGGGGAAGAGAGCTAAACAGAGAATTCTCAACTGAGGAAACTCAGATGGCCGAGAAGTACCTAAAGAAATGCTCAACATCCTTAGTCATCAGGGAAATGCAAATCAAAACAACCCTGAGATTCCACCTCACACCAGTCAGAATGTCTAAGATCAAAAACTCAGGTGACAGCAGATGTTGGCGAGGATGTGGAGAAAGAGGAACACTCCTCCATTGCTGGTGGGAATGCAAGTTGATACAACCTCTCTGGAAATCAGTTTGGAGGACCCTCAGAAAAATGAACATAATACTACCTGAGGACCCAGCTATTCCACTCCTGGGCATATACTCAGAAGATGCTCCAACATGTAATAAAGACACATGTTCCACTATGTTCATAGCAGCCATATTTATAATAGCCAGAAGCTGGAAACAACCCAGATGTCCCTCCACAGAGGAATGGATACAGAAAATGTGGTACATTTACACAATGGAATACTCAGCTTTTTGATCTCTTTTAAGAGCCTGTCTTGTCCCAACTTCTGCCAGCTTTAGCCTCTATCTGACTCCATGTTCCTTTGAAGCACTAGGTTTTCCTTTCTAGGTTGTGGCTCAAAATTGGGCCAGTTTAACCCCAATGAAACATTTGGAATACTGGGAGAACATTCTGGCTATGGCTGTGGTATAGTACCCGCATTAAGAAAGTAGAAGCTAGAGATGTTCTGAAACATTTTAGAATGTACCAAAAAAACCCAACTTTCTTGGACCAATGAGATGGCTCAGTTGATAAAGATACTAGCCTCTAAGTCCGATCACCTGAATTCTGATTCCTATATGGTAAAAGGAGAGGGCACATTTCTTCAAGTTATGAGATTTCCACATGCACACCATAGTATGCATATGTTCATGTATGTGAACACCCCCCCCGCTAAATAAAATTCAATCAAAATATTTTTCCATTTCTTTTTTTATTTTTTATTTAATATTTTATTTATTTACATTTCACATACTATCCCTTTTCCTGGTTTCCTCTCCACAACCCCCCTATCTCTTTGCCCATCTTTTTCCATTTCTCTTCATAAGAAACATATTGACTATAGAATGTCACTTGTTCAGAGACTGAAAAATCCCTGCTTAGACAATTCTTGTATTCCCAAGACTCTGAAATACCTTTTAAAACAACCCCGTTTATAGGTCCATTCTTCTTGTACTTGGATGCAAGATGGAAGTATTTTAGAGGCATGTGGTGAAGCTTGTTTATACGATGAAGTGTCCACATGTTTGTGTGAAGCTTACTTTAGCTGCCAGAGCACGGGGTCTAAGGGACAGGGAGATGCTCCTGGGCCAGCTTTTCCTGTCACCACATTCCAATGTGCAGCTCCAAAGAGCTGAGGATTCTTACCTTTCAAGTTGATATGAAGATATATTTGTCCAGTTGTATATTTTATTTATCTTATCAGTGTGATCTTAATTAGTGATTATTTATATTTAGACATGTGATATCTGGGATTTTATATTTTCTCCCGAACCACACAAATGTTAGCGATGAGTCTATCAGCCAGATTTTTCACACTGTGTCCTTTTCCCTTTGGTCTGCATCTTTCTGCCTATGTTATAGGAGCTCAGCTATCCTTATAGCAGGTGATGCTTGGACAGTTACTGCCACATGTACTGTGTGCTGAGCCTTAGCAATGGTTTAGTTTGCCTTCTAGTTCTGGAGTCTGTGATATTTTCTGTCGTTAAAACATTTATGATGATGATACTTATGTTGATTTATTTTCCCAAGAACTTCACCTTCCCCTCAGCCTCTGGTAAACATATTAGCATTTCTTTCACCAAGATTGGAATGGATATCTTGAATCAGAGTATGCAAATGGCATTGCCAGTGCTGTAAATGTGAGATGCTGTTGAACAGTCATTCTGCAGAAAGGCAGTTGGGAGGAAAAAATCAGAGAGAGGAAAGGAGAAAGAGAGAGGGAGGGAGAGAGGAAAGGAAAGAAAGAGAGAGGGAGAGGGAAAGAGAGGGACGAAGGGAGGGAGAGAGAGAGGAAGAGAGAGAGAGAGAGAAGGAAGAAGAGGAGAGAGGGAGGGAGAGAGAGAGAGAGAGAGAGAGAGAGAGAGAGAGAGAGAGAGAGACCGGGGCTTGCTTAGGTTCCTGATTTTTTCTCCAGGTTTCACAAAGATCCTTAGGGTCTACCAAATATTTCAGCTTCTTCCAAAAACAGTGTCCCATTTTTAAAAAGTAGGATTAGGTTGGGTTAGTTATCTGTAACCATGGAAACCTTCAATAAATTCCCAACATTCACATTTCTCTCCTGGTAATTTGCTATAAATCTTGATGCCCTGTTTTTATGAAAGCCTGTCCTTGACCCTACCAGTGTACAGACTTAGGTTTGTACTGGATGGAGCCCCTTGTTTGATTTTGTCCATTGTTGTCTGTAAACCCTTTTTCTTATTCTCTGAAGTAAAGGCTTGAGTCTCAGGTGTTGTCTGACACCAGCATTTTGGACTTGATTCTGTTAGTTGCAAGAAGCAGGATGAGTCAAGTCATGTTATTCAATGTAATAAATTCTATTTTCCAGAAAATTGCAGTTTAAAGCTGTGTCAAAACGCATTCAGACATCTAGTTGAAGTTCTTCCCAACAATGTCCAAAGGCACTTGGGGAACATGAGAAATGGTGATGAAACAATTTCATCGGAGATGTGCAGTCTATTACTTATGACCTTGAGTATAGAACACTGCACACAAAGTAGTAGTCGTGTGCACAAATGAAGGGCTAACTTTGGCAAGAATGAGTGAAGCTGAGTCATTCCTTCCCTTTTTTCAGTTAAGGAGACTAAAGCCTTTTCAAGTCATGAAAGGGAATTCGAATTAAACTCTCTTTGATTCCGGAGGCATAGGGTAATAGAAAAAAAATTGCTTGGTAAATGTAGATAGCAAGTGTTTCTCTCTGAAAGGGAATAGTTATTTTTATTCAGATTTTCTATCATCCCAAAAACTAGGAACTAGGAAGCCACCTAGAATTGCTGCTGCTCCTTAATAATTGCAGCTTAGAGACAAAGGAAATACGTCTCTCTTTAATCTATTTTATTATTATTAGTGTGTGCATGATGTATACATAGGTGATGGCCACATATGCTGAAGCACATGGTGGACGTTGGAAGATAGCTCTACGGAGTTGGTTCTCTCTGTCCACCTTTACCTGGGTTTTGGGGACCAAACTCCAGTGTGTTGCAAGCACCTTTGCCCACTTAACTATCTCACAAATCCTTCTTTACCCAAGGATTTAAGTCAGCTTTCAAGAGAGCCTGTGGATTCGTTGATATAACCAACTTTTGGCTAAGGACAAAATTGTCAAAAGGGCTTTTAGATGTAATGGCATTGAGGCAGTATGTGCATTATTCCCTGACCCACTCTCTTTGTTTAAGTTCATTGACTGTTCTTGTTTTTAGTAGGTTCTCCTTCTCATCTTCATCCAGATTACTCACTCGGTGCCTATGAGTTTATTTGGATGAATCTGTCTGCAGTTTTCTTACATCTAGACTCAGGATACTTATCGGGCTAATCTGATTGTCTGTGCCAATATTATTATTAAGATGAGTTAAAAAAGCAAAACAATTACAAAAAATCAATTCCACAACCTCCCAAATATTCCATTTATGTGTTTCCAGGAGTAGTCGGTCTGCAACCTTAAATTTAAGCAAATTGGATCTGCTTGAAGATCTATGGATTGAAAAAAGACACTTAGAAACATGGTATGGAGAATCCCATGCCAACAGTTTTATGGCTTAATTTTGTTTATTTCTAAAATTCCCAAACTAATGGACATATCCCAGGATTGTCTCAAATAGGGAGATTTTACTATGGTTGTTGAGTAATTATGTCTTTTTAAATAAAATCACTTTACTGTGTGTCTGACTCAATAACTAGCAACAGTTAAACTCTTATACATTCCATCAAATGCAGAAGGAAAGTAAAAGAGTAATCAAAGACCCGTGTCCACAGTAGAAAAAAAGAAGAGGAACCTTTTCATCACTCTGTAGCCTAGGGATGCTTCGAGTACATTGTTTCTCTCTCTCTACTTTGCAGTTATTTATTGGCCAGAGGGGAGGGTGGACAAAACTTCTTTTGAAGTTAAACATCTTGCTTGGATGAGCAGATATGTTGCATGAAATCAAAGTAATAAAAAGACAAAATGCTTTATTAAATCTTCTTTATTACTATATTGTGCTCCAGTAGGATGACCTAATTAAAGACACAGTCGAGTCTCTTTTCATTTAAGAGAAGTTACAGGCTTTCATTATTAAAGGGTTTGCACAAACATGAACACACTGTTGTACTGCTTCCAATTTTTTCTACAGTGTCTTCTTCCTGTTTTTTTTTTTTTTTTCTGTAATTGTTGTGGTTGTCTTGGCTACAACTTCATGACTCAAAACTAATTAGTCCTTTTTCATCTTCAAAGTACCTGTAAGGCACTGTATGATTAATATTCATAATTCCACTTGGAGGCAGACACTGGAAATGCTACAGTCCTTCCAAAGAGGTGGAAATAGAAGAAAAGTGTTTCTGATTGTGTCTATTTGGATGCTGATGGTTAGCATTTTTCTTCTGAGCTCCTATGCTGTGCTTTTCCTTCAGCATCCCCTTAGATGCTTCCAACTTGCTCCTTCTAGCAAGAAAATGGGACTAGTTACTGACCACCTGTTGGCTGGGTTTTTGCCAGGTCAGCAGTTCTCAACCTGTGGGTCGTGACCCCTTTAGGAAGGGTCTATCAACCCTTTCACAGGGGTCACTAAAACCCATCTGAAAACAGATATTTACGTTATGATTCATAACAGTAGCAAAGTTATAGTTATGAAGTAACAATGGAATTGATTTTACGGTTGGGGGTCACCACAACATGAGGAACTGTATTAAAGGGTCACAGCATTAGAGAGGTTGAGAATCACTGTTCTAGGTCCTCTTAATTAACCAGCATCATTAGTTACTGAAATGATGTTTTCATTTAATCCCCAAATACTATAATTCTTTGTATCTTTTATTGAAGAGCTTTTGTTCTCAAATATTATTTCCTGATTATGATTTTGCCTCCTTCTGTTCCACTCAGTACCTCCCCACCACCCTCAGCATCCAGATCTACCTTCTTTCTGTCTCTCATTAGAATATAAACAGGCTTCTAAGGGATAACAATAGAATAAAATATAATAAGATAAAACGAAAACATTGGAAACATTGGACAAAACAATCAAACAACAGGAAAAGAGCCCAAGGAAAGGCACAAGAATCAGATATAGACTCAGACACCCACTCGTTTGCATACTCAGGAACCCCATTAAAAACACAAAATCAGAAGCCATTGTATATCTACGGAGGACCTCTAGGGAGAAGAAAGGAAAGAAAAGAAATAGAAAGATAAAAGTAAAAAAGGTGAAAAGAAAAAGAGAAAAGCCCTGACATGGTATTTTAGACAAGGAACCGTCAAAGATACCACTGAGTTTATTTTCTGTTGGATGTCTACTGCTGTGCATGGCATCTACCTTCAAGAGCAGTTTATTTCCCCAGTGAGACTCCCTTGGAGAAACCCACAGAGAACGGCCTTCAGTTTGGACTGTGCTGGAGGTCAAAACTAGCAACTCATATTGTAGACCGTCCCTATGTTACTGCATTGCAAAGTTGGCTCTGCAGAATTTAAGTTACCTGATTCTGCTGAAAGCATTTGAGTTGATGGAGCCAAATGGACAAGGAAAGAATTAGCTGATTTCCTCCAAACCAAGGAAAATTTGGTAAATTGGCAAAGATTGGTAAATTGTTGAATTTGATATCACCATGCCCCAGATGCCTCCTTTCTCTGTCAAATTCTCATTCCTTTATTGCATTTTTCATCTTCAAAGGCAAGTAATGTAATAAAGGAACCCGTGCTAAATTGTAAACGATTATTCCAGTTGGAAGTTTAAAAAAGAATCATGTGGGGATCACTGGCATCTCAAGCTAATGAAGATTTTTGGGGAGGAATGCATGACCATTTCTCCCCTCTTTTTTTTTTTTTTTTTTGTATGAGTAAAATCTCTCAAATTATTACACAGTTGTGATGACTGGATTGGCCACTGTGTATAATAAGAAAGAACTTACCCCAAAGCCTTCTTCTCCTAAGCTTAGAGTTTGTCAGAATCTTAGCCAAACCAAACTAAACAAACAAACAAACAAACAAAAAAACAAGACAAAAAACCTGGAAGACTCTAAAAAGTACAAAGTAAAATGGTAGGTTTCAGGAAGATCGTACATCTTCTTAGACCTTTGGAAGTTGAGACAAGAGAGTCATGAGCTGAAGGCCCCAGTCCCAGTGGATTACCTAGGAAGATTCTGTTTTTAAAAACAAAACATTACAAAAGAAAAATGATGTTCATGAAACTCTGTGGTTTACATAGGTTGCTCTAGGGCACCCAAGATGCCCACTAGAAAGAAAGCAAAGAAGACAATAGAAATCCTCTCATGGTTTGATTGACATTCTGAATTCATGTGGACCAGAATGTCTTTGCATATTTGTGATGCAGTTGGAACAGGAGTTGGTAGCAGTGATGAGTAAAGTCAGGTGGATGGTAGTCAGGGAGCAGCTGTTGTGAGGGAGAGAAGGGAGCTGTGAGGGAGAGTTGGGAACTGGTCTACCCCTTCCCTATTTTCCGATAGGACTTGAGAGGTGACAGTGCAGAGCCACAGCCTGCCTATCTGCATACTCTCTGCTCTCTCTCCTGGTTTACTCTCTTTGACTCACAACATCTCAGTCCTCAAAGACTCAGGCAGGGTAAAAGCAAGGTACTTCATAGGCTATTTAGTTCTTTCAGCATTTCATTTTTTAAAAAACTTTTATAGGTTTTTAGCTTTATTTTAACAATAATTTGTGATCAAGGTTAAATTAAGGTTTATTTTATTTTTAGTGACATTTTCACAACTAATTTGAACTTAGGTCTCTCCTTGTAGAAATATTTACCGAGAAACAGCATCAAATTGGATGGTATAAATGCCGTGCCATTCAACTATGTAAATAGTAGCCAAGATGTTTAATTGAAAACAAAACACTGGTAAAATGTAAACATAATTTCTGTTCTAGTTGCTCTGAGTGCAGGCTTCAGCCGCACAAATGAACTCAGTAACTGATGGTGAGAGGAAGAGTTTCTAACAGGGGCCAATAACTCTACTGGGTCTGCAAACCCTTTGAGTAATTACTGAACTCTTTAGTGCAGCTATCAAAACACATGGCGTTTGTTGTCTTAAAGACTGGCTGTTTGAGATACCCTTCATTAGCACTTTAATATGCAACTCAGTATGTATCAGGGATTTGGTTCGTTCTCTCATTAAAATTTTCTTTGCAAATTAGATAGTGTGTTGGCCAGATTTTTCTTTTTTCTCTTCCTTCCTTCCTTCTTTTTGCCCTCCCTCCTTCCCTCCTTCTCCTCCCTCTCTCTCTCTTTCTTTCTTTTTCTTTTTTGTCAGCTTGAGGCAAAATATATTTATCTGGGAAGAGGAGATGTCAACTGAGAAAACGCTTCCGCAGATTTGCCTGTAGGCAAGTTTGTGGGGATTTTTCCTTGTGTTTTCTATTTCTATTTATTCTTCTCTTATGCAATGCATCCTGACTGACCACACTTCTCCTTCCTCCACCTTTCTATTCACCTCTCCCCTTTTCCCAGGACTCCCCCCTTCCCTCAGAAAAGAGTAGGACTCCCAGAAACATCAACCAAACACAGCACAAGAAGATACAACAAACCAGGCACAAGCCCTCACATTAATGCTGCGTGAGACAACCCAATAGAAGGAAAGAGTCCCAAGAACAGACAGGAGAGTCGAGGCACTCCTACTCCCAATTTAGGATCGCTCCAACACCAAGCCAACAATCATAACATGCATGCTCTGCCGTTGACACTTCAGTCTCTGTGAGCCTCCATGAGCCCTGTTTAGTTGATTCTGTAGGCTCTTCTTGTGTCCTTGACCCCTCTGGCTCCCATAATTCTTCCTCCTCTTCTGCAGGGTTCCCTGAGCTCCCAGGGGAGGGATCAGGTAGAGATTTACAACATGGACTCTCTCTCCTAATGTTAGGCAGTGGGTTTCTGCCTCCTTTACCATCAGCTGCCAGCTGAACCCTCTCTGATAGTGACTGGGATAGGCACTGATCTATGAGTATAGCAGAACATCATTAGGAATTATCTATGTATACAGTCATGTTTGGTTCTATCTTAGGTCTCTGGGCTATTCAGCTTCCAGTTCCTGGCCATTCAGTGTTGGCATAGGTCTCAAATTAGACCAGTTATTTGGTTGGCCATTCCCACAAGTTCTGTGCCACCACTGACCCAGTAGATCCTGCAGGCAGTCCAGATTGTAGATTGAAGACTTTTTTGGCTGGGTTGGTGTCCCTCCCACCACTGGAAGCTTGCCTGGTTATAGAAGATGAACAGTTCAGGCTCCATATATTCCACTACTAGGAGTTCTTGCTAGCGTCACACTTGAGGTTTCCAGGGAGTTTCCACTGCACTAGGTTTCCACTTTGACCACAAATGCCCTCTAATTGCAGTCATCTCTCTCTATCCTTCTCTTGCACCCAATCCTTCCTATTCCCTCCTATTCCCATAACCACTTACCTCCAGTCCATGAGGAAAATCTATTCTATTTCATAGACATTTTCTGGATTGATCATTGATGTTAAAGGGTCCAGCCCACTTTGGGCAGTCCTATGTCCCACTCTTCCCCACTCCTGGCAAGTGGTCCTAAATGGTATAAGAAATCAAACTGAGAAAGCCATGAGCCAGGAATGGACTACAAAACTGCGAAATAAAGAATCCCTTTTCTCCCCAAGATGAAATGCTTTTGGTCATGGCATTTTATCACAATAGAAATCTTAACTAAGACAGATAGCTTTTTAGATTGCTTCATTTTCTGAGGCCATCTGAGATTATATCTAGTTTCCTAAAGCATCAAATTATGTTTATCTATTTAAATACAATTGATCTTTTAAAAAAATTTATTTATTCTTTTATTTAGTCTATGTATATGAATACACGGTAGATATCTTCAGACATACCAGAAAAGGGCATTGGATCCCATTACAGATGGTTTTAAGCCACCATATGGTTGCTGGGACCTCCAGAAGAGCAATCAGTGCTCTTAAGCACTGAGCCATCTCTCCAGCCCACAATTGACCTTCTATATTTGTGGGTTCTGTATGCACATAGTCAACCAATTGTGAACTGTCTTGTAGAAAACAAGACAAAATTGCATTTACACTGAATATGTACTTTAATTTCTTGTCATTACTCCTTAAGCAACATAGAGTAATGACTATTTGGACAGCATTTACACTTGTTATACATAATGTAGAGATGATTTGAGGCATATAGGAATATAAATACTGGTAATATGGAAGTACTATTGTCTGTTGTAAAAGAAACTAGAACACCAGCAGATTCCAGTTTCTTCCAGGGGTCCTGGAACCAGTGTTCTTGTGGACACTAAAGACCAACAGAGTTACAGCTTGTATGTGGAGCCACTACTATATTCAGAGCATAGGCACATCTTTTAAAAAATTAATATTTTCACTAATTCTTTGATAATTCCATACAATTCAGTCAGCCATCTCCCTCTAACCCCTCTCTGATCTATGTCCACTACTCAACTCCTTGCCCTCCCTCCCTTAAACTCAGCAGCTCCAGTTTGTGTTGCCCAACTGCTCTTGGATATGGAAGCTGGCCTAGAGTGTGGTTGGTAGACCAGGTATCCCACTGTAAAGAAAACAGTAGTTTGATCTCTCTTAGAAGCTATCAAATGCCAACAGCTTCTTGACTGGGGTGGAACTTTATGGTATTCCTTCCCCTTCTTGCTGGGATTTTGTCTGGCTTGAGCTACAGGTCTTATGCATATTGCACAGTCATTGGAGTTAATATGTAGAGCTGCCTTGTTGGGTTCAGAAAAACCAGTTTCCTTGAAATCATCCACCATCTCTGCCTCTTACAATCTTGCATCTTCTGTAAAGAGCCTTGAACCTTGTGGGGGAAACTTGTGAGTGTGATATAGACCTTCCACTTAGGACTGAACATTCTATAGTCTCGTAGTTGCTGTAAGCCAGCAAGGTGTTGGTCTGGGTGGCAATTACTATTTACTTCAAGAAGAAACTTGGCTGATGAAGATTTTGAGATTTTGAGATCTATGGGTACAGTATAGGGTGAACCTTATAAAGCAATTATAAATGTATAATTAGTTTAATTTCTGAAATAATTTGTTTTTGGGGTAGCACCCCTTATTTTAGATTTATCAGGCTACAGTAGGGGGAATGAAACTGTAAGATCTTTTTACTGAAGCTTTGGGGCAGGTCGAGGAATATTTCAACAGCTTCAACTAATTATTTTTTAATTACATTTGTGGGAGAGCTTTTGATAAATTTATACAAAGAAAATCATAGCCAGGAGAGAATTATAATTTACCTGAGAGAAAAGATCTGAAGCCAACCTTCTTGGTTTTATTTAAAAAAAACCTTTTAATAAGTTACTTAATAATTTGCCATTTAGCCTTCTGATCAATATAATCATATACTATTTAGTTTATAGCTATTGTGAGAATAAATAAGGCATTGTACTTAAAGTGACTGGAACAGTGCCTGACATGGTTAATATATTATTATTCAGTTATTAACAAATTATTATTAATTTATTAACAAGTACTTATTGACATTTTAGTATTTAACATCTACTAATTTATGTCATTTTTCAATGTTATTATAATTATTTGTTAAGGGAAACAATTCATTAAGATGTAAATCTAATTGAAAAGTCTTACTATTCCATTGTCTCTGGTGAAATTATGTTTTGAAGATCCAAAATCTGAGGAACATATGATTAGATCTCACAAATTAAATTTTTAAAATTATATTTTAAGGATCTTGAACATTTCTTAGTCCTTAAGCATCAGGGAAATGCAAATCAAAACAACCCTGAGATTCCACCTTACATCAATCAGAATGACCAAGATCAAATACTCAG
Organism: Rhynchomys soricoides; assembly: GCA_019843965.1. Taxonomy (NCBI): domain Eukaryota; kingdom Metazoa; phylum Chordata; class Mammalia; order Rodentia; family Muridae; genus Rhynchomys; species Rhynchomys soricoides. Next base: position 4,920,595 of record JADRCH010000216.1, read on the forward strand.
TTGACAGCATATGTTGGCAAGGATGTGGAGAAAGAGGAACACTCTTCCATTGCTTGTGGGATTGCAAACTGGTACACTCACTCTGGAAATCAATCTGGAGGTTCCTCAGAAAACTGGAAATAGATCTACCTGAAGACCCAGTTATACCACTCTTGGGCATATACCCAAAAGATGCCCCACTATACCACAGGAGGACATGTTCTAATATGTTCATAGTAGCCATATTTATAATAGCCAGAAGCTGGAAGCATCCTAGATGTCCCACAACAGAAGAATGGATACAGAAAGTGTGGTTCACTTACACAATGTAATACTATCCAGGTATTAAGAATGAGGACATCTGTGGAGGGATATCTGGGTTGTTTCCAGCTTCTGGCTATTATAAATATGGCTGCTATGAACATAGCGGAACATGTGTCTTTATTACATGTTGGAGCCTTTTCTGGGTATATGCCCAGGAGTGGAATAGCTGGCTCCTTAGGTAGTATTATGTTCATTTTACTGAGGGTCCGCCAATCTGATTTCTAGAGAGGTTGTATCAACTTGCATTCCCACCAGCAATGGAGGAGTGTTCCTCTTTCTCCACATCCTCATCAACATCTGCTGTCACCTGAATCTTAGCCATTCTGACTGGAATGAGGTGAAATCTCAGGGTTGTTTTGATGTGGTACAATTATACAATGGAATACTACTCAGCTATGAAAAACAATGACTTCATGAAATTCGCAGACAAAAGGATGGATCTTGAAAATATCATCCTGAGTGAGGTAACGCAGTCACAAAAGAATGAACATGGTATGTACTCACTGTTAAGTGGTTATTAGCCCAAAAGTTTGAAATACCCAAGAGTCACTTCGCAGCAACAGTAGGGCTGAGTGTGAGGTCCCAGATAGAGGACTTGGAGAAAGGACTGAAGGAGCTGAGGGAGTGTGCAGCCCCAGGGAGGTAGCAACAGTGGCAACTGGCCTGACCCCCCCCCCCGATTCTCCTGGAGACTGATCCACCAACCAAAGAATACACATGGAGGGACCCATGGTGCTGGCCACAAATGCTGCAGAGGAGGGTCTTGTTATCCATCAGGGGGAGGAGAGGCCCTTGGGCCTGAGGGTGTTAGATGCCCCAGTAGAGGAGAATGTCAAGGAGGGAAGAAGAGAGTGGGTGGGTGGGTTGGAGAATATCCCCATAGTGGTAGGGGGAGGGCGGAGGGAATGGGGAGGTTCCAAAGGGGAGATCTGGAAAGGGGGAAACATTTGAAATGTAAATAAAATATGAAAAAAAAATTAAAAAAAGAACGAGGACATAATGAGTTTTGCAGGCAAATGGATGGAACTAGAAAATATCATCCTGATTGAGAAAACTCAGACTCAAAAGGACATGCATTGTATGTACTCACTGATAAGTGAATATTAGCCAAAAAGGTACAGAAAACTTAGGGTATAATCCATGGAACTCAAGAAGGTTAATAAGCAGAAGGTCCCAAATGTGGATGCTTCAGTCTCACTTGAGAGGGAGAAGAGAGCAATCACAGTAGGCACAGGGAGGGAAGGACCTAGATGGGAGAGGTGAGGGGGAGGGAAATAAAGGGAACATGATCAAATATGGGGGGAGACAGGAGAGAAGCCCTGATGGCCAACAGAATGAATGGAAATATGCAACCTCAGGGAGTAGGAGGTGGGGGGGGGCCCTCTAGAATGTACCAGAGACCTGGGAGGTGAGAGGCTTTCAGACTCAAAGGGAGGGACCTTAGATGAAATGCCAAACAGTGGCGAGGGGGAACAGTGGGGAGAGTCCACCTTCAGTAGAAAGACAGGGCATCAAATGGAGGGATGGGGTTGCCATCCCACAGTCAAAAACTCTGACCCAGAATTGTTCCTGTTTAAAAGAAATTCAGGGACACAAATGGAGAAGAGACTGAGGGAAAGGAAGTCCAGTGGCAGGCCCAACATGGGATCCATCTCAAGGGGAGGCTCCAAGGCCTGACACTATTACTGATGCTATGGTGTGCTTACATACAGGGGCTTAGCATGGCTGTCCTCTGAGAAACCCAACAAGCAGCTGACTGAGACAGAAGCAGATACTTAGATCTAACCATTGGACTGAAGTCGGGGACCCCTGTGGTTGAATTAGGGAAAGGCTGGAAGAAGCTGAGGAGGAGGGTGACCCCATAGGAAGACCAGCAGTCTCAACTAACCCAGACCCCTGAGATCTCTCAGACACTGAGCCACCAACCAGGCAACACATAAGAGCTGGTCCAAGGCCCTGACACATAGACAGCAGAGGACTGTCTGGTCTGGCCTCAGTAGGAAAGGATGCACCTGACCCTTGAGAGACTTGAGGCCCCAGGGAGAGGGAGGGTTGGCGGTTGGGGGATGTCGTGTTGGAGAGAAGGGGGAGGAGGAATGGGATGGGGAACTGTGGGAGGGCAGACTGGGAGGGGGCATCGACTGGACTGTAAAAAAATAAAAGTAGTAAAAATGTGTGTGAAAATTTTCCTGCATGTACATCTGCACACCATGTCTGTGTCTAGTGCCCGTGAAGACCAGAAAAGGGAATTGCATCCCCTAGGTCTGGAGCGGTAGACAGTTTGAGCTGTCATGCAGATCCTGGGAATTCAACCTGGGTCCCCTGAAAGAGCAGCCAGTGCTTAACTGCTGAGCCATGTTTTTAACCCTGCAAAAATTCTTCTATAAGAAATTTATTATTTCACTTTTATTGTAGCATTTGGACATAGTGAGAAGATATGCTATAAAATATTATTTTGTTCTTTAAAAAAGTTGATCTTTATTTTATTCAAATGGTAAAACTATTATGGAGACAATTCCATGTTGAATTACATTTTTACAGTCATTTAGTGAAATTTATGTTCAAATATCTTTTTATATTTCCTGTTTTATGCAATGAAAATTAAGCTAATAGATGATTAGAATCATGGAGAATAAAAAATGATACAGATTTGACTTAAAACTACTACTCTGAGCTACTCCTTTTAGTTGAGAGTTTACTGAATCTTGTTGTCTAGCATATGAGTCAAAGATTATGGTAGATTATGCATGATCTTGATGTTTGCGATAGTCATCACTATATGGTGTTATATGACCTCAGCCAGATAAGATCTAGGAACCATTTCATGATTGTACAGCAAAGGCACTGTGCACGACAATTCTGTATTTATTGGCTTGTTTGTTTTCTCATCCAAATTCTTGAATATCTGAAACTCAAAGTGAACTTCATCAGAAATATAAAAAAATATAAATTAAAAGGCTTTCAAACAGCAAACAAACTAAACATATTTATATAATAATAAACTTTGTGTGTGTGTGTGATTTTTTATTATTCAATTTCCTTTTTCATTTGTCTCTGTCTGCTTTTGGCAAGTCTATGAGAAAGAAGCAGAATTGGCTAAAGGAACCAGATACTCTCAACCCATTCTGGGAAAAAAAAATCACACTATTTAGACCTAGGCTATCAGCCATCATCTTGGGGTTTTGAATCTTGAGCACAAAGAAAGGCGACCAGGTATTGGTGAGGGACACATTTGAAGCATTAACAGCTACTGTCAAATTTAGGTGACTGGTCTTGCCTCTCTGGACCTCTGGTTCTGACTAGATCTCAGGCCAGCATGCCTGCCTTGTCCTCTAGGCTTTCATCAGTTCTATAAGCATCTATTTAATACTCTCTCCTCTTTTTAAAATGATAATCAACATGCAGTTAGAACTTTCATCAGAGGAACACATTCTAAAGTCTGGGTAACAACGATTTTACATTATTCATTGGATTATTAATGCAGTAATCAGCCTCCCAACTGTTTGAATCTTTGAGCTGTTGTGATATTGTGTCACTTCTATGCCTCTGTAGGGTTTTTCACAGATACAGCTTGCCCAGACATAGCTGGCCTGGTAGTCATCATTGAGCAGTTGAGGATGATGGGCAGGTCAAATTGGTCTTTTTCTTTAGCATTTTTGCTACTATTTCAGGATCAGAACATTGGCACTGTTGGGATGGAGTGGAGGAAGGTGAATGGCAGACATCTAATTTGCTTTCACTACCATGGTTTTCAGAAGTGAAATGTCTGCAGTGACGTTATTAGCTGAGATATTGTAGATAGTTTTACATGTATGGGACAATTAACACATGTCCTGCGGGTCTGATTACTAGTGTTAAGGAAGTTCTGTTCGGTATAAAGCTCCAAGCCAAACCTCCAGGCACGTTATAGGTCCCTGCTCTGCTATTAAAACGAGAAAGTAATGTGGCCTTTTTTGATTGACTATGAATGTTGACTCCTGGGACTTTGTTCTCAACGGTGAAAACAAACATGAGGCATAGAAGTCAGGTTGTTTTTCTTACAAATTCTTAAACTTGTAGCTGAAAACATTTACCAGAAAATTTATTAAAACAACCCTTGATGTTGCCTAATGGTTACAGACAAGAAAAAAGTTAATAAGCCAAAGTAAGTATTTTTCTTAAAATACAGCACAAAAGAAAATTTGCATGTTTACCCAATTGCCCAGAAGAGTGATAAACCCGATTATTTGATACTGAAACTTGTAGACATTGAGTGAGCCATTGTAATTATAAAAGACTATTTAGGAGTAATTAAATAGTTGAAAGGGAATTTATGAGGAGTCCTGATTACTGCATATCATAGGTCTTTGAAATGCAGAATGACTTAGGTGGTATTCACAGGGTAAGTTACATGTAACTTACATGCTGACACTGTGGACTAATGTCCAGATTCTCCATTGTACGTAAAAGCCAAATTGCAAACTCAACTTTCTGCTACCGGCTTCTTTTACTAACCAAGTAGCTAAGTCCAGGTTAGTTTCCTCAAATGCAAAGTTAAAAATGAGGACAACAGGAATTGAAGCCCTCATCAGCTCTGGAGTTACATGTTCCTAATGATAAATAGATAATAAAATTCATCTTTTCTACAGCTATGTTTCTCTGAGAGCAGAGGAGGAGTAGAAGCAAAGGAAATGTGGTATCAAATGCATGGCCTTTGAATTGATCTGGTAATGCAAAAATCTCCTAGTTCAACCCTTCCAAGCCCAAACTACAGGTGGAACATGGTTCCTGCAGCAACCATGACCTAAGTCAAAGGGCCATTACTATCACGTCTTACAAAGCTCGCAGTGTCAAAGAGAAAATGCCAGAATGAAGTCACGATTTCTGTTCATGATTTTGGACAAATTCTTTAGCCTCCATGGGTATGTTATTTTCGGAAGAGGAGGTAGTCCAGGTCTTCCAAGTTTATTTCGGCACTTAAAGTCTTTGATTCAAAGAAGCCATATTTTGGGACCAGTCATCCAATTTGTGTAGTACTCTGCAGTTGAATTCACATTTCTGCCTAATACATTATCTGAGTTTATAACGTCGAGATAGTTCTAAAATTTATACTGAGTTTGAAAATTTAAACTAAAATGGGAGAATTTGGGAGTTTCTCTGAAGAAAGGAAATAAAAATGCATAGGCACACTGTCAGGCAAACTGCAAAGTTGTGGGAAGAAAGGAGATTAATACTTTTTTTTTTTTTTCTAATAAGGATGTATAAGAGGAAACTCAAAAGAGGCTCAGAGGAAGAACTGAGGGAGGAAGAAGGAAATACAGTAAGTGCAAGATCCCTCCTGGGTCCTGAAGATCTTTGAAGTGATGCCAGACCCACAGCAAGGGGTTGTGGGATATAGGAGGTCAAGAGAAAGAAGTAGATGAGGACTCTTTGTTCAGAGGTTCGGAGTTCCATGTCAGAAGCTGTATCCAAGTAAACCGCCGTATACTCTTGGCGATATGTTTTAGAGTAGTAAGCCAATTCCATAGAAGTTTCCTAAGATTCTTATAAAACAAGAATTCCTTCGTTTATTAAGATGCCCTCACCACCACCACCCCGCCCCCAACAAACTACGGAAGAAGTCTTTGGCGTCCTATTTAAAGTTATCCAAAACAAACCTTTAATTTTCTATTTTGGGGTTTGGGGGTGGTTTGGTGGATGAATTAGCTGATAGCAATTCGGGGAGTCTTTTAATAGTCCCTCCCTCTCCGCAACCACGGCATCATTTCTAGAAGCTTGGTGCCATGTAGTAAATTCTGAAAGTCAAAAATGATTATTTGATTCGTAGGAATTCCAGCCAAATTTAATTTAAAACGTTTTAAAGCAGAACTTATTTCTTTATTCATCCAGCCTGTTAGGTGACAGTGTGAAATTAGCATAGGTCATGAGGACAACACTAGGAGATTAAATTTTGAGGCTGACCCTCAACCAGGGTTTCTTTGAACAGGTTATCCAATCTGTAAATTCCAGGAAGGGGGAGGGGGTTCTTTTGTTTCTTTTTTAGAGAAAACCAACATTTCCCCTTGCCTTTGGCAATGTTCTTTATGTGAAAGTGATGTGGTCATCTTTTTATTTGTATAGTTCTACTCAAACGCGCAGCCGTGCAGCCGCTCAGATGATTAACAGGGCTCACAGGAAACCTCCACCTCTGACTGTTTAATTTACCAGGACTTTTAAAAGTGAGGCTGATAAAAAATTCATAAATTTATCACATCTCTGTCAGTTGATGACACTCATCCAGTCCCTTTCTTAAACTCTCCAGTTCTGTGCTCTTGCAAAGCCAGGTCACCGATGACAAACCTAATGCAGGGTGATCAAGTCATAACTAACCTTTAAGTGTTTCCTGGAAAGTTAAGACCGAAGGATCTGAATAAAAAGGAGCAGGATCCTTGCTCTGATCTTTTCTGACATTTCCCAAATCCACAAGGCAGAGGGCAAGGCACTAGGCTGGAGCATAAGCTGTTCTGTACTCCTAGGTCTCACTTGGGAACTCTTGCTAGTTAGGTTTTGAAGGCAGAGAACAGAATACACACACATAATGTATAACCAATGTTTGATTTGCCTGTGGGTTTATTTTATATAAGTATATCAAGAACACTTCATCTGCAAAGAACACTTAAGAGCCAAGGTAGAATAAATAAACATTTATTAAAACATTGAGTTGAAAATTTCTGTTGTTTAATGGATTTAAAAAAACCTCTCAGTCTTCTAGACCTGTCTGGTACAGTTCCCTTCAGTATTACTTAAATAATTAGAAGCCCATTTAATCTTTGAGAAAGGGTAATGTTACCTCCTCTCTTTTTGGTCAGAATTCACCTGGAATGCAGTGGTTCATGTATGTGGTACAAAACACACTGCATGCTTCTTACAGGGTGGATAGTTGCCTTTGCCGTCACCAAGTATCAAGGCAGGTCAAGGAATGCTAGACTTAATAATAGCTAAGGGTACTTTGAGCACCTCTCAAATCAATAATGACAGAGGTAGCCTGATAGCAATTTATGAACCACAGTCCTCCAGGGGAACATATTTCAAAGGAGAACTTCATCTAAACTGTGTATCGGCTCAGCTTGCTCAAATGTATGAAGTGTCAAAAAGTTTCTTTGACGTTAGGCTTGTTACTGTCCTTTGATTTATGGACCTACGCAAAATGTAGTAAATAATAAGATTGTCTGGGAGTTTGGTCTGTTAAAGAAGTGATTAGAAACATTTGACATTGCTATTCGTTTTATATTTTTTTTTCAAATTAAAAAAATAACAAAACAACTTTCCATGCAGCAAATCAATTCACAGTAACAGAACCTTAAAATGACCATTACGGTATGCAGGAATAACAATGGATTTTCTATGAAATACTCAGAAAATGCTGATCTGAATGTATACTGTTCATATATGAATCATTTGTTCCTCACCATGAATTCTGTGTAGCCATCAGTTTGCAGAATGTCCTGTTTACTATTGGAGGCACCTTTGCGGAGGTAAATTTGACTTAGGGAAAACACAGTCATCAAATCTTACTTCACTTTTGTGGAAACTTCTAGATAGAAAATATAGAGAACTTTCATTTTCTGTTTTGAAAAGCATCCTCAATACCAATTGGTTGTCCAGTGACAAATAGTCAGCCTCTAAAACGTACATACAGGTAGCATTAACTGAACAGATTATATTTAGGAGTAAATATCTATGGATGCATGACATAGCCAATCGTGATGAGAGAGACTGTGAGCTTGAAGGTGAGCAGGGAGCAGTACATGGAAGGGTTTGGAGGAAGGAAAGGGGAGGGAGAAATGACCTAATTAAATTAGAATCCCCAAAATAAAAAAAAAAAAAAAAGAAAAAAAAGAAAAAGCAAAAGTAAGGTGTCCTGAAAATTCTAGGGCATAGATAAAGCATTTGTATTTGACTGGGAATGGAAAAGGTATTTTTGGATGATGTGGTATCATGAAGACATAAAATCCATTAAAAGAAAAGCTAGAAGACAAATTTTTTAAAAACAATTTTATTTAGATATCTAACTCTAGAATTTCACATTTTATTTCAATTTAAAGTTTCTTTTTCATTTTTTTTTTTAATAATTATTTAACCAGATTTTCCTATGTGGCAGCTTTAGGCAGAATGTATAAAAAAGCCTAAATATGTGATTATTTGTTTGCCAAAGATTAAAGAAAATCAACTTTAAAATAAAAAAAAAAAATAAATATCAGGTGCAAGTAGAATTCACTTGCACATTCTGTCAAAATAAAAATCTCACCAGAGGCAGACACATTTTAATGTAAAAGTCACTTAAAGAAGATGCCCCTGTCTCTGCTCTTTTTCTCTTTGTTTAACTACTAAGCTGATGGACATCATAAAAAAAAATCACGGATAAAAAAGAATCAGGGAGTAAAGTGGTATCTAAAGCAGCATTGTTAACTTGTTAGTGAATCTGTTTCCTTGAAAACAGGATGCAGCGAATCTGTGTCTAGTTAATGGAAAGTGGCCGCGTGTACTAGAGCAGTAGGAGAAAACACTCTCCGATGGAGTCAGAATTTCTGCTCTGTTATCCTGCAAATAAAGCCTGTTTCCTAGGCTGGCTAATATTCTCATGTAGCAACCTGAGCTATTGATAAGTTATCGGATCCCTCTCCGGAATCAGCTGTTCAGGAAGGATACAGCCAGGAGGGAGTGGTGTGTGTGTGTGTGGGGAGCATGCTCTGATAGTGGGTTTGTAAGAACACCATGGCGAGAGGGGAGGGAGCATTGCGAAGGGAAGAATAAGACTTAATAGCAGGAAAGTAAGGTGGAGTGGGGAGGAACAAAATCAAAAGAAACAAAGCAGAACACAGCAGGGAGATGGGAGCTGGCTGGGCGGGGGTGGGGCAGGTTTGTGTGGGATGGGGGAACATCCGAATGGAAGCGCACTCCAAATAACCAGGCATTGCTGGATGAGGATTCCTAACCAGAATGCCATAGATTTGCTAGGTCTACGAACTTTTGGAATTTGTTGAAATTGTACATGTATTTTTGTGCATGTTTGTGCATTTTCAGGGGAAGGTATACTTTGATTTTATTTCCACAAAGGTTCCAAATTCGATAGATTGGAATAGCTGTTCCTCTAGTGGATTCACACATAAAGAGTTATTGAGTGCCTGAGGTTGACTGTAGTCAGTGCAAGCATATGGGCTTCTAGTATTAAGTCCTGTGCTCTGACAATGTCATCCATTCCTTTACACTTGCAAATGCTTGCCTGAGCTGTATAGTGAGAAACGGACTAAAAATCTAAGGGCTGAGTTAGTAGCTCATTTGTTGAGCTCCTGCTTTCCAGTCCCAGCAGTGGAAAAAATAAAATATTGTATCTAGATATTTCTGGGACACAGAGAGTGTCTGGAATTCTAACTAATGGTGGTGAGATTGAAGGGGTTACATATTTTTTTAACTATGGTTTCTCATGTGTGAGTCACTTTTCTCTGCTGCCAGGACAAATATCTGAAAACTTCAAAGGAAGACGTTATTTTGGCTAGTGGTTTTAGGTGCTTTAGCCTCCTGTCAGCCTGCTTCATTGCTGTGGGCCTGTGCTGAGGTGGAGCATATGGCAGTAGGAATGAGAGGTGGAGGAAAGTTGCCTCACTGTATGATGGCCAGGAATCAGAGAGATAGGAAGGAAGCAGGGACAACATCCATCTCCATAGATCGTGTCTCCAGTGATCTGCATTCCCCAACTGGGGACCACCTCTCAATAATGCTATCATATGAGTTAATTAAGTGAGTAATCCATTGGTTTACCTGAGCTCTGAGGTGCCGATCACTTTTTCATAATTGGACTTTTTGGGAAACTATCTTCAACAATGAGCCCTTCTTGGGGACAGTTCATATACAAACATTAATACCTGCTTCCAAAAAGAAAACGATAATTCTTTGTAGGATGATTCTAGAGATGAACAGGATTGAAATGCTAAACTCTATTTATACTAAACCTTCTCGACAGTTTTCGATTAGTGTTTTTATTGATTTTGACTTTATAGATTGGAAAATTGTGGCAGAGAAATCACAAAAACCGCTTGAAGTTATGAATGTAATACATGGACCTGGACTGTGAACACTGGCCCTAGGGTTCCAGATCCCATGTATTTGAGCAATGCACCAGCTCCTGATGCTGCTGATAGAAAGAACAATGTTACTGGTGTGGGATGGTTGTGACGAAACTTGATGCATTAAAGATGGCCTGACTTTGGAATGATGTATTTGATTTCTGTCCATGTTGAACATTATATATTTTGTTCGGGCCAGTTCTTCCTCTTGAGTTTTTCTCACAGACAGGTGATTTGGTGATTTCTTTTTTTTTTTTTTTTTAGGTTCTGTAATTTTGTGGAAGAAAGTGATAGAGCCTTCAAATGAGTAGAAAGCTTATAATCACATATAAGCTGTCTTCTGGAAGGCCTGGCAGAAACTGTGTCTCCCTATGTACTTCTTCCGTTTTCCAGGATGAGATTTAATGTTGTGGAAGTATTGTCTCAGAAAGTTGAGATCTCACCTGCTCTATGTGCCATAATAAAACCTTGGAAACAACTGTTTTTGGCTAGTAACATCCTGTGGACAATTACACACATGAGCATTTTATTAGTTGATTCATTATATTCAAAGGGGATCATTTTTCTCTGTGGAATTGGAATATTCATCACTCTTCAGTGTACTTAAATACTAAAGAAAGATCACATATGAAATGTAAATGTCTTCTCTCATTTTTGTTCTTTTGAAGGTGCGGCACATCAGAAAATAAATAAAGCCCAAACTGACCTTATTAAAATCTTTTCCAAGTGGGTCTGGATGTATATACCTTGAATCTTAGCAGAGACAGGCAGATCAGCAATCTGAGGCAAGCCTGGTCTACAGAATATCTACAAGACAACCAGGGCTACACAGAGAAACCTCTGCTCAAAAACCAAACCAAAACATTTTTTTCCCTCAGAATTTTGGAGATTTGAGAAGACACATTAAGGTTGAAAATAACTTTTTTCCCCCTCTTGGGGCAAATGATTCTCAGGAAGATCGAGGACACATATGGAATGCCTTAGCTTATCTTTAGTGCCCCAGGCACCCATTCCATATCCCATGGAAAGGCCAGTGAACAGGATTAAGCCTCAGAGATAGGGTGTCAATCACTATGAGGGATGTGTTAGAAAATTCTTTATCCTTTGGGGTCACATACAAGAAACAACTCAGTAGAACCTGGAGGTATTATTAACAATGGGACGGACCTCACTTTGTGTTCTCGGTGGCTCTGCTTACAAATCAAGCAGCTATCTTTTCTCTCAAATGCTTTAAATGAAGCTCCAGAGAGGGAAAGAGTAGACGAGTAGATGTCTCAAAGTGAATTTCTATTCCTACGTTCTACGCTAATGCTGTGTTCCTCAGTCCCCTGTGCTGATCTAGTTAAATGGTCATCCAAATAATTTTATTTATACTAAATCTCTGATCAAGAAGCCAATCACGCCGGGCAGTGGTGGCGCACTCCTTTAATCCCAGCGCTCGGGAGGCAGAGGCAGGCGGATTTCTGAGTTCGAGGCCAGCCTGGTCTACAGAGTGAGTTCCAGGACAGCCAGGGCTACACAGAGAAACCTTGTCTCAAAAAACCAAAAAAAAAAAAAAAACCAAAAAAAAAAAAAAAAAAAAAAAAAAAAAAAAAAAAAAAAAAAAAAAAGAAGAAGAAGCCAATCGCACTGATTTGAAAAAATAATCAGAGGATCTGAGTTTCCCAGTGAATGGTGAAATGGATGAATTATTTCAGCTCCCTCCCCTTACAGCATCATTAGGGTTGTGTAATAAAGCCCTGCCTTTTATTTTTCTTTCCTAAATGCAATAGTCTCTTTCAGAGATCATCTTTTAATTCCAAGGAAATAACAAAATCTCACCGCCTTTCAAAAATGTTGGTGCCAAAACGAGAAAGGAACAGAGTCTTAAATTTAGTATAACTGAGCCCTTGGATTTCTTGGGGGAAATTGTAGTAAGTTCCCCAGGGCATCCCCAGTTGAATCTGAAAAGCAAGAAGTGAAAGCTTTCACCTGCTACTGTCTCAACATCTTGCTCCTATTTCTTTTCACCTCAGAAGCAGTGTGCTTCATGGGCTCCATAACTGCTTTCTCCTGGTGCCTGCTGGAGCCCTAATTCCTCCCTGTCAGCACATCCCCTCTCCACTCTTCCAGCTTGGATAAGGGCTGGATAAGCAGTTGAACTTGTGGGTACTTCTCCAAATGAAATTCAACCTCTCGACCTTTGGGGGTTTACCCTTTCTCCCTTACTACCCTAAGATGAGTTTGGAATGAATTTTCTCTTAATGGGTTCTATTTGTGGGTGGGAGAGGCAATGGCTACAGTGCTCAGAGTCCCAGACATACTTCAAGTAAGGGACGGGGCTCTGAAGGACTGTGAGAATAGATGGGGTTCTGAGGAAGGTGCGTCTGAATGGAGATACAGTATCTCCATGACAGAAAGCACCTCCTGACATTGGAGTTGTGCTTGAGTGGTGATTTTAAAATACTGTAGCTGATAAAAAACATGAAGGCATTAGTGAAAGACAGAGTAAAATGAATATGTGACATTTGAGAAGAAATTTCCAAGCCCTGATCAGTTGGAAGGAAGGCAATAAAAATATTAAAAAATATATAGAAATAGCACCTTGGTTAGGGAGGACAAAGCCTTCTGTTGGTTTGTTCCAAGGAACTGTTTTTTTTGAAAAACAAATCCTGTGGAATTATGTGACTTGTGAATCTTGCTCCAGGATTGAACATGCTGTAGGAATAGAAAAAGAACTGATTTGGAATGGAACATTATTTTAAAGAGAATTACCATGTTTCCATACCAGAGCCAGAGCTCCCAGGCTCCCTGAAACTTGTTTCATTGAAGTCACAGCCCCCCTTTAGGTCGAGTGTTTTATTTACTAGGGAGTCAAGCCCCAGAGATGTGTGTAGCCATGCTGTATTTTCCATGTTCAGTAATGCAGACAATGCATTCACGTCTGCAATGATGTGCACTTGCATTGTCCATCTTTGCAGATGAGACCTGTTTCCTCTCCTGGGAAAAACTTGATCCTCTTTATCTCTTTCACCAAGAAACAAACAATCCTGCATTGGCACAACTTACATAATCGGTGAAGTTATCAAGAGGTGTAAGAGTCATTTTTCAGAAAGACTGTGGTCCACTTGGGAATGAAGATGAGGTCGGCAGATAATAGGATAACTTGTTCTGCATGTGTGGTGCTGAAGAGTTCCACTCTAGGAGAGCAGGTGATGCTTAATGCACAGATGATGAATGAGTACCTACTAAGGGCATTGATGGGAGATGGGAGATGATTTAGGCAGTGGGAAGGATTTTATTATTCTCTCTCTCTCTCTCTCTCTCTCTCTCTCTCTCTCTCTCAGTTTTTTGAGACAAGGTTTCTCTGTATAGCCCTGGCTGTCCTGGAACTCACTCTGTAGACCAGGCTGGCCTCGAACTCAGAAATCCACCTCTCTCTGCCTCCCAAGTGCTGGGATTAAAGGCGTGCGCCACCACTGCCCGGCTCTATCTTTCTCTTAAGGAGGATTATATAACTCGCCAGTTACAGTGTTCTTTGTCATGCCTTCTCACATGCAGGGTATTTTTAGCTCATTAAGGCTAGTCTTGTCTATGTAACTTGCTATTTCCTGAGAAATAGAGAGTTCTTACATGCCACACCAGAGCAAGGGCTTGCGAAACATGTTTCATTCCTGCCCACTGCTGCCAGTGCAGTATGTCATAGTTGACAGTGTCTTTTTCAGTGTGGGTTCTAGAATGACAGGAAACAATCAAGAATAGGTCTCAAACCCATTAAAAGACCCCACACTGCCAGCCCAGGTCTGCTTTGCCCTCAGGATATCCAAGCACTGTCACACACAGGGCTGAACGGGAAGGAATGAAGCTTAGCCCGGTGAGTGGGCTAGCAGGGTCTCGGCGGGCTTGGGCCTTCTCCGCAGATGGATTTCAGTGGGCCAACATTCTTCATTGGGAGGTGAGCAAGGGCTATCTAAGTCTTGGAGAGAAAGTAGGGGTGAGTGTACATCATTGGTTGAGGCTGAGGTGCGGGGGGGGGGGGGGGATGCTTCATTTGCATGAAGAGGAGTTACAGGTGCTTTCTGGACATGCCCTGATAGGGAGAGAGGAAGTTTAGCCTGTAATCATGGCCCCGAGGCTACTGACTACCTTAAAGAAAACAGAGTTGGTGGTTTTAGGACTATGTGAACTCCGACAAGCAGGTCCAGAGCAAGGAGGAAGCAGTCCTACTCCTGCCTGTCTCAAGACTAGATTTTCAGGGTTTTGACTTGTCTCGACCTCATTCTCTCTCTGGACTGGCTCCCCCAGCTACACTGCTTTCTGGAGCTGCACACAATGTGAACGAGGAATAAAAATTTGCTCTTGAATCGGTGGAAAGGTTGCTTCTCTGTAGCAGAGCTTGTCAGCACAGGATAGGAACACATCTTATGTACGTGTTGGAACAGGAAGTTACATGTTTGAGAGTATGAAAGAAAGAGAAATTTAATTTAGACAAACGATTTTTGAAGGAAGGAAGGAAAGGAAGAAAGGAAGAAACGAAGAAAGGTAGGCATATGAGATGGCTTGCTTTATAAACCTGGCAACCTGAGTTCAATCCCTGGAACTCACACAAAGTTGGAAGGAGAGAACCCCGTGGAGTTGTCCTCATCTATTTGAATGCACGTTAGAGAGTGTCTCTACTTGAATGGGACCGGGAGGTGTGGCTCTGTTGGAGGAAGTGTGTCACTCGGAGTGGGCTCTGGGGTTCCAAAAGCCCATTCCAGTGTCTCTCTTTTTGCTGCATGTGGATCTGGTTGTAGAACTCTTAGCTATCATGTTGGCTTGTGTGCTGTCATTCTCTGGGCTATGAAGACAATGGACTGAACCTCTGAAACTATAAGCCAGCCCCCAGTTAAATGCTTTCTTTTATAAGAATTGCCTTGGTCCTGGTGTTTCTTCACAGCAATAGAGACTTAAGATATCTTCTGATGTCAACTTGCATACCATAGATCATGTTGACCCCAACAATAATAAGTAGACTCAAGACAAAGACATTGGACCACATTATGGATCCCTTATTTTATTAGCAGTGGGAAACCCCTGAAGAGTTCAAGTACTGAGTAAAATGACATAGGGAGAAGTCTAAGATTTTTTTTTTTCTGAAAAGTAAACAAAGCAGCGTGTAATATAAGTGTTTCTGATGAAAATTAATTATTTTATTGGAAGAGGGCAAAATCTGCATATATAAAAATGCCAAGAAAAAAAATCTAATTGACAAAACAACCTTTTTGCTTGTTTGTTTTAAAACAGAATTTTGTGATATAGTTCAGGGTGGTCCCAAACTCACAATCCTCTTGTCTTAGCATCACTAGTGCTAGGAAAGATAAATTAAAGGTGAATGCTACCTCACTTCACCTAAAATACATAAAAAATCCCCAGGCCATTAAGTTATATTTTAAAAAGTTGACATGAGCATGACAGATGGCACAAATGGAACTTTGAGCTGAGGAGTGGGGCACGCTGCTGTGATTGGTTGGATTCTTTCAGGTGAGTTATCTCTGTAACTGTGTCAACCACAACGGGCTGAAGCCAACGAAACCCTCAGGGTTCAAGCTAGTTACCTTTCACTCAACACATATTTCAAGCCGTGTACCACCTTTCCCTTGGTCTGAAGCTCCATTTTCAACACTCATCTCATGGTGATATCGATCATTTGGATTCATGGATGTGGAAGAAAAGCATTCGAGGCACTTCACAAGTGCGGATTTCTTGTCCGTCTTGGGTCACATGCCAAGTAAATAAAGTTTCAATGGGAACATGTTTTTTTCTCACTTACTTGTACAGGGATGGAGCTTGACACTAAGTAGGGTCGTCTGCTATAACAATATGAAGTTTATCTTCTTTCTCTCAATTCTTCACCTGCTTCGAGTCCTCTTATGAGTGTCTTTTTCATACGACACAGGGTCATTATTTCACATTTCCCAAGATACTTTGTCATTTGGTAGCTTAGTTCTCTGAGGGAAGACAACAGAAGTTCAAGGCCAGCAATTAAAGGTCAAGAAAAACAGAACGTTCTAGTCCTCACCTGGGTCCAGACTCAAATTGATCCCATTTCTAGTTTCCATAGTTTTCTCAGAGTTTCCTGTGTAGTGTTTAATTCTCAGTTGTTTGCCTCAGATCTCATAAAGCCAGGACACCCCGCTGCTCGGCAAGCCTCCTGTTTTGAAAGCAACATGTTTAATGAATTGGGATTATTCCTGCACACTACATTCACTTAGAATCCTTTCAAACAGTGATGTCTACAGAAATTCAATTTCGTTGATTTAGGAGGAAATGAGGGACTTGCATTATAGGCACGGGGCTCATACAATCTCTCAAAATGATGGTTGGAACTGCTTCAGCTAAAGTTCTTTCTCCTTTTTTTGTGAGCACATTCCCAAACCCACAATTATGTTTTGATAAGAAAAAAATCCTTTTCTCTACAAGTTCTCAGGTCCTATTCATTGGCCTCCTGCCCCCAATTGTGGGACTGATGTCAGGTTGTTATGTGGCCTCGTTCTTGGTGATATGTTTTCAATTTGAGTCAACTTGATGAGAGAAAAATTACTAAAAAGTGGGAATGAGCTGTGAGGTGAAGAGGGTTTTCCTATCAAAGTGGAGGTATTTTTAAAAGCATTTATTATTTCAAACTAAAACATTTATAGAAAGTTGTGAGTGTGAAGCACATGATTACCAGTCGTGGCTTTGCTCCACTGGAAAGTCCAAGTTTATAAGAAACATTCATGGAGGTTCTGGATGGCCAGCGATTTGTTCAGGGGAACTATTCGATGGAGAAACTGTGTCAGTTTAGAAGAATGGTTTACCCAATCAGGCAGTTAGGATGGTAACTATTACCAGTGCCTGAAATATAGCTTTTGGATCATTGATGGAAATTCTTCTTTCTGTCTTTAAGAAAGCAGAATTTAAAAGCTGTCTATCTATATTTGTATATACACAGGGATGGCTGTCAGGAGTGAGAATGCCACTTACAATAGGCTCTGATGTAATACAGCTGGTTGTTTTTATGTTGAAGACAATGAATATTGTTTTTGGCACACTTGTTCCATAGTAACAGAATATTCAGCGTAAAGGGTGGAAAAGTGGAGCTTTGGCCATGGGTTAAGGAGACGTTGTGTGGCCAAGTCTACTTACTGAGGAAAGTTGGTTTCATGTGATAGTCTCTGGAAATTTGTTTGAAACATATTAAATTCTCATCATGTGATCTTTGGGGTTCCCAGAGAAATAGTTTTAATCACGTTGGGTGATAACATTCATTTTTGTTGGAGTTCTTAGCAAGCTTACAATGTTTTCTTCATTCAAATGTCGCAGAGTTCATCCTATAACAATATATTTGGCATATTGTTCAAAAGGAAGCCAGCAAGCAGTATTTGTGGTATGTAATCCTATATACACAAAAGCTTACGTGTGTGCACGTGTGTGTGTGGGATAATGTCTGGAGGTTCCTAACAGTCAATTCTAGGCAACAGGTTTTGAGAATCATTATTTTATGAATATAGGTTAAAAACAGATTTTCTTTCATTATTGTAAAAGGTGTCCTATATTTGAGAGAAAACATGTATAGTTTAAAGTAAGATAATTAATTTTTGTGGTCTACAGAAAAATAATAGATATTGCTCTATGGTGGTGACAAACCTTTTTCTCTCCCTACGTCCATCAGGAAGGTAATTAATTACCTGAAATTAATCAACCTTTTCCTTCATTTCTTTCTCGTTCTTTCTTTCTTTCTTTTTCCTGTATAGTTTAGACATCAGTGACTGTGTCTATCACTAAAATGCTATCTCATTTTGTTTTTGAATTTTAAATTAATGTGACCATAATGGGTATATTCTTCCGTGACTTTAATATGTTTGCTATGCTTTACACATTCATTTATATCAATATATAGCCTTTGAAGTGTAAATAGAAAATATTTTAGTAAATAATGCAATGAAGGGTTAGGGGTAGGGTTAGGGTTAGGGTTAGGGTTAGGGTTAGGGTTAGTATATTTAAAATGGACACTTCATGTAAATTAAAAATATATTTAGATTTACTGAAGGAGTGATGTCAAAACCATGTCTTTGTTAACTGAAATATTTATTTATTCTTTTTCCAATGGAAATTGTTATCTAGCTGCCTTCTGAATGTGTTTTTTAGGCTTCATGATGACATACCAAAACAGAGAATTGCCTACTGTTCTTCTGTCTGTCAATCAGCCTTTGTGTCTGAAATGTAACCACTTGCTTTCTTAATTTTTAAAGTTTGGAAGTTTAAGGACTATGTTCAAAAAGAAAAAAATATATGTCATTGGCCATTAGCATAAACAATTTTACCCAGAGGTTTAGTACTTGGAAAACAAAGACTATGTCTTGAAAGACAGGAGTAAGGGACAGCTACGAACCTTTAGAAAATTTGAGGACTGTCTTTCAGTGCAAAATTGAAATGAATGGAGAAAGAGAACATGGTATACACATGCAAAGAAATACTATTTAGCCTTATAATAATGAAATTCAGTCCTTCGTAACAGCATGTTTGAACAAGAAGACATTGTTAAGTGAAGAAAGTGGGCAGGGAACACAAACACTGAGTGATTCCATTGATCTGTGGGATCTAAACAAGCGGAAGGAGTAGCAGCAGACAGCAAAGAGCTGATTTGCTTGGGCCTGGAAATCTAGGTTGTAAGGATGTTGGGCAAAGGGCGTGCACACACATATGTAGGTAGGTATGTTGGTCAGAGGACAATTAATGGGAATTATTTCTCTCCTTCTATGATGTGGGTCCTATGGCTTGAATTCAGGGCATCAGGCTTAATGGCAAGTGCCATAACCTGCTGAACCATCTTGCAGGTCCAAATGACATTCTTTGAGTTCTTACTGCATCAGGTTCTATGCCATGCATCTGTCATTCAATGCAACGACCAACCCCCTGCTTTGACACCTCTCCAACCAATGGAGGAAGCAGCCACACCAATGGTCTTCGAATCCCATCCCAATGAGGCAGCAAAACGGAAGCTGACAAACGATAGGAAGGTTTCGACGAAAGGCTACCCTTATGCTGAGGGACATATGGCAACAAATTCTTGTCAGAAGGAAGGTGTCTACAGATGCATGGGGACATGGTTGCAAAGCAATTCAGATGACAGGAAGTGGTATGGTCTGAAATCTGACCTTGTTATCTACTTGTACAAAGTCATGTTATACTGTCCTTCACAAAATATGGTATCATTTGAACTTGGCTTCAGTCTATTAAACTATCTCTCTGTATCACATTTTCTTCATCTACGAAAACAGAGATAGCTTGGATCACCCAACTCAACTTTTTTTCTTTCTACAGAGATCTTGGTGAATAGAAATTTATTCTTAGTAATAATAGATAATCTTCATTACTACACTTATGAATTACAGAGTTTATATGTAGTGTTTATAAGTCAACTACTAAGTGCCCTACACAAGTTAAAGTTTGTTTTCTTTCTGAGCCCAGACCGGCTTCAAATGTCCCATATAATAGCCCTGACTCTTCAAGTGATGGGCTTGTAGGTGTGAACCCTCATGCCCACTGAACTTTGTCTCCACAAACTTTGTACCACAATCTCACTATACTTTGATGCTTTATCTATTTCAATAAAGTAAAAATACAATACAAGAATCACTTCAAGTACATATATTTGTTTTTAAAACGTGGATCTTGGAAGCAGCAAAGCAAAAATCCATCAAAATTGTAAGAATCAAAAAGACTTATTATCTAGACAGAGATAGAACTTCTGTGTAACACAATCAAATTTCATTTGGCAAATAATTAATGGCACCTCTTTTAGACATTGTGGCGGATACTTCATTTTCCACTTCCTTCCATTTGACTACTGTGCTTTTGCAAACTTTGTACTCAAGGATCACAGGTAGGAGATTTCCTATCTCCAGTTCCCCATTCCCTAACTTCCAATTGCAATCATTTTCTTTCTTGCATAGAAAATCCATAAAAAGCTCACTAGCCTTGGACTAATGAGTAGCGATGACTCCGGGCAGAGTTAATTATAGATCCTGCAACCTATATCCACTCCAAAAACTGGGACTGCATTAGTGGCTTTTCTTGTGATACTCTTTTTCTTTCATGCCCAGGATTAATGTTATCGACGTAGAGTTTCCCATACACTATAGGAAAGTCCTGAGGGGTATCATTGTAAATGGTTTCATGCCCCATTGTCTCTCTTCCAACCTCTCTGGCATCGCTCACTAAGGAAAGGCCATTGAGTTGCAGCAAGAGTTCACTAAAAAACTCTCCCTGCATTCTCTTCTGTTCTTCTCTAAGACATGCTGATTGTAGGAAACAAATAGAAAAGTACATCCAAAGAGAAGAAACATCTGAGTGGTAGCACACAACCTTAGCTTAGGGTTGCTCAGTGGGTTGTGTGATAGAGCATTTGGCAGAACCTTTGGTCAGTTGATCAGCACTTGCCTCTTACGGTGAATAGGAAGGTTTTTTTCTCTTTTTCTTCTATACGAAGAAGAGTGGGGAGTGTCAACAAACCTGTCCAACTAGGTGTTTTATTTTTTCTTTATTTTAAATTTTTATTATTTTTATTTTTCCTATTTTATTTACATTTCAAATGTTTCCCCCTTTCCAGATCTCCCCTTTGGAACCTCCCCATTTCCTCCCCCCTCCCCCTGCCACTATGGGGGTATTCTCCCACCCACCCACCCACCCACTCTCGTCTTCCCTCCTTGACATTCTCCTCTACTGGGGGATCTAACACTCTCAGGTCCAAGGGCCTCTCCTCCCCCTGATGGCTAACAAGACCCTCCTCTGCCACATATGTGGCCAGCACCATGGGTCCTTCCATGTGTATTCTTTGGTTGGTGGATCAGTTTCCAGGAGT
Source organism: Rhynchomys soricoides (assembly GCA_019843965.1). Taxonomy (NCBI): domain Eukaryota; kingdom Metazoa; phylum Chordata; class Mammalia; order Rodentia; family Muridae; genus Rhynchomys; species Rhynchomys soricoides. The sequence goes on from JADRCH010000216.1 coordinate 4,941,844, forward strand.
ATCAGGGGGGTCAGGCCAGTTGCCACTGTTGCTGCCTCCCTGGGGCTGCAAACTCCCTCAGCTCCTTCAGTTCCTTCTCCAAGTCCTCCATCTGGGACCTCACACTCCGCCTTACTGCTGCTGCGAAGTGACTCTTGGGTATTTCGAACTTTTGGGCTAATAACCACTTAACAGTGAGTACATACCATGTTCATTCTTTTGTGATGGTGTTACCTCACTCAGGATGATATTTTTAAGATCCATCCATTTATCTGTGAATTTCATGAAGTCATTGTCTTTAATAGTTGAGTAGTATTCCATTGTGTAAATGTACCGCATTTTCTGTATCCATTCCTCTGTGGAGGGACATCTGGGTTGTTTCCAGCTTCTGGCTATTATAAATATGGCTGCTATGAACATAGCGGAACATGTGTCTTTATTACATGTTGGAGCCTCTTCTGGGTATATGCCCAGGAGTGGAATAGCTGGGTCCTCAGGTAGTATTATATTCATTTTTCTGAGGGTCCGCCAAACTGATTTCCAGAGAGGTTGTATCAACTTGCATTCCCGCCAACAATGGAGGAGTGTTCCTCTTTCTCCACATCCTCACCAACATCTGCTGTCACCTGAGTTTTTGTTCTGAGCCATTCTGACTGGTGTGAGGTGAAATCTCAGGGTTGTTTTGATTTGCATTTCCCTGATGACTAAGGATCCAACTAGGTGTTTTAAATAGTATATAGTGTATTGTATATATTGGTTTTCTTGTTTTTGAGACAGGATCTAATATAGCTTAAGCTGACCTTAAATTCCTGATTCTTTTATCTCCTAAATGCTGGAATTTCAGGGGTTCATTACCATGCCCAGCTACCCATAAAGTTTTATTGGGACAGTCATGGCAATTTGCTTCCATGCTCTCTGTGGATGTTGTCTGTGCTTGCATTCAGAGTATGATAGTAGAATTGAATTATTTCAATATAGAATATGTTTCTTCAAAACTCAAGATATTTCTGTTGAGCCTGTACAGGAAAAAATTGTAGATCCTTGAAATTAGAGCATATTTAAAGTAAGTTTGGAGAGCCAGCCCAAATTAGTTAAACACATAAAAGATGACAGGGTTTCTCTGTATAGCCCTGGCTATTCTGCAACTATTGATGGAGAACAGGCTGGCCTGAAATCCAGAGATACACCTGCCTCTGTTTCCTGAGTGCTGCGATTAAAGGCATGTACCACCATGCCTGGCTTTAAAATGTACTTCTTAATTAAAAAAAAAAAAAAAAAAGTGAAGAGTCTTCCAACTATCCAGGTGTCCAGGTACCATTTCCTGTTCTGAGTTACTTAAGTTCAATTAAGCGGTCTTTTGTGTCAACAAATTTTAGAGAAGGATTGTAGAGTCTTGAAGGTAAAACGTGCAGTTTGACAGTGACACATTAAAGACACAGTGCCATTAGCCTAGGTGTTGAAGGTGAGTTACATGTGCATTCTTTGTTGGTTTTTCTGTAGACCACTCATTAAGGTATTCAGACTCAACCTGGATGGCTCTCTTCCCACCATGGTCATGCAAAGCTTAGTGACATGTAGAGAAGAATCCATTGTTTCATTCTGACTTTTCTTCTTATCTTTGCTCCTGGCTTGTTTGTCCAATGAGCAGGAAGTTACTAGGCACAGAATCTTGAGATTAACAGAAATCATACTCACGTTACCTGATCCTCTCTGGATTTTCTATTTCTGCCTTTACAAGGACATGGAGCAAAGGATAGTACCAATACTCAGAGGCCGTAGAGAAGAATCTAGAATAGTCCAGTGGAAATTAAACTTATTTTTTTCTGGTAAAAACTAGGAATGGCAATGGGGAGCTGGGCAGAAGGAGGGCTGCAATCGGGAGGTAAGGTAAATACATAAATAAATTAATGGAAAAAAGTAAAGCACAATCATTTGATAAATAAAATAACTAATTAAAACATGCACTACCATCGACTCAAAGTGAAACCTTAGTGTCTAGGTTTATTGAGGTGACATGTAACAATTCTTAGACATTCTGCACTGAGATGTTTGGCATTATGAAGGCAATTTAGAAGTTTAAATCAAGATGATAAAACTCGAGTTCTTCAAAAGCTCATTCTTTGACCAAAAGCCTGTCAACAGACTCTCTAGGTCTTTAAAAGAAGCTTCGTTTCACTCGTAAATACTAATATCAAAGTTAAATACTTCTTTGTGTTTAGGTAGTTAGAGGTAGAAACAGTCTTGTACAAGTTAGCAAAGAGGCAGGGTGATTTAAATAAACAAGAAGAAACAACAATGAGGTTGATGTTCTTGACTGGTTGGCAACCCAAAGGAATTCAGATTCAATTTGAAAACCTTAGAGCTATTTCATAATACTTATTAATGAGCATATTATATTATCCATTTTAATAATAATAATAATAATAATAATAATAATAATAATAATAATAAAAAAACCAACTAAAGAACCAAACAGACTAGGATTGGCCTTTGTAGCCACTAAAAGTGATGAGTCTCAAAGTTCACAGGTGGCAGCCTCTGGACCTGGCTGTTTAGGACGATGTATAGTAAATGATGTTTTTAATAGTTCTCGGATAGCTTATAGTTCAGCTATGTAGCCAAAGTTACTGCCGACTACACATCTTCTAGACACCAATTTCATTCACAAATTCTGCCACTAATCACTTATGTAACTGCTAGAGAAAAGGAGACCATAATTTGACTACCCTCAAATGAGTTAACTTTCCTGTCCAAGCTATCACTTGTTTACTGTGAAGTACTTGTTTACATTTAGGACAGGGACATTAAGAAAAATACAACATGAACACAGTGACATGTTCGAATTAAAATGGGACAATTTCTTCTGGCTGAGAGTATTGGAGAGTAAAAGAGAAGTATCATTATTACTTTTAAAGAACACGAATAAAAGAGGAATGAAAAAGATAAAACGTAGAGGTCAATATTCAGAAGAACATACCAAGGCTGCTCTTCAGGTGGATTCCTGAGGAATCTTTCAGATGAGGATAGTTTAGGTTAGTGGCTCTCAATTTGTGGGTCTCAACTCCCTGGGGCTCCAAATCCCTTTCACAGGGTCACCTAAGACCATTGGAAAATACAGATCCTTATTATAATTCATAAAAGTAGAGAAATTGCAGTTATAAAGTAGCAACAAAAATAATTTCATGATGGGGGGTCATCATAACATGAGGAACTGTATTAAAGGGTCACAACATTAGGAAAACCACTGCTACCGATGTGTAGAATAAAGCATCACATTTTGATGGCATTTTCTGGTTCACCAACAGCTTTGGATGTTTATTCCACACGCATTTCATAACAATCTTACAAGAAAGGCCAGGTGAGGGTTATCTTCTCTTTACAGGGGACGAAGCTCAGGAAGAATTTAGCACTTGACTAAGGTGATGGTATTTGATCCCCCAGTGCTGGTCTCCTGATTCCAGCCAACATGTGAAAGTGACTTTTAATATTCTTGTGCAGCACATAAGCTGGAAAAACGGAAATGAAAACAATTGAGAATTGAATAAATAAAACAGGAGAGGGTTGTTTTATCTTTGGTAAAATGCAGACCATCTCAGGAGCTATCAGACAAAATTCTAAATTTATGACGATTGTAGAAGTTGAGAGGAAATGGGGGTGCCAATGGGACATTAGAAAGGGGGATACCAAGGGGAGCACCCTCTCAGAGGCAAGGGGGAGGGGCATGGGATGAAGAACTGTGGGAGGGGCAACTGGGAGGGGGACAATGGCCGGCCGGAATATAAATAAATTAAATAATCAATTAAAAACAAAGAAGAGAAAGAAAGGGGTAGAAATAATGTAAATACACTACTCATGTATGAAACACTCAAAAAAATCCAATTATTTAAAAGTCGAAATTAAATCTCATACGTGTATTCTTTCCCCACCAGTAATTCCTGGGAGGTGGTTTTGTGAAGTAATAATATCTCTGAAATCTAGGCAAATTCCCAAAGTGGCCAGAAGTAGCCATGATTTAGAACCTCTCTAACTGGGAGAATGTAGCTTGATTATGTGAGAACAAACCACAGGGCAGACATTACCATCAGAACCATCGGCTCTGACTGATACTCATGCACCCCTGATACATTTTAACCATTTAAAAAGTAATTAAGTCAAAGTGAGACATCTTGGGCTATCATAGCCACGTGTGGGTCTCTGATAATTCAGCTTTTACTGTTTTAATTTTTCTGCGGTATAATCTGGCAGTATGTGAAATCAATTGAATACTTCATTTTCTTCCTAATTTTGAGCTACAGATCCCTGGAGACACACTACATTTACCACCCCCTCTACGCCCTGTGCCCACCTTTTCTTAGAAATGAATGGACCAGAGCTCAACTTATTTTAACAATGTGGATAATGGAGTGATTAAGTCAACCACCACAATGAGAGGTGATCTTGAGGACTTGAAATAAGTCAAATCCAGCTCTCCCTCCGCATATGGGCAGAATGAGACTTCAGCTAACACAGTTAAATGTTGTGGACGGAGTGCACTAAGACCAGAGCTTTCCCAGAACACCATTCACAAAATACAACTGATTGTAATTAATTCACGGCTAGTTCATTTCAGCTAATATATGAACCTAAGCTTTTGCTGAGTGATGTAATATTTCAGAAGTGGGACTGTGCTGCGGAATTTATTGGACTTCCTGAAATCACCAGTGTAATTGTTTTTGCTGTTCGCATATTAGGCAGAGCCTCCAGGGAGAAAAGCTGATTCTTCTCATATAAGACTCTTTCCCCAAAGTCTGAAAGTCTGTCATCTTTCTCAATATATTCACTTCGTTAAATAGTTTACAGCTTGCAAGAGGGTCACAAAGTTTGAGTAACAAAATGACTGTCCTGACAGATTTGGACAATAAAACCACCAGATTGTTATATAAATGTTTTTCTCAGAGGCTGTTTCTAAAACACATACTAAATGCAAATATTGAAACACCTGCATTCCAAGCACAACTATTTTAGCAGATGTTAATCCTTGTGCATTTAACCAGTAGATTCAGCTCACATGAGTTTAACTTGCCCCCTTCAGACAGTCTTGGAAAAAGTACCAATTACCTTACTTCAGCCTTACAAAGAAACTGAAGCTCTTTCATATTATAATATTCAGTTTTTATATTTGATAATAAGGGTAGCTAAGAAAGCAAGCAAAGAAAAAAAAAGCAGGCAAAGTCTTTATGTCAAATAAGAAAAGACTTTGTAAGATATTTGTGTGCTGCATAGAAGATGTGCAAAGACTGGTAAGGTTACAGTATTTTTCCTCTTCCATAGTCCTGAAAATTAAAAGCTTTGATTTAGTTCATTGCTAACTGGGGACCCTCTGAAGAGAAGTTACTTCCCCTCATATTTCTAAGACCTGATGCATGCCCTGGCTCATTGTTAAAACCTGCCCCAAAGCTGTCAGTTATTTCTTAGTTGAGATGCCTCTAGGAGAACTTTATAGTTCTATCATCTCCCAGCTCATCCTATGAGTCTGTGTTTAATAATAACAGAAATGATTGCTCAGGTGTCAGTCCCTGCTGTGTGCATTATACATATATTACCTCATTGAAGCTTTTAAAATTACATTTTACTTATTTTTCATGCATGCATGTGTATACACTTGTTTATATGTTCACATATAAGTGTGGATGTGCGTGGACCACAGAGTGAAAATCCAGGTCAGAGGCCAATTTGTGGGAGCCTGTTCTCTTCTTCCCGGATGTGGGTGCTGGGGATTGAAATCAAGCTATCAGGCTTGGTGGAGGAAGTCTTTTCTCATTGAATCATCTTGTTGGCTCCATAAACTCACCTATGTCCCCCAAGGTAGTGTTTCCTTCCTGTATTTACTGGTGAGATAATCCAGCAAGCCCTCATGACTTAACTGACTCATAGGATGGGGAGGCGGGAGTGGGTGTGTGAGCACCCTCATAGAAGCAGGGGAGGATAGGATAGTGGGTCTCTGGAGGGGAGACTGGGAAAGGGGATAACATTTGAAAAGTAAATAAAGAAAATATCCAATAAAAATTAAAATATACAGATTTAAAAAAAAAAAGTCATGGCACAGTGCACATTCTAACCTTGTTTCCAGACCTATGTTTTCTTTTAGGCTGGGATGTTTCTCATGATCTATGAAACACAGTCATACAGAGCAGCTTTTCATTGCCATGTTAAAACTAATTTTTCTTTCTTTCTTAACAAGGGGAAGACAGAAGATAGTGAGGGAGCTGGGAAGGGTGGAGGGAGGGAAACTGTGGTTTGGTTGGTATTGTATGAGAGAAGAATCTATTTTCAATAAAAAAGTGAAAGAAAAGAAATAATCACTCAGGCTTCTACATATTTTAATGCACATGTTGGCATAGGCTTAGATTTTTCAAACCTACTTCACCCACTGACCAAAGGTAGGGGAGAAAGATGGTTAATAGGACAAGGGGGATGTGGACCTGTTTAGAAATAGTTCTTTGGGGTCATTTCAATCTTCATTGTTAGTATAGCAGCAGTTCAGTTCATCATATCAAACACAAATTAGTGGCAGCAGTCCAGTTCAACTGGCAAACACCAAACATGAATCAGTACCTTTGGCTTGATCCAGAAGAAACCACGAGGCTTTGCTGAATTGTCATGAGTCTGAGAAAGTAGCATGAAGCAGCAGGAATATCACAAGAAGGTTTTTGGAGAGTTTCTACAAAGTCACAGCGAGTGAAGATCAATGAAGACCATTGCAAGAGGGTCATCAGTGTCTGTTAGGTTCTACTTATACTCTTTCCAAATATCATGCATTGGAGTGTCTCAGCAAAACATCCTCTCATCAGACAGCTTCCAGAGAAACATCACATGACACAACTGAGTCTCCAAAGAAACCAGAAATTTCCACTTCATGCTGGTCCTAGTCTTTGCTTCTGCACAAGGAGCCAGGCTGAAATGCCTCACAGCGAGCATGTGCCGAGGTGTTCTTCAGTGGTATGGACTTGTTGCTTGCTTGATTCATGACTAGAATTTGCCTTCTTCCTCAACACTGGTCTTTTCATATTTTTAAGTTTATTAAGAAGCTTCTTAATAAAAAAGTCAGTTGTCTCATGAGAGTCTCTTCCATCCCCTATAGTTAATCAGAGATAAATCAACACATGTCACTAAAATACCATGATTGAGCTTTAGCTAGTTAAGCCTCTATTTGGTTGTGGAATCCTGGCATGCTATAGCCAAGAGGGCATAGTTAGATTCTTGGTATAGGGAGCCTGTCTTATTGGTCACTACAGCATGGCAACTTAGAAATTGTGGCAAATTATTTTTAACTTTCTAATTAAAGGTATACTTCTAATTTCTTTGTATAAAACTTCTCTATATCATGCAATAGTATTGAGTACTAAAGTGATAACAAAATCTATCCTACAGGTGGTTTCTTTGTCAAAAAAATTAGCTCCTCCTTGAAAAACTGCTTCAGATAAACCATGGGAAACAAGAAAGCATATCTTAGATGTAAATAATATCTTGGCAGAAGCTAATGAAAGAGCAAAGAGAGGAGAGAGTTCTCTAAACTGGAGGCACTAGAAGGCAGAGAATGGCAGTTCTTAACAATTTGATTAGTGGTGGGAGGATTGGTATTTAAATGGTTGTAAAGGGATGAGGTTATGTTGGAGAGGCAGTTCTTTCTAGCTGTCTCATATTATCCATTTCATGTAAGCAGAACATGTACTTCCATTGTTCTAAACTCTCTTTTCAGTGACATTTGTATAACTACCTAGTTTGGAAGACATATGCCTCCCAGCCACACCCCAGGTAAAAAAAGACATGACTCCAGTTTATGATTAAAGCATCAACTCCCCCAATCTCATGCTTCCATACTATAACATGACCTGTTGCATATGCAGGTGCCATTGCTTATGTTGCTCTGCATTGGTTCTCACCTTCCACTTTGTTGAGGCAGAGTCTCTTTTGTTGTTTCTGCTGATCTGTGATGTACTCCAGGCAAGGTGGCAATTTTCCTGTCTCTGACATTCATCTTGCAGTAGGAGTACTGGGATTACAGACATAAGCCATGAGGTCTGGATTTTTGTGCATTCTTGAGTGGAACACAGGTCACCAGGTTAGTGTGGCAAGTGCTTTTACTTGCTGAGCAAACTTACCATTCCTCTACAATGGCTTTCTTTTCTTCTTTAAAACAAAACAAAACAAAACAAAACTCTTCAGAGCATATATTAGTTATACAAGGTAGGGAGCTTCATTATGGCATTTTCACATTATGCAGAAAATACTTGATCACATTCAAGTATTGTTTGCAGTGGAAACTTCTGGTTGGGTCATGTGATGCAGATTCATGTAGTGTTTTGCTGAGGCAGATCCATGTGATATTTTGCTCAGGCAAGGCTTGGGTGGGACTTGTGATGTTTGGAGAAAATATAAGTGGGACTCAACTGACAGTGATGGTTCGTTCTTTGAGAGAGGCACAGCAGAGAACTCCTAGCATTTGGGCTGGTTCTGGTCACTCCTGCTGGCTCATGCAGATTTGACAGAGGCCTAGCGGTTTCTGCTGGATTGTGCCACTGTTGTTGATTCATGTTTGGTGACACTTTTGAACTGAACTGTTGGTATCCTAAAACTACTGAACTGTACTTCTGGTATCCTGACAAATGGAGATTGGAATTGCCCCAAAGAACTAATTATAGGCAGGTCCACACCCCCTTGTCCTATTTACCATCTTTTCCTCCTACCTTTTGATCAGTGGGCTAGAAGGGGGATTGAAGCATTTGAGAACCTTTATTAAAGTAGGTTTTGAAAAATCTGAGCCTACAACTTTTTTACTATTTTACTCTGGTTTTAATTGGCTGTTTTCTTTCTGATTTTTATTTTAAGGTGGAAGTTGAGGTAGTTGAGTTAGGGATTTCTCTATTCTAATACAGGTTTTTCTTTTAATGTTGTGGATTTATGTCCACATACTGCTTAAGTGTATTTCATGGACATTAACGTATATTTTCTGTTTTACTCAATCCAACCTAACTGTAAATTTCTTTTTTCATTTTTCTAATCCATGAATTATTTAAAAGTATATTGCAGTTTCACTACACTTGAGAATTTTCATATATGTCTGCTAATGATTTCTGGTCTAATTTCATTGTACTCAGAGAGTAACCTTTGTATGTTAGTTTCTGAAGACATTTTTTGGTGTCTCATAATATGATATATATTGGAAAATGTTCCATGTTCTCTAGAAATAATGTATATTCTAGTTAGATATTGTTGCATAGATTGTTTTATAAATATTAGGTCAATGTATTGCCCTCTTACTTTTGGGTGGTTCACAGTTACTATAGTATACATGTAATGGTGTTATGGTCTGAATCTGAAACCTGGCCCAACTTGAGACCTATCCCATGGGATAATACCAGTTGTACGGTACTATTAATGATATTCTGTTCTGCTTAGAGACAGAAGTCTAGCATGGCTGTCCTCTGAGAGGCCCCACCTAGCAGCTGACTCAGACATATGCAGACACCCACAGCCAAACAGTGGATTAAGCTTGGAGACTTATGGAAGAATAGGAGGAAGAAAACCTTTTCATTTCTTAACTCTGCTCAAACTCTTTGAACCTTATACTTGCATTTGTAGCATGATGATTTTAATGATACACTTACCTACCTCTCTTCATTTTAAATTACTCACCCATTACAGCAGCTTTTATCAGGCATCTAGTATCTTGTATCATCTTCAGTTTTATGATTTCCTGCTAAGTAAATATGATTATTCTATTGCCAGACAAGCAAACAGATGCTCAAAACAAAGGGAACTTTGTTGTATCACTAAAGTTATGAGCTCAGAGTCAGAATACCAGACCAGGTTTACTTGTATCACAAGGCAAGTTTTGTTTCTTGATGAAGTTACATCCTCAAGGAATTTCAACAGTCTATGGAGTCTATCTCTGAAAACCTTTTATGTTTTTAAAATCTCAGGTGTACAAGTTTATATTAATCAGAATCTTGCTTCACAGCACACTTATTTCTTAATCATTCATAGACATCTTTTAGTTATTCATTTGTTTTTGTCATAATTCAATAACAACAATAGCATTAAAGTAAATATAATGACAATATATAAAATATATGATAGAAGGCACATGTAGTCCATCACCCAATAAAAAAGAGCAAAGATGAAGGCATTGTATGTCTTCAAACTATATAATAAATTTAAGTAATCAAAAAAAAAAGCATGGCACTGGCACAAAGATTGATATATAGAACAATAGAATAGAATGAAGAATCAGAGATAATTCCCCATGTATTTGTATAGTCAACTGAGTAACAAGGGTAGAGAGAATATACAGTAAAGAAAAATACTTCAGAAAATGGCGTTGGGAAAAGTAGACATTCATATACAAGGAAATAAAGTCGGACCCTTAGATAGCTAAAGAGAAATGCTCATGACCTGGGCCTTGGCAATAATTTTAGGGAACAGAAGCACAAAAACAAAACAAAAAGTAAGCAAGCAGAATTACACCAAACTAAAACAGCTTTTTTTACAACTCAGGTAAGAGTAAAGGGACAACTAATGTGTTTCTTGCACTAGCCATATTCTGATTCTGTTACCATGTGATGTGTGCAAGGGACTTAAAGAACTCAGAAGTATATAAACCTAGTAATTTAACCAAAAACTGGTCTAAGGATGTGAATAGATATTTTTCTAAAAAGGCAAAAAATGCTAAATAGATATCAAAAATGGTCAATATCACTGATCACGAGGGAAATGCAAATTCAATCTACAATGAGATAGCACTTCCCTCTTGTCAGTATGAATCTTATGCACAACAGCAAAAGACAAGTGTTGGCGAAGTTGTAAAGAATGAATGAATCCTGAGGACACAACGCTAAGTGAAATACGCCAGTCACAGAAAGACAAATGCTGTGTGATTTACACAATGCGCTGAAAAGAGGAGTGGAGTGGTGGTTCCAAGGGCAGGAGGATGTGGAAACGGAGCCTTAAAAAATAGATGCTCATGACAACTGTGATTCGGGGCTGCTGGGGTTGCGTCGCCACTTTATTCCACCAGCGCTCCATCCGGAGATCCATGCTATGGCCCCTCTCGGAAGAAAGCATAAGGCTGGGGCCGCGCCTATCGAGATGGCAAACAAGTGTGAGAAACTGGCGGAGGGAGGGCACGACCGTGGTCATTGAGCACTGTACGAGCTGACGTGTCTACGGCCACCATGCTGCTGCCCTGAGCCAGGCTCTGTAACTGGAGGCCCCAGAACTACCTGTGCAAGTGAACCTGTCCAAACCGCGGAGGGGCAGCTTTAAGGTGACGCTGCTGCGCCTGGACAACAGTCGTGTTGAACTCTGGACTGGTATTAAGAAGGGCCCTCCATGAAAGCTCAAATTTCCTGAGTCTCAAGAGGTGGTTGAAGAACTGAAGAAGTACTTTTCATAAAGAAGTTGGGAAAGAGTCCTCATGTTGAGCTTTCAGTCCCTGGAGATGTTGAAGCATTTATGATGGTGCATGGCCAAACTTAAGCTATGTACTTGAAGCTACAGTTTCTTCCTCACCAGAAGTGATGGTTCAGTTGTGAGGCAGCCCTCTAGCAAGGTACTGTAAAAGTGTTTCGATTGCTTAATAAAAATTCAAGTATCTGAGAATAAACAACAACAACAACAACAAAATAGATGCTCACAAACTTTAAGTCAAACAAGATAAGATCTAGAGATCTGTATTAAAACGGTGGACCTAGAGCCAACAATGAAGCATTTCACATTAAGACAGGTTTGTGAGATGGTTCAGTTAGGTAAAGGCATTTGACACAACCCTGAAGTCTTGATTTCCATTTCTGAGACCCACATGGTAAAGCAGAAGAGCAGGTCCCTGCAAGTGGTCCACATGATGTATGTGTGTATGAACACCCCCCCCCACACACACACACTAATAAAAGCATGTTAGGATTGTTAAGTCTCATCTGAAAGTTCTTATTCAGAAAAGTCCTATCGTAGTTTATATATTTAAAGCAAATTACCCAACATGACAGTTAAAGTCTTGAAAATAAGCTCCATCTACTCAGCAGATATTTTCTTCACTTAAATTTGTTTTTGGAGTTTCGAATGCAATTACTTTTCTCTTTGTCATTTACTCCCTCTAAACTCTCCTTATTTGTTCCTTTTCAAATTCATGGCCTTTTATTTTCATGAGTTGTTATTGCATGCACATACGTATATACACATATGTTTCTCTATCTAACCTGCCTAGTTTATACAAGGATAACTATATGCATGTTTTCAGAGTTGATCATTTGGAACTGGATAACTGATTGAGTGCTCTTCCCTGGGAAGATTGTGATTTCTCCCATTCTTGGCTTCACTCAGCTCCCTGTAGTTTATTGTGTGGGTTGAAGCCTCCTAGGCTTTCCCAGTCTACTCTGGCGTGTCTATTGATGTAGTCAGCTCATGTTTGGGCTTTTTTCAAATCAGCCTCCTTTCAACTGCCATTGCTACAGTGTTTGTTTAAAGTCTGAACATCCCACCTTCGGACTGTATAAATTGCCTCAGATTTGTTTTGTAGTAAATGCGCTTTTCTCCAACTCATTTAAACACCTCCGAGGTCCATATTATCTAAGTGCAACTCTCTTCACACTATCTCGTTCAAAATCTTTTATCTTTCCTTTAGCATTTCTTTGCTGCACTTGACCTTCCCTTCCCTCCCCTTCCCCTCCCTTCCCATCTCCTCCCTCTCCCATTTCCCTCCATTCCCCTTCCCTTCCCCTCCTCCCCCCCTGTCCTTCCCTCCCTCCCTCCCTCCCTTTCTTTTTCTTCTACTTAAGCTTAGAAAGAATAACTCCAATGGTAATTTCTCGCAAATGCCCTAACAAAAGCACTATAAACTGACAGGTCCACCTCTAATCATCTGTATAAGGTGTGACCCGCCATACCATGCCTTTTCAGATTTACACCTTGAGTGGAGAGAGGAAGGGGGAGAAAGAGGAAGAAGAGAGAGAGGAGTCAAGAGGGTACGAAGGAGGAGGAGGGGAAGCAAAGGAGGGCAGACAGAGAAATTGACTTTATTTTTAGCTTGACTCTAAGTACAGAGAACAAGCAGTGTTCATGACATTGATGTCTGTGAGAGAAACAACGACATGTTGCTAAGTTGTTTGAAATTTTACTGATGTTTCTCTTAAAACAAAACCTGTAGGTTGAATGTACTAAAGAATGATTCCTGAAAACAGTTGTTTCTTTTTTTCTTTCTTTCTTTTTTTTCTTTTTTGTTGGTCATGGTGACCAGGGAAGTGTGCTATTGATCTTATAATAGAAATAATGACTTCAACCAGCTTTTCTTAGAAAATTAATGACTGCCTGAAGTTAATGGCCTTCAGTCAATCTGCCAGTCAGCCATTAATCCTCAGGAAATGCCCTGGGCCTTGATCATTATTGCGTAAATAAGACAAAAGTGGGTAGCGTTCTCTTGTCAGATGGGAAACATACACTGCCCTTGTTCTTTGCTTTATGACAACAAGAAAAACACATTAGGGTGGAAAAAACCCATAAGAACTTTGCTACCAATGCAAATAAATAGTCTTGTTTAAACAAAAATTATTAAGCAAAATATTAAACTTGAACTCTGTACATTTGAGTTAGAAATAATGGAGGACAGCAAGCTTAGCCTTGTAGATGGCCGTACTTAGGGTTAGTAGGGACGTAAGACACAGAGCCAAATACCGAATGAGTGCAATGTAATTACTGTCATATTAGGTATTTCAAATTAAAATCAGGGTTAAATAAATACAGAATCGACTACTTTAATGGCTATGAACAAAAGATAGTACTAAAATTTACCTTTCAAATTAGGACCTTATAGAGCAACAAAATATCTCAAGTAACTGCAATTTAAAAGATCTCAAATAACTATTCTGATGAATAGGGATATTTTTCTTATCTTGGGATATCAAAGGATTTTTATAGTCGTTTTCGTGGGTTATTTTGCAGACTGAGATCTTCAAGAAGGCAAATAGTGAAATGAAAAACACGTGTGGGAAATTAGTATTGCAGTTGCCCCTCGACTGCCAAAGTGCCTGCTACCAGGCTTGGAAAAGGGATAGAGTTCTGAGCTTTGCGTAAAGAGACACTCACTTGCTGTGTCTCATCTCACGTCATGAGTTCAAGTGCAGAGCATTACCCTGAGTAGGTACTCAATAAACATTCACTAAACAGTGAATGCAAACTCATCTCACATGCTCTTTGCTCATCCGTGAGAGCTCTTCATAGTAGTTTTCCACTCTCTTACTGGTGTGTGGTTTTACTCATATGACATGCTTTGATATGCAGTAAATGCTTGAGTGCTTTCCTCTTCTACAAAAGTAGCTCTTCATGTTATGTAATAGTATGGTTACCTACAAGTAATCTAGTTTGATTATAAATCGTAATTAAAAAAAAGTTTCAAGTCACCATGGGGATTAAATGAAATATGTCAAAATAAACAACTTGTTAGCTAATTTTATTTGTTTTTATGAAAATTTATGTTTAGATCCAGAAAAAACCCTTTTATTTGTGTATACTTTTGGAGAATCAATTATATTTCGGTTATCTGACATATGTCTGCTTTTCCATTTGCTCTATTTTTGTTTTCAAATGTACCTCCTAAAAACTTAGTACCTTACAAGTTTTATTTTTAATTCCTCTATTTACTTTTTGTTGATAGTATATTTTCTAATGAGTGACATTTTTAAATATAATTTTGTATCTTCCTTACCTAATGAATTACTTTATAATTACTCATTAGTTTGGATTTTCCAAATAAAGTATCTTTAGATTTTTAAAATATGGTGCTTCTATTTATGGTGTGTCTCTGGAATATTATTCAAATACCTGTATATCCCCATTGTAACAGTATTTAGATGTGACTGAATTTTGAAGACTCTATTAATTAAAAAATTTAAACTTATGTTATATGCATGTCTGCATGAGTTTATGTGCAGCATGTGCATGCAGGAGCCCACAGAGTCCAGAGGTTACTGGATCCCCTGGGACTGGAGGTTCAGGCTGTGAGCCACTTGATCTAAGGCCAGAAACAGAACCTTGGTCCTCTGGAGGAGGTTAAATACACCTGGTCCTTGACTGTCTGACTGAATGTTTGCATATGTTAGCCTTTTAGGGCTAATTCTATTTCTTCTATCAAAATTGCTACTATTTCTTTGTTTAGTACTTTTTTCATAGTCTGTGTTGGAGTTCATGATAGGAAATGGATGAGTTTCATGTTTATGTCCTTATTCTCTGAACCTATGAATATATTAGACTACAGGACAAAGGAGACTTTGCAAAGAAGAAGGGGCCAAGAGACAAGGGACATGAGTTGGTACGAGGCCATAGCATGCCTCTCAGTTGTTACTATGGAAGAAAACAGAGACAGCCATGAAGAAATTTATACATCAGTTGTACAATGAGCAAATTTCTTCTCCAGAAATTTCTGGAAGGAAAAGCTGCTTGTTGGTATCATGATTGTTTTTGTTCAGTGAAATCCATCTATGGTAGATTTCTAAAGCAGAGAACTAAAAAATGATGACATTTGTATTGTGTTAGTTTTTAGCCACTTCTATGGATTTATTTTATTCTAAATTTCTATGTATATATGTGTGTATGTGTGTATGTGCACTTGTGAGTGCAGATGGTGTTGGCTCCTCTGGAGCAGGAGTCACAGGTATTTGTAACTTGCCCATCACAGCTGATGGGAACAAACTCACATTCTCTACAAAACCAGCATATGCTCTTAACTTCTCAGCTGTCTATTCAGCTCTAATTTATGGTCACCCCCTCCCCCACTTTTCTTTATCCAAAAAAGTCTTTTCTCATACAACATGTCTTGATTATAGTATCTCTTCCTTCTACAACTCCCAGTTCCTCCACAACTCCCCTCCGGTCCCCTTCAGATCCACTTCCTTTCTGTCTCTCATTAGAAAAGAACAGGCTTCTAAGAGATAACAACCAAACTTGACAAAATAAAATATAAGGTGAAGTGAAAACTATTGGATCTGTGTTGAACATGGCAACCTAACAGCAGAAGAGTCTAAGAGCAGGCACAAGAGTCAAAGACCCACTCGTTATCATGGTCAGGAGTACCTTATAAATACTAAGATGGTAGCTATAATATACCTATGGAGGACCTGGTCGAGACCCATGTAGGCCCTGTGCCGGATACTTTAGTCTCTGTGAGCTCATATGTGTCTTGTTTAGTTGGTTCAGAGGCCTTGTTCTGGTGTCTGCCATCCCTTTTGGCTCCTAAATCTTTCCACCTCCTCTTCTGTGGGATTCTCTGAGCTCTGAGGGAAGAGATTTGATGGATACCCCTACCATTAGAATATCTCTCTGAATAATGTTTGGTTGTGGGCCTCTGCATCATTTTTTTTTTTGACATTTTGTTTTATTTTATTCTTATACTTTATTTACAGTTCAAATGTTTTCCCCTTTCCAGGTCTCACCTTTGGAAATCCCCTATCCCATCCCACCTCCCCCTGCTTCTGTGAGGGTATTCTCTCACCCACACACCCACTCTGGTCTTCCCTCCCTGGCATTCACCTATACTGGGGCATCTAATGCTCTTAGATACAAGGCCTCTCCTCCCACTGATGGTCAACAAGGCCCTCCTCTGCCACATATGTGGCCAACACCATTGGTCCCTCCATATACATTTTTTGGTTGGTGGTCCAGTCTCTGGGAGTACTGGGGGGCCTGACCAGTTGACACTGTTGCTTCCTCCCCATGGGGTTGCAAACTCCCTCAGCTCCTTCAGTCCCTCCTCCAACTCCTCCATCTGGGACCCCACTCTCAGTCCAACAGTTTCTGTGAATTGAATCATGGGTGTTCTGAACTTTTGGGCTAATATCCACTTATCAGTGAGTACATACCGTGTTCGTGCTTTTGTGACTGAGTTACCTCACTCAGGATCATATTTTCAAGTTCCATCCATTTGCCTTCTAATTTCATGAAGTCATTGTTTTTAATAGCTGAGTAATATTCCATTGTGTAAATGTACCACATTTTCTGTATCCATTCCTCTGTTGAGGGACATCTGGGTTGTTTCCAGCTTCTGGCTATTATAAATATGGCTGCTATGAACATAGTAGAGCATGTGTCCTTATTACATGTTGGAGCATCTTCTGGGTATATACCCAGGAGTGGAATACCTGGGTCCTCAGGTAGTATTATGTCCAATTTTCTGAGGGTCCGCCAAACTGATTTCCAGAGTGGTTGTACCATCTTGCAATCCCACCAGCAATGGAGGAGGGTTCCTCTTTCTCCATATCCTTGCCAGCATCTGCTGTCACCTGAGTTTTTGATCTTAGCCATTCTGACTAGTGTGATGTTGAATCTCAGGGTTGTTTTGATTTGCATTTTCCTGATGACTAAGGATGTTGAACATTTCTTTAGGTGCTTCTCAGCCATTCGAGTTTCCTCAGTTGAGAATTGTCTGTTTAGCTCTGTTCCTCATTTTCCGATAGGGTTATTTGGATCTCTGGAGTCTAACTTCTTGAGTTCTTTGTATATATTGGCTATTAGCCCTCTGTCAGATGTAGGATTGGTAAAGATCTTTTTCTGATTTGTTAGTTGCCATTTTGTCCTATTGACAGTGTCTTTTGCCTTACAGAAGCTTTGCAATTTCATGAGGTTCCATTTGTCGATTCTTGATCTTAAAGCATAAGCCATTGGTGTTCTGTTCAGGAACATTTCCCCTGTGCCCATGTGTTTGAAACTTTTCCCCACTTTCTCTTCTATTAGATTCAGTGTATCTGGTATTATGTGGAGGTCCTTGATCCACTTGAACTTGAGCTTTGTACAAAGAGATAGGAATGGATCAATTCGCATTCTTCTACATGTAGACCGCCAGCTGAACCAGCACCATTTGTTGAAGATGCTGTCTTGTTTCCACTGGATGGTTTTAGCTCCTTTGTCAAAGATCAAGTGACCATAAGTGTGTGGGTTCATTTCTGGGTCTTCCATTCTATTCCATTGACCTACCTGCTTGTCACTGCACCAATTCCATGCCGTTTTTTTTTATCACTACTGCTCTGTAGTTCAGCTTGAGGTCAGGGAGGCTGATTTCCCCAGAAGTCCTTTTATTGTTGAGAATAGTTTTTGCTATCCTGGGTTTTTTGTAATTCCATATGAATTTGAGAACTGCTCTTTATAAATCTATGAAGAACTGAGTTGGAACTTTTATGAGGATTGCATTGAATCTGTAGAATACTTTTGGCAAGATGGCCACTTTTACTATGTAAATCCTGCTAATCCATGAGCATGGGAGATCTTTCCATCTTCTGAGGTCTTCTTCGATTTCTTTCTTCAGAGACTTGAAGTTCTTGTCATAAAGATCTTTCACATGTTTGGTTAGAGTCACCCCAAGATACTTTATATTATTTGTGACAATTATGAAGGGTGTTATTTCCCTAATTTCTTTCTCAGCCTGTTTATCCTTCGAGTATAGGAAGGCTACTGATTTGCTTGTCTTAATTTTCTATCTGGCCACTTTGCTGAAGGTGTTATCAGCTGTAGCAGATCTCTGGTGGAGTTTTTCGGGTCACTTAAGTATACCATCATATCATCTGCAGATAGTGATATTTTGATTTCTTCCTTTCCAATTTGTATCCCTTTGACCTCCTTTTGTTGTCTAATTGCTCTAGCTAGAACTTCAAGTACTATATTGAATAGATAGGGAGAGAGAGGGCAGCCTTTTCTAGTCCCTGATTTTATTGAGAATGCTTCAAGTTTCTCTCCATTTAGTTTGATGTTGGCCACTGGTTTGCTGTATATTGCTTTTATTGTGTTTAGGCATGGGCCTTGAATTCCTGATCTTTCCAAGACTTTTATTATGAAGGGATGTTGAATTTTGTCAAATGCTTTTTCAGCATCTAATGAAATGACCATGTGGTTTTTTTCTTTGAGTTTGTTTATGTAGTGGGTTACATTGATGGGTTTCCGGGTATTGAACCATCCCTGCATCCCTGGGATGGAGCCTACTTGATTGTGATGAAGTATCGTTTTGATGTGTTCTTGGATTTGGTTTGTGAGGATTTTATTGAGTATTTTTGCATCAATATTCATAAGGGAAATGGGTCTGAAGTTTTCTTTTATTGTTAGGTCGTTGTGAGGTTTCGGTATCAGTGTAACTGTGGCCTCATAGAATGAATTGGGTAGTGTTCCTTCCGTTTCTATTTTATGGAATAGCTTGAAGAGTATTGGTATTAGGTCTTCTTTGAAGGTCTGATAGAATTCTGCACTGAACCCATCTGGTCCTGGGCTTTTTTTGGTTGGGAGACTTTTAATGACTGTTTCTACTTCTTTAGGGGTTATGGGACTGTTCAGATGGTTTGTCTGATCCTGACTTAACTTTGGTATTTGGTATCTGTCTAGAAACTTGTCCATTTCATCCAGATTTTCCAATTTTGTTGTGTATAGGCTTTTGTAATAGGATTTGATGATTTTTTAAATTTCCTCAGAATCTGTTGTTATATCTCCCTTTTCATTTCTGATTTTGTTAATTTGGATATTGTCTCTGTACCCTCTGGTTAGTCTGGCTAAGGGTTTATTTATCTTGTTGATTTTCCCAAAGAACCAACTCCTGGTTTTGTGGATTCTTTGTATAGTTCTTTTTGTTTCTACTTGGTTGATTTTGGCCCTGCATTTGATTATTTCTTGCCTTCTACTCCTGTTGGGTGTATTAACTCCTTTTTTGTTCTAGAGCTTTCAGGTGTGCTGTTAAGCTGCTAGTATATGCTCTCTCCAGTTTCTTTTTGGGGGCACTCAGAACTATGAGTTTTCCTCTTAACACTGCTTTCATTGTGTCCCATAAGTTTGGGTTTGTTGTACTTTCATTTTCATTAAATTTTATGAAGTCTTTAACTGTATCTCAGACATTTGTCTGTCATCTTTTGAGACCTCTCTGTTCTAGTCCCATACTCCACTTTTAAATTTGGTTATTTGTTTTCTTGATGTCCATTTTTTAAAATCTTCTGTTACATTCTAGATAGTAACTCTGTGCCAGATGTACAATCAGTAAATAACCTTTCCCATTCTGTAAGCTTTGCCTGAACTATTGTATCCTTGGCCACAAAAGAGCTCTTCAGCTTCCCATGTATCAACTTGGTCTTAAAATCCATGCTCTTGGTGTCCTGCTTAGAATGTTCTTTGCTCTGCCCATAAGTTCAGAACTATTTCCCACTTTTTCTTCTACCAGATATAGATTCTAAGTATGATCTCTGTGACTTAACTTGTGGAAGGAGAGAAACGATTCTTACAAGTTGTCCTGACTTCTACACAAGTGCTATGTGTGTGTGTGTTAACATGTGTACACCTACAATAGGTACATAAAATGTAGTAATTGTTTGAAAAGAAAAAGGTCACCTGCAAACTCTTTCATCTTAGTACGTGTCTACCTAGGGTTTGGTTCTGTTCTGTACATTTGAAATAGTTAAATAGTTAAACTGACTTAAAGACAAAGAGAAAAGGATTTTAATAGTTTTTAAAATATATGTTAGTGGTAGTCTAACAGCATAGTAGATAAAGGGATCATCTATCTGTGACAGGGTTAAACATTGACATCACTGACTACTGTAATAGTCACAACTGGTTGGTTCTGTTGGACATTGAAGCTAGTGTTTCTAAGCATGCAAGTCTTAGGTTAGGATGATAGTGAAGATGGTATATATAATTACAGCAGGTAGGTTTTCTTTCAGATAGGATTGTTAATGTATGTATTATATAATTTTGTACCTACCATCTGAAATCTTACAACTCTTTGCTTTTAGGTTATCATGTTGGTTACAAAACACTACTGCTTGCTTTACTTAGGCTGGTTTCAAGTTTTTAAAATTGATTCTGGGACTAGAGAGATAGGTCAGTTCTTAACAGCTAGGCTCACAACAAACCCCACACAAACTGTTTCTTATATCCCCTTCTAGTTTTGCGAAGAGACTGTATGTGATGTCGCCATCATTGTTGGAGCCTTTGAACTTATTGTAAATCAGCTGATTACTATGGGTGTATAGAACTGACATACAAGTTATAGATATCAAACTCAAATGTTTGTATTTGATTACAGTATGTAATTTCTCCTCTTCTAGTTTTATTTTATTCCTGAATCTTCAGGGATTTATAAACTAGTATATAAATTGCAGAGGGTGAGCTGAATTTTTTCAATGTAAAGATATACAAATCACAGCAATTTGTTCTTGTGTGAAAGAGACAGGAACTGTGATGTAAGTTTGGTTGTCCTTGTGACACTTTAAACAAGCCCCCTCCCCCCCAAAATGTTAAACTGTCTGTAAAGAAACTGCATTTTATAAGTTTTATTATTAAATGTGCCTCTGCTTCGCTGACTAATAAAATGGAAAATGTGTACTTTTATAGGTTTATAAAAAGGCAAACTATAGTTTCATGAAAAATATCTTGTGCCGATTGAATACAGGTGGCTATTTGTTTAGACTCTGAAGACGTAAAAGCTTAGTATAGATGTATGAAAAAGGTAATATGGCACGATGAAAAAATCTTCCGTTTCTGCTCATCAATCCTTTGGGTATTCCATGTCAAATAAACGCTACAACAATTTATAGTAAAAGTACACAGTGCAAGTGCCAACGCTAACACTCCTTAGGACTGGATACCTGCCAGGTTTTTCACACCAATATTTAATGTGAACCCACATGTCTTTCCTATTGGAAGTGTGAGAAGGAGCTTGCTTTCCTATATTTGGCAACACGCTTACGTGAAGTGTAAAGTCCAATGCCCGCGATGTTCTCTTTATTTCAACTATGATAAATTGTGTCCATTTGTTTAAGTGTATGTGGCAGCTTTAGTGTTCCAACTATAAATTTTGGTTAACTTCTATTGACATGCTGTATTAAACTTAAGAAAAACAAATTACACTTCACCCGTTTTAATTGACTAAATGTGTCAAAAACACAGTAAGTTTAACGTGAAAGGTCAGGTCCTTCGTCTACACTGTAATGGGTGTCATGGCAAAGATCCAACTTTTCTTGTATGTTTCATTTTTCACGAAGTTTTTAGGACAAGGCCTGCGTTTAACATCCACTTCCACTTCTCATTCGTACTTCAAAGTTTATCACAGGCTGTGTTCCTCCCAAGGACACTTTTCTCTTGTGCTATTTAAAGCCCCTTTCACGCTGACGTATTTCTCCAGAGAGTACTGATGCTCTCCTGTAAACAAGACTTTGGAATGGACTCTGACATTCTGAGGGATGCAATGCTCATGTGTAAGCACAGCCATAGATCACAGCAGCACTCGGGGGGGAAAGACTTGGTTTACATATCCAGTCCCTTCTGTGCCCGGACAGATAACAACGTGGTAAGGATCTAGATTAGATTTGGCTTTTCTTGAGATCTGATTAAGTTTGCCAGCTTTAATACTTGAACACCGCAGCCACCTGTTTATAAAAACTTTTATTCTTTTAGATGTTCAGTTGCCCCACACCTGATGATTAAATAGTATCAATTAAGCTCTTTCTTACCTGCGGTTACTTTCTTCTTCTTCTTCTTCTTCTTCTTCTTCTTCTTCTTCTTCTTCTTCTTCTTCTTCTTCTTCTTCTTCTTCTTCTTCTTCTCTTCCTCCTCCTCCTCCTTCTTCTCTTCCTCTTCCTCTTCCTCCTTCTTCCTTTCTCTCTCTCCACCTCCCACCCTCTCTCTCCCTCCCTCCCTCCTCTATCTCCCTCTTTCCCCCTTTCTCCCTCTCTCTGTTTGTCTCTGTCTCCGTTTGATGTTATTTCCCACTGTCCTGTTTTTGACCTCCTTTCTCACAAAGAAAATCTTTTCAAGAGCTCAGACATGAGTTTCCACAATGGATTTGTGTCTGGGAAAATTCAAAAGGGTAACAGGTGTTTGCAAAGTGTTATGTTTTGAAATGGAGTAATCAGGGACTATAAATCTAAAAACCTATTTAATTTCATCACTGCTTATATGAATCTTATTCCTGCATACATGCTTTGCTGCTCTGAAGGACTGTCGGTATGTATTCAGCTGGTGGGGACCTAAGAGAGGGAAGGCTGATAGGACGTCCTTGTTATCCAAGGTACCCAGAGACTGTGTTGTGGAGCCTGACCAGGAAGGTTGTATTTTCCTTAAAGGAAGGATGAGACTATTCCTGACTCCTGTTCCCTGGGGAGCACTCATGTCATGATGAGTCTCTGAGAGTGAGGCTGCTTCTAAATTATGGGTTGGCAAACTTTCTGTAAAGGGTTAGATAATAAACTTTTAGATCTCGAAGTCCAGATGGTCCCTGTCATAGCTACTCAGCTCTACCATTGACAGTGCAGTCACTGACAGTATATAAATGAATGGGTGTGGCTGTATTTCAGTAAATCTTTACAGACGATGAAACCTGAATATCATATAAACTCCATGTACTGTGATATTGTCCTCTCGATTTTTTCCAGCCATTAAAAAAATACAAATATTATTCATAGCTGGGAACAAGATGACAAGAGTTGGCAGCATGGATTTGTCTCAGAGGTCCCAGGTTGCCAACCTTGTTCTAAGCTAATATTAATTCCTGAAAACCTCAGGAAATGCAGAGTAAGGAACCTTTCATTTAAAATGTTATTTTGGTTTTCTTTTACACACAACATCCTTTTACGTACAAGTGCGGCTTCTCTTCATTTCTCTCATGTTTTGGTCAGATCATAAATATGTCAGCATTTGGAATAGAATCTCATGGGAATTTGGGGTAATAAACACCATGTCTGTGTTGCTTACATTTGCTTGGCATTTGGTTCTCACGCATGCTCGTGTCACTGTTTCCTACAGTAGGCCTGGGAGATTCTGCTTTGGGCTTATTCTGACCTCTGGAGTGCTTTTGGCCTGGTACTAAGGCATGCTGGAAGGATCTGACACTAAGTCCCCTCCGATGTGGCCCCCGTCAATGACAAATGGAACTGGAGAGTGAATATCCCTTGACGGGTTATCTTGGAGACATAGGCTCCATCTCCTTGAGTTCTTTCGTAGGATTGGATCTCCAGTTGTCCACAGTTAAAACCTGCTCCCAAATATGCCCTACTGACTTCTTCCTCTCTGTTTCACTTTCTTCCTGATATATAGGTGTTTTCCAAAGGTCATCTCTCTACCAAATACTTGTTTACAAAGTCATTGGAAATCTTATAGTCCTCTGCACAAAACCAGCCTTACAGAAGTAATGATGCTTCCCTGCAGAAGCTGTTAAATTCCCACTTGCCACATCTCCTTTGACTACAAGAGGCTTTTCCTTTTCCCCTCATTTATCCTCCATTAAAAGGAAGGTTGTTCTAGCCACCAGAAGTCTGCATGATTGGTAATTGGGGACCATTCCAAAAACTGACTTGGCATCTCCACCGAGTCCACACTGATACCTGTACCCATGAAAGCATAACAACAGAAGAAGAGAACAGCTTGAAGAAGACCTTGTGCATCTTCACCTTTCCACATGCAGCCTGTAAGGGAGTGAAAGGTGTCTTCTGACCGTTCATGGTCCCCATCCCAGGTGTACAGTTCAGAGGGGTCTGCCAAAAGCGAACATTTTGAGGCATTCCCCTTTGCAGCCAGTACTCTGCAGACTTTCTTCTGCCCCATTAACTCTGACCTGTCAGCTCACTTGTTTTTCAAGTTGTCTGTGTTTTGTGGTGCTGGTGGAACAAGATATTCCATTTATTTATTTATTTATTTATTTATTTATTTATTTATTCTTTTTTAAAGTCCTCTTATAGAACAGTTAGAAGGTACCCTTGGTACTCACTCTCCCTACCTGCCTCTCATTAGCAGACTGTATGTGCATGTTTTCCCAACATTCTTTCTACAGGGTTCTGCTTTTGAAAAGTATAAGCATTTAGCTAGCTTGCATTGTGAATGGAGATATAAAAGCCTTGGTTCAAGGCTTTTTAGAGTTAAAAAATTCTCTTTGAGAAAAGATATAGAAACTGGATAAAAGGGGAGAGAATGATCAGTGGTTTTCTCGTAGCAGCAGAAGGGATGCTGGCAGTGCCAAGAAACCAAACCAAACCAAAAATAATAACAAAACAAAAAACAACAACAAAACATCTGAGGGTAATGAACACTGTGGTGAACAGGTAACCCTGAGCCAGACACACATGCTTGCGTGCGCGCACACACACACACACACACACACACACACACACACACACACAGACACAGATAACCAAAGTCTTTAATAAAGTCATGATACAATTTCAAATAGAATTATTATAGGCTAAGGAATGTATGCCTAAATAATGATCAGTAAATTAATCCTAAATCTTAATGAATGCTTAATTTTCACTTGGAGCAAAAATATGTCAAGATAGCCTAGAACTGCTACAGACCGTACTTATCTGCTTAAAATGACATGGTCATCTCCATATAGCTTTAGAATGTGACTGAATTTCTCAATTTACACTAATGTAGAAAGACCAAATTCATTCCTGAGAATTGTTCAGAACAGCAAAGCCTCGTTAAGGACAGTCTCATGTGGATAAAGGGCATGAGTTAGGTGAGTCCTGCCAGTTAACTTTTTGTTGTTGTTTTGAGACAGGGTTTCTCTGTGTAGCCCTGGCTGTCACTCTGTAGACCAGGCTGGCCTCGAACTCAGAGATCTGCCTGCCTCTGCCTCCCAAATACTTGGATTAAAGGTGTGCACCACCACTGCCCGGTCATCATTTAACATTAGTATAAATATGAAATTTGATAGATCAGTGGCTTTATTATTTCATTGTACATGTGGATACTGGGTCGAGGGATAATGGTCCTACAGTGTTGAAGATGCACTCTCTGGCTTAAGCAGGTTATAGTCCAATAGCTTCATAACTAGCACAGAAATTGTACAAAAATTTATCATGTGTTTCACACACTGATAAATTCTGGCCTTCCATAGTGTGGAAATACTGGAGCATGACATCATCTTTGTCCCTGATTTATGCTGACCTTCCTTCCTTCCTTCCTTCCTTCCTTCCTTCCTTCCTTCCTTCCTTCCCTCCTTCCTTCTGTCCTTCCTTCTTTTACTTCCTTCCTCTACTTATTCAATTAATATTTTCAGGTCACAAATTATGTGCTGGATACTGTATTAAAGTATTTCTCAGGTCCTCATGGAGCATACTATCTTTTTTTGAAAATCAATCAACATGGACTGAATAACAGTCACTGTCTGGGGTCTGTTAATACCTGGTATTATTGGATTTCAAAACAAACCACACATGGAAGTTACATGGTGGTTGCTAGTTTTTGAGGAAAGCTTGCTGACCTCATTTCACTGTAGATATACACATACATACACACATACAGGAGACAGCTCAAAGATGGGACATCTATAAATCATAATCCAGTCCAGTGAGCTTTTACTTTCCCACTCATCGGAATAAACCATCAGATGGAGTCTTTTTCACGGTGGATGGATGTCCACCATGCCAGAATCACTGCCCAACGCAGTTCATCATTCCTTGGGATTCTCAGCTGCACATTACCAGGCATCACCATCTTGGAGCCTGCTGTGATCGCTCCATCTCACACTTCATCACTTCTTGCATTCTTTGTGAGCTCTCAGCTCTGTTACAGACTCTACCCACAAATGTATTATTTCCAAATTAAGTAGAAATTAATCAAACTTTATTTGCTGTTAAAATAGTTTTTTATTCAATGGATCAGAACAGGGACTGTTCTGGTCATTATCAGGAAGGAAGAGTTCATTTTGCAAAATATGGTAGAAAGGATTTTGTGCAGTTTTTGATTCATAAGCCCAATCTGACAATTTATTACCAAATATTTCTGTTTCACTGAGCTGAAAGGAGTTGAGACATTTGCAGAATGTCCTGCTAAGGTCTCAGTACTACAAGTGGGTTTATGTAGCCTTGGCGACTTCAGCAGGCTATTTATTATTTTGAGTAAAATTTAAGGCACACTATGAAAATACATAGTTTCCGATGATTTCATTTTAATAATTTTATAAGTTGTATTCATAGATACATGGTAACTGTTATTGATAAGATTATTTAGTGTTGATTCGATTGCATGTATACCAATACAGAGATAGAAGGATTTCTGTATTAGATGCTTTTATTTATTATTTTGACAGTGTTTATTTTATAAAACATTATTTCACCTTAAATTAAATGGACATGACCAGGATGCCTAACCTTCAGTCAGGCCTTTTTGGGGTCCTCATTGATATTAACCATGTGTCACATCTAATCAGGTAGATATGTGTACTTATTTTCAAACTTAAAAATTTGTTTTTATCCTACTCTGGTCTGTGGAATTTAAGACTTTGTTTATTTAGAAGATGATGAGAAAGCTGGCTCTTTGGAGTACTCATAAAACTTTACAGAGACAATGCTTGATTCCTTTAGTCAAAACAGTCCATTTCCGCTACTTTGATGATTGCCTGGAGTTGTAACTTACTTGTGCTTTGAAGCATGCTAGTATTTGTTGGTGCTTTTTAATGTCAGGTATACAGGTTGAGATGCAAACTGATGTATTTTGTCTGAATGTAAACACTGGATTTTTAAATTTAATTTTAGAAACCAAGAAAATAGTATTAAAGTTGGTAGCCTATGAGAATAAGATGTTTGTCATACTATCAAGTATCCATGTAAATTATTCTTTGGTTTATCCGGTGTGACTTAGAGTTGCATGGCTGTTTCAGATACTGGCATTCAGGAGTCAGTGACTGAAAGATCAAGCTGGAAGCACTTTCTGTAAACTCTCACTGCTTGCAGACAGAAGACTCAGCTCATGATCAGCTTTGGATTGCAAAGCCAATGATTGGAGCGAATAATTGGATAGCCCCCACACAGTTAATAAAGGCAGAGGGGACTAAAACTGTCATCTATGCATATTTTTATTCATAAAACATTTTGTGAGACCCTTCAGCATATTATGCAGAGGCATTATGGACAGAAAGATAAATAAGGCCCTATCCCTGATAAAGGAGAAGCTATAAGAAATAATCAAAATATCTGTGTAAAACAGTGTTTATTGAAGACCAAAAGCTCATCTTCTACCTAGATATGTTATCTGTAGCACAATGATTCTACAGTGAATAGAGAAATTGTCTCAGAGAGACTCAGTAACATGTCTACATCATAAGGAGTCAATGGAGAATTTAGACTTGACTCTTATTTTGTCTCCAGTCCAATGTCAGCAGCTTGGAAATGTGTAGACCAGATTATATGTAGTTCCTTAGAGCAAGCCAAATAGTTTGTATTTATTTATTTTTGACAAGAAAACAGATACTGACATTTTAAATTTTATACAGCACAGTAATTTAAAACACACACATACAAATATGTACATGAAGCCAATTAACGAATACATGACATCATATTGTTATTATTTTTGTAGTAAATCCATAAAAATAGTACTTGCTCTTTTTGTAATTAAAATATGTTATTACATTTTATTTATTTTGTGCATATATGTGTCTATATTTGTGCGGGTATGTGTGTGCCATTGTGCATGTGTGGTCAGAGAACAACTTGCCAGCATTAATTTTCTCCCTCCACCATGTGGGACTCAAAGACTGAACTCAAGTCCTCAGGCTTGATGGCAAACATTTTTACCCACCCAACTATGTTTACTGCTATATAACTGTATTTATATGTATTCTTTGATCAGTATTTTTCCACCCTCCAACTTCCTTATGAGCTAGCATTTGCTAATCGGCTTTTTGTGTTTATGAGAGTCACTTGTTGAGATCCTTCATAAGAAGTGAAAACACTCAACATACGATTTTCTGGGTCTAGCTTGTTTTACTTAACATGTTCTTCCAGATTCCTTCCAATGGGGAGATTTCTTTATTTATTAGATGACAGACTATTAATGCATTGTCTGTGTTAATTATGGTTTTTTTAATCCATTGTTAGGCATCTGGGGTTGGGTCTATATCTTATACTGTGGTGAGTAAGCATGGCAGTGCAGACATCTCTGTGAAATGTTGGTTTGTTTTCTCTGTAGTACACTTAAAAGTAAGTTATAGTTCTGTTTTTGACTTTTTGAGGAGAGCAACCTAATTTGTTTTCATGTTTTCAGTAATGTATATTCCTATCAGCAGTGTACAAGGGTTCTTTTTGTCAGAACACAGTCTATGCATGAAGTTATGTTAGGAGAATTCTGAGTGCTTATAAAAAAAATCCCCCAAACAAGCAAAACCAAACAACACCCAAGACAAATAGCTTGGGATCCCAGTTTCTTTTTGTGCTTCTCCCAGGCAGTTGGATTTATGACATATTCAAGAGGATTGTGTGACAGAAGTTAAAGTCACCTAGGAGATGGACTTCTGGGCATGGGACTGTCTTGATTATATGAATTTTAGTCAGAATATCTGCCCCCTTTGAGAAGCATTATTCTCTAAGCAAGGGATCTCGGACTGTATATGCCTGAAAAGAATAAGCTGAGCACTATCACACTGTATCCATGTGTTGCTCTCTGCTTATTGAAGATACAATATGACCCGCTGCTGCAAGCTCCTGCCACCGTGCTTTCCTTTCCATGATAGACATAAACTAGAACTTTTTCCTTCCAAAGTTTCTTTAGCCAGGATATTTTATTACAGCTGAAGAAAAGAATCTAAGACAAGTTGAGTAAAAGTTTGATAAATCAAAGATTGCATTCAAAATTCTAATTAGAGAATGAATTAGAAAATCATGTCATTCCATGACATGTGATGATAGGATACACAAAAGGGGAAATTTTAAAATTGTATTGTAAACTATATAACTTTATTATCAAATTAGAGTGGTATCAAAGTGTGAGTGCCTTAGAATGAGAAAAGCATTCATCACTAATGGCTGGTACATTTAACTTCATATGCTTTTTTTTTGTGGGAAAAATATATAGATTAAAAAGATGAATAGATTTTAGGACTTAACTTTAGATAAATAATTCTCTACTTCAAGTTATAGTAAGTTCTTGAAAAGTCCTTCTATTTTTAAGATTACAGCATAACTCAAAAGCAACTCTGGTTTCAAAATGACTTGTTAAACATCTATACAGTATGCAGAGTCTGTGAGCTTAAGTACTGAATTTGAGAGGGATCTGGGATTCCATATGGATTGATTCTCTACTCAAGACCAATTTAATCTACAGTGATATCAGGAGTAGAACCACTGATACAAGAAATATCTTTGCACAGGAAGACATCAAGACTCCAAGAAGGAAGCATCTAGTTGTTTTATTGGCTATAAAGCCCATGGATAGATGAAGACTTTGGGGATCTCAAGTAAGTAATGAGTGCAAGGGACAGAAAGTGACCACTCTGTCCCCCTAAAACATTTATTTAGGTTTGAAGAAAAACAAACACAGAAAATAATTTGAAAAAGTTGTAAACATGTCAAATGTCATAGAAAATTAAGCAAGGCAAGGTGGGGTGGGGGAGGGTAATCCCTTGTTGGATATTGCAGACTGGGAGCACCATTTTGCTCTCGCCATAAGTAGTGTTTATAGATCAGTGGAGAGACAAATTACAGTGAGTGGAAAGACAAAGTGGGGCCTAAAGTTTATGTTTTAGAAACATGAATGTTGAGATGGCTAGGGCAATTTTTCAAAAGAGGTGTAAGGCTGATATTGGGATTTGGTTCTTCAAATGGGAAAAGCTTGAAAATATAGAGAATAAAGTCCATGACAGAGGCATCAGAAGAGTCCCTGTACTTAGGGATATGTGAAGACCAAACAAGGTAATTCAGGAAAAATACACAGTGTGAGGTGGAAACTAAGGACTCACTGCAGGGCAGTCTTCTATATTACCATCAACAGTCATGGCGTGGCAGATGTTAACTCTGTTCATTTGCAGAAACTTGGTTGATTTTTTTCAATATAGCAGAATCCATTTTTTATACATTAAATATTATTAAGCAGGGAAAGTTGAACTAGTTTTTCATAGCAAATGGGGCATACTATAGTAGAAAAAGAGAAGTTCTTCACACTTGATCTGAGCTTTCCCCACAGCTAGGGCAGAGGACAGAACTGATATTTCTTCTACCTACAAACTAATAGCATTATCCTTCCAGGGTGGTGAGCTTGATTACTGCCTGAAAGGTACCTGAAGTCTAGCCAATGCTGCCTTCTCACTTGACCTGCAACCTGACCCTCTAAAAGAAGATAGAAGAATAGTGTTTGACACAGGCATTCCTAATCCATTACAGTTTTTTTTTAAAATATACTTTTACTCCAACTGAAGTTTGAATTAGGGAGAGCCTCAAAAATAACCCAAATCAGAATGAACCAATGATCAGAATAAAGACACAGAAATACAAAGGAAGAAAGCTTCCAGGGTTCAAATGCTTCCACTCACCAGTCAGTCTTAACCTTTCAATAATTATATTATGTGTAGCAGCAGAGCAACAAAAAGGGGAGAAAGGTCTTTGGAGTTATATTGATAAACTATGTGTGGTGCTCCAAAATGGCATTGAATATCTTGTTTTAGCTGTAAAAATATATTAGCATGTCATGTTATCTTCATAAATTCTTCCAACACATAGGGTGGGTGGAGTTACCAAATCCCAAGGCACATTACCAATGTGGCTGGCCACTGCCATCCATCAGCTGTTTTGGCACATATTTGCAGGTTCACGGTGGGACTGAGGTATTATGATGCTGGAGGGCTTGATAATAGGTGAATTATTAGCTGCTGGGGACAGATCTGTTTCTGAGCTTTGCTGTGGCAGTCTCTCATATAAGGAGGTCATCATTCTCATGGAATTTGCTCCTTCAGGTTTTTGAATATACATTGTAATTTTTTCCCCCAGTAAAACTTCATGAGTGGCTCATTATGTCTGGTGGAGCATTATGGAAGTTCACCAAGTGTGCTAAGAGTTCAGACATGTCAAAATTAAAATTGTCTTATGACGGGACAGCTTTCTGTTCCTTTGTCACCGGATCTACCCACATGGTGCACAGTTTCTCATTGGAAAGCAAAGATAATACAGAACTTATATTTTCTTAGGCTGTTAGACAACTTTATCTTTTGATTTTTTTTTTTGGAGAATTTCCTGACACTATAGATTTTCAGTAAGAGATAGTTCATTCCAAAGAAGGATTGTAACATATTCAAATAAGCAGGAGGCAAAAATTCTTTTTGTGAAATTTGTACATAAGCCAAATGGAATCCACAAGTGTGCTGAAATTCAGTAACCTCTTACCTAGAAAGTTGTCAAAAGATGACTTATTTTGAGAGTGGAGGAAGCAAAATCAATGATCTTTCCAAGGTACATGCTTTATGGGAACACAAAGACAATAAACCCAAAGGAATACAATGAACTTCACAGTAAGATTGGTTTGAAGTTTAAGACTCTATTTCAGACAGACATCTTCATAGATAGGTACTTCGTATCACATTGTCATTGTCACCGAATACAAATTGATTAATAAAATATTACAAATTTCTAATGTACTTTCCAGTGAAGTGAAAGGATATATAAAAAGTCAAAATGTTTTTAAAAAGTCAAAAATAAAACATACTTACATTTAATAATTGGATAAAAAATGTATGAATCAAATTACACTGAACCCAGAATCTTTACTGAGACTCTAACTGATGTCATGTTTTTTTAATTGTTATTTAAAAATTCTTTGAGGTTGTAAGATGTCGGACTTTTATACTGGTTTTTCATCTGAAGCCTGGAATTATCTGAAAACTTCATCTATAACTTCCTTATCGACCCAAAATTAGTCTTGCCTACAAGATGAGCAGGAATAAAGATGGAGATGAGACTGATGTAACAACCAAACAATGGCTGCTCCAATTTGAGACCCATTCCATGTGAGAGAGCCAACCCTTATACTATTAATTAATTATACATTGCTATGCGTGCAGACAGGAACATAGCACAACTGTCTTCTGAAAGGCTTCATCCAGGAGCAGATGGAGGTAGATGCAGATACTTACAGCCAAACATCAGGCAAAACCCCGGATATCTGTGGAAGAGTGGGGGATAGAAGTGAGCAAGTTGGAGGGATCTAGAACACCACAAGAAGACCATCCATGAATTCAACTAACCTGGGATTAGGGGGGCTCACAGGGCCACCAACAAGGGAACACACAGAAACTGGACCTAGACCCCCTACACATTTGTACTAAATGCACAGCTTGCTCTTTATGTAGGTCCCCTAACAAGCAAAAAGGGGGCTTTCTAAGTCTTTGTTCCCTGCCATTGACTCCTCTTCCCCAGTTGGACTTCGTGGGTGAGCCTCAGTGGGAAAGGATATGGCTGGACCTGCTGGGAATAGATGCCCCAGGGTAGGGTGGTACCCAAGGGGGACCCCCTTCTTGTGGGATCATTATGTAAAGTGAATTAAAAAGAAGACAGAGAAGGGGAAAAGACAAGATGTTAAACAGGAGAAACAGTCATTTCAGTAATAGAGCCCACAGTGGCAGCTACATCTGCAGCAACATTTTCCAAGTAATGTAGGGGATTGAAAACATTCTAGTGGTTTCACGGTTTTTCTGTGTTGGAGCTAACTCTTCTGTGTAAGCAAAGAAGTATGTGACTGAATGAATGACCTGGAGCAAAATGCTGGGTTCGAATGACATCATTGTTTAAATTAGCAAGGAAGAACAGATCACTTCTAATTGGTTGTATTGTGTTCCTTTGGTATCCTTCTACTTATGTTCTTGTAGAGAACCTCTGGCCTAGGAGAAGACTCAGTTTTAGACTTTCTTATTTAAGGTCCCTTGTGGAGGATGCAAGCAAAATGAAATTAAGAGAAGCAAACAAAACACTTTAAGCCCTAGAGTCTCTATTTCAGAAATCTGTACTCTGTTGGGGAAAGCAGAACTTATCCACAGGAGTGTGTGGATGGGAAGGTCTGAGTGATCGTGGCGTCACTAGACCCAGGAGGTAAAGATAATCTAGCAGGGCATGGGTGGGCAAACTGGTCAATGTTGAGAGTTAGATGACCATCTTCCTCATATTTATTTGTTAAACTCAGCCACACAGCCAACATGAATATATTGAGTAGCTACTGTGGGCTAGGTGCCTTGCTTGGGAAGGTGACGTGGAAGTGAACTGTGTCATCCTACGTGGTTTAAGGGCTAGTGGTTAGTGGACATGAAGTAAAAATACAGAAGCTGTTGTAAGTTGTCTGGAAGAGAAATTAAGATGCCTTGAGAAAGACCAGGCCTCATCACAGGTCTAAAGAAAAAATATTTAAGCTAGGACCTGACACATAGGCTTATTAAAATGTGAAGGTATACTTTTGGCAGAGAATATGTTAAAATTGGTAGGATTATCTACCCTCTTGCCATTTTATAGTCTGGCACACAGAATAAGGAAATATTTAGAACATGCCATTGGCAAATTTATCTGTTAGGGGCTAGTCAAAAAGCAGATAGCATCTCCAAAGCAGGGCCCGAGGAAGGCTTACAAACAGACAATTATACAGGGGTGATCAGGAATACAGCAGCTGCAGGGGAAAGGTTAGGACACTCAGAATGGCAGAGTCATCCCTAGGTCCCAAATAATAAGGTGGAGAACATCTTTACCAACATTTGGAAGGAGAAAATAGGGAAAGCAGCAGCGTTGCTTTTGAAAGGGCAGGGTGACTTTGACAGAGGGACACAGTGTCAAGAGGTGACCCCCTTTGCTGCTGGAGATAACATGTGGCTCAATCCAATCCAAAGGTGATACATTCTCTGCAGGCTGCCCTCTCACGGTAGGGCTTAGCACTCAGAAGGGATATCATGGAGACACAGAGACAGTATCTCATGCAGACAAATCTAAGCAAAACATTTTCTATATGGACTTTTCCTTCAAAGTGGAAGGGGGAAGAGATGAGGTATAAGCCTTGTGAAAAATGAACAAGATTGAGGAGCTTTGAAACAAGCTTGATGTGACGAGATCTAACAGAATGCCATGGAGAGACACCATCCTTCCAGCTCTTCTAAGATTCTCTTACTTGGTTGTTCAGATTTCTCCCTCTATCAAAATATTATCTGAGTAGTGCCCATGACAGCAGCATCATGGAAAATACAAAGGCCAAAAATACCTCACGACTGAATGAGCTGCCAGCTACCCAGGCATTTACGCATATTACGAAAAACCCATACTTCCTCGTGATGACTGTTCTGTTCTTTCTTCTGGTGGCTTGCCATCCCTGCCTCAGCTCCCAGGCTGGAGATGTTGAAATGAAGAAAGGCAGGAACTGAAATGTGTTGGTAGCACTAGCTGACATTTGCTCAGTGAGACTTGCATGTCACAGGAAGATAACGGCTGTATTTACTACCTACCTACCTCCTATTCTCACTTTCACCCCAGTTTCAGATTATCTAGAAAAAAAGGACAGCTCTAAAAATTAACAGATCACAATTTGTTTTTCCTTATTTGTTCACCGGGTAAACAGAGAGCCCAGAGGCCTAAGGGTCACCTGTAGGTCTAGGGATTTTGTGATTTTTATCAAGAGTTCATTGGCTTCAGAAGGACTGATTGGGTGCTGAGAGGTCACTCTATGGTCAGCAGGGCTGCTAAACAGTTTCGTTCATGGCTCTTCAGATATAAACTCTCCACAGATATGAAGCTCTCTGCTGAATCTCGTCAAAATGCTGTAGAGTGAGCCGAGCTAGCCTGACCAGCTCTCATTTCAGAGGAATATCAGAGTCACAGATGCTACTGATCTGCTAGGTTTGTACAGCGGGGAA
This sequence comes from Rhynchomys soricoides, assembly GCA_019843965.1. Taxonomy (NCBI): domain Eukaryota; kingdom Metazoa; phylum Chordata; class Mammalia; order Rodentia; family Muridae; genus Rhynchomys; species Rhynchomys soricoides. The sequence goes on from JADRCH010000216.1 coordinate 4,977,455, forward strand.
GTTGTTCAGGTACCAGAAGCCCAATTCTGCATTCTTCTTAAAATGAGAACAGCTTTCAGTGGAAAAAGTTAAGAAACAGCATGGTAGGCCTCTTACTGTCCTTAGACCATTCAAGAGGGTCAGTGTAGGAATAGATTCCTCCTGCTGAGGGTTGTTTATGAAGTGCTCCATTGACTACAATAAAACTGTCTTATTTGAATCACTGTTCAAATGTCTGAATTCTATACTGTAAATGTGAGACAACATAACCAGACAAGTTATTAGAATATCTTTAAGCCACTTAATATTCGAGTTCAGGATAAGTATGAGACAATGAGCGTGTCTGAAAATATTTTAATAACATATTCACAAAAGCAGATGTTTTATGGAAGTTCTTACATTATTCAGATGTTGAAGATATTTTTCCTAAAAATAATTTCATTTGTCTAATATGAATAACTTATTAACATTTACACTAAACTTAGTTTTGTAGATTAAACAGGGTTGAGTTATTACAGGTAATGTCTAGCTTATTTCATACTTGTAAACTTCTGATCATAAGAATCTTAATGTTTACAGGGCTAAAGTAATATTTACTGTTATGTACTAATTAAATTATAAATGGATCATGTGTAGAAAAACCTCACATTGTTAAGAAAAAATTCGGGGGGGAAGGGAGAAGGATTGTGAGAAGAGATGGCAGGGAGGGGGCAGTGAATGAGATGTAAAGTGAATAAGTAAAAAAATTAAATTAAAAAAAGAAAATATTATGCCATTATAGGCTGGTTCTTTCCTGTTGTGATATTCTCTGACTTTTCATTTCCACTGAGCTCTCTAGAGAAATAGGATCAATAATGTGTATGAAGACATACAGTAAGTGATTACAACAAATTAACTCATGCAGTTGTTCTGAAGCCAGTGGTACAGTCGGAGTCCAGTTCATAGGCTTGAAAACCAGGAAAGCTAATAATGATCTATGCCTCTACTCAAATCTGAAATGACTAAAACCAAAAGCAGGGAAAGATAGAGAACTCTGCTCAAACCTATTTGTTCTATCCTAGCCCCCGAGGGATTAAAAGATACCCTCTCAAAAGGTGACAGTAAATACCTTTTATTCAGTCTACAGCTTCAAGTGGCAACCTCTTCTGGGAATATGCACAGATAATCTTTAATTAGCTGTCTGGCATATCTTGGTCCAATCACTTTGATTCATTAAATTAACAACATCTAACCTGTACAAAACCCCCAAGTCCTTTAAGATCTCTCTGGACTGTCACTACACAAAGAAGCTTTATTCCGCATCCAATTCTACTTTCTGAAAAGCCTCTCACTTAGTTGTCTCACTGACTTAGGAACTACCAGTGTAGAAATGAAAACCAGAAGCTTCAGGCAAAGTATATATCATGATTTAATTTTTAGGTGAATATAATTATTATATTAATTATTATTAATATTAATTAATATTATATTAATTATATTATATTATTATTTATATTAATAATTAATATTATTATATTAATTATTATTATATTAATTAATTATTAATAATTATATTAATATTGTGCCTATAGTTCTGGGCTTATATTAGCCACATGTTTTTATTGGATAATATGTTGAGTGTGTTCATACAGTTTTTGTTTACTCTCTATTCTTAATAAAGTACTAAGTATTGAAGTACAAGGCAGTCAGAACAAGGCAAAATAAGGATGCTAGGAGTGAATGCTCACTGGGTGGTTACCCTGGGTGACACTGTATGAGTTGTGTACTATATGCTGGTGTTTGAAGGGCTCCACTGTTGATTTTCCTTGCCAGAGAACTTTTATTATAATTTTTACTTGTATTTGTGTGTGTGTGTGTGTGTGTGTGTGTGTGTGTAATTGGTATGTATATGCAAGGCAAATATGTGAAAGTGCCAGTGTACATGTGTACATGCTGTGCTGTGCATGTACATGCGCTCGCGCACACGCGTACATGTACACACACCCACACACTGTGTGCATATGTGAAGTTCAGAGGTTGATATCAATTGCTATCCACCTTAGCTTTTTAAGTTAAGAATAGTTTTTTTGTATAATATATTCTGATTACATTTCCTCTGCCTCTAGAGACTCCTCCATGTCCTTGACTTTCCCATCCATAGCCACACTGTCTCCCCTTAGAAAACAAACAGCTATCTAAGGAATAATAATAAAATAAGACAAATAAAACAAAATAGAACAAAAAACCCAAACCAATTGGAATAGGGAAAAAAGTCAGAAGGAGCCAAAGAACACGCATAAGAAACACACACATGCGTGCACAGAAAAGAATCCCATGGATGCAGAAAAAATGAAACCCATAATATAAATGTAAAGGGCCAGTAACATAAAAAAGAGAATGCTCTGACTTACATTATATGATAAAGAACCTCCAAAGATGCTGTTGAGTTTGTTTTGTGTTGGTCATTTCCTGCTGGGCATGACAGCTCTCCATTTCTTCTTGCTCTTCTACTTTCTTCTTGCTCTTCTGTAGAGTTCTCTGAGATCTGAGGGGAGGGATTTGATGGAGCCATCCTGTTTAGGACTGAGTGTTCCATGGTCTCTCACTCTTTGTATTTTCTGGCTGAGGTTCTTAATATTTGTTCCAATCTGCTGAAGAAAGAAGTGTGTCTCTGATGATGCCTGAGAAAGGCAGGGATCTATGAATATAGCAGAATACCGTCAGGGGTTTCCACTGCTATGTTCCTTTAGCAGAACAGTAGTATTTGGTTTTTCTTTAAGTCTCAGGTTCAGCACCCAGGTATGGGTTCCATCTTGTGGGCGGACCTTAGATCAAATCAAGTACTGGTTGGTTACTCCCACAAGCTACTATTGCACCAGCATATTTTGCAGGCTTGTCACCACTGTAAATCATAGGATTTGTAGTTGGATTGCTATTTACCTTACTCCTTTGGTAGCATGAAGAGTACCTACTGTTACCATAAACACTAGTCTGTAGGGGTGAAGGCTCTATGTAAGCACCAGCTTGACTTCTCTGTGTTTAATGAGTCATGTAGGTGTCTTCAGCAAGAGGACCCTATATCACTTTGCCGAGAGCAACATATAGCCTTGACAACTACTTTAGTTGTTTGGAGATTTTCATGGGACTCCTGTGGCCAACAACTTCATTAGCAATAGCCCATATTTGGTACTAGAAGCTTTATTTGGTAACGAGAGATGGCAAGTTGGGATGCTGTCTCCATCATTATTTGGTAATTTTTTTTAGATTGCTTTTATATATGTACATATTTTAGGAAGCTTCGTTGTATTAGGTTTCCATATGACCTCTCAAGGGACTCTCAATTTTAGCTTTTCCTGCCATATTCTCTCCCCAACCCATCTTTTCCTTCCCTCTTTCCATTTGACCTTTCCTCTCAGTCCCTCCCCATTACCCATCCATAACTATTGCATTTCACCCTCCTAGAGAAATCTAGGTCTCCCTTCTAGTCCCTTCCTCTATACATAACATCTGTGGTTATATAGATTGTAGCTTGCTTATCAATGACTTAACAGCTAGCATCTAAATAGAAGTGAATACATACCATATTTGTCTTTCTGAGCTTTGGGTATCTCTGTCAGAATAATTGTTTGCTAGTTACATCCATTTACTTCAGAATTTCATGTTTTTAAATAAATGTACCATTGTGTAAATGCACTACCTTTTTCTTTATTCTTCTGTTGTTTCCAGTTTTTGGCTTTTATAAATGAAGCAACAATGAAAATGTTTGAACAAGTGTCTCTCTGTTTAGCTGAAGCATCCTTTGGGTATATGCCCAAGAGCGGTATAGATGGATCTTAAGGTAGATCAATTCCTGTCTTCCTGAGGAACCACCACACCTATTTTCGTAGTGGCTGTATGAGTTTGCTCTCCCAACAGCAATGTATGACTGTTCCTTTACCTCTACATCCTTGCTAACTTGAGCTGTTCACTAGTTTTATTGATCTTAACCTTTCTGATAGTTGTTAAGATGAAATCTCAAAGTAGTTTTGATTTGCCTTTCCCTGATGACTAAGGCTGAACATTTCTTTGTTTCTCAGCCATTTGACTTTCCTCTGTTGAGAATTCTTTGTTTAGATCTGTGATTCCCTACCCCCTCTTAATTTTTAGAGACAGAGTTTCTCTGTGCCATCCTGGTTGCTTTAGAACTCACTCTGTAGCCCAGGTTAGCCTTGAACTCAGAGATTTCTCTACTTCTGCCTTCCCTTTGAGTGCTGAGATTAAAGGTATGCATCACCTCTGCGCACCACTGCGCAGCTGTACCCTATTTTTAATTGTTTTTTTTTTCTCTTGATATCTAGTTTCTTGAGCTTCGTATATATTTTGGATATTAGCCATTTTAAATGTATACTTGGTAAAAATCTTCTTCCATTTTGTATGCTTCTGTTTTGTTTTAATGACCATGTCCTTTGGTAAGGAGAAGCCATTCAGTTTTATAAGGTCTTATTTATTAATTGTTGATCTTAGTGCCTGCACTATCTGTGTTCTGTTCAGAAAGTCTTCTCATGTATCAGTGAGTTTAAGGCTATTTTCAACTTTCTCTTCTATCAGGTTCAGTGTATCTTGTTTTATGTTGAGGTCTTTGATCCATTTGGAGTTGAGTTTTGAGGGTGAAAAGTATGGACCCGTTTGCCTTCTTCTACCACGTAGACATCCACTTTTACCAACATCATTTGTTGAAGATGCTGTCTGCCCCCACAGGGTATATTTCTTGCTTATTTGTCAAAGATCAAGTGTCCATTAGAGTGTAGACTTATGTCCCACCCTTTGTATTTAATTTTGTTAATTTGGATATTCTCCCTCAACCTTTTAGTTAATTGGATAGGTGCTTTTCATGATTTTCAAAAAGAATCAACTCTTTGTTTCATTGATTCTTTGTACTGGCATTTTTGCTTCTATTTTATTGATTTCACTTCTTAGTTTTTAAATTATTATTATTATTTATTTTTCCCCATCTATTCCTTTGGATGTAATTATGTTTATTTTATTTTTTCCCCTAGAGTTTTGGGTGTTCTGTTAAGTTACTAGTATGAGATTTCTCTAATTTTTTTTTTGTGTAGGACTTGGTGATATGAATTTGCCTCTTAGAACTGCTTTCATTGTGTCCTACAAATTTGGGTATGTTGTATATTCATTGTCATTCAATTCTAAATGTTTTTCCCTGAGACAAGGTTTCTCTGTGTATAGCCCTGGCTGTCTGGGAACTCGATTTGTAGACCAGGCTTGCCCCCAATTCACAGAGATCCAATTGTTTCTGCCTTCATGTGCTAGGATTAAAGGTGTGAGCCACCACATCCAGTTATTCTAGAAAGTTTTAAATTTCTTTTTTAATTTCTGTCTTGACTCAGATTCTCAGATTACTACAGATTCATTCTGTAGTGAGTTATTTTGTGCACTATGTGAAAGCATCTCCTATTAATAAAAAGCTGATGGCCTTTTAGCAAAAGGCAGAAAATAATAGGTAAGAGTTCTGGTAGAGATATAGGGTCCTGGGAATGAGTCAGGCTCTGGAGATTCGCTCCAAACTCTGAGATGACACACGAAACTGAGGAGAGGTAATTTGCCATGTGGCTCTCATAGAATAGAATAAATGGGTTAATTAAGTTACCAAATAGTTGGGGAACAAGCTAAAGCTTATGACCTAGTGATCTATTCATAAATAATTGAGTCTCAGAGTTATTATTTTGGGAATTGGGGCATGGTGGAAAAGCACGTGGTCACACTGTTTAGTTCCAATGTATCTGTAAGCTTCCTGTTATTTCTGTTGTTGATATTCAGCTTTGATCTGTGATAGATAGCATACAAAGTGTTGTTTTGATTTTTTTTTTTGTCTGTTGAGACTCGCTTTGTGTCTGAGTAAATGGTTAATTTGTAGAAAGTTCCACAAACTGTTGAGAAGAAGGTCTTTTTTGTTTGGGTGAAATGATCTGTAAATATCTGTTCAGTTCGTTTCGTTTATGATGTCAGTTAGCTCCAACATTTCTCTGTTTAGTTTTTGTCTGGATGTCCTGTCTGCTAGAGTGGGGTAAGTCACCCACCATTAGTGTGTGAAGATCAATGCATCATTTAAGCCAGTTGAAGTGTTTCTTTTACAAACTTGGGTACCTTTGTGTTTGAGGCACAGATGTTAAGAATTGCAATATCCTCCTGGTGAATATTTTTAAAATGAGGATGTAGTGCCCTCTTTTATCTCTTCTGATTAGTTTGGTTTGCATTCTATTTTTTGTCTTATATTAAAATGGCTATTCCATTTGTTTGGAACATCTGTTTTCAGCCCATTACCCTGACCTCATTTCTATCCTTGATGTTAAGGTGTGTTTCTTGAATGTAGCAGAAGGATGGATCCTGTTTTCCAATCCATTCTGGTAGTCTGTCTTTTTATTGGGGCATTAAGACTTGATGTTGAGAGCAGTGCTTGCTGGTTCCAGTCGTTTTGTTAATGTGATATAAATTCTATACTTCATTTGATTTGTTGTTCTGAAAATATTTATTCTTTGTGTTTTCTTGGGAGTGGTTAACCTTTTCAGTTTGAATTTTTTCTCTTAGTACTTTCTGTAGGACTATACTTACAGAGAGATACTGCTTAATTTTGGTTTTATCAGTCTTTCTTTCTCTATGGGTCATGATGGAGAGTTTTTTGGGTATAGCAGTCTAGGCTGGCATCTGTGATATTTTAGAGTTTGTAGAACATCTATCCAGGCCTTTATGGCATTCAGAGTCTTCACTGAAAAGTCAAATATTATTCTAATAGATCTGCCTTTATATGCTATTTGCTCTTTTCCTTATGGCTTTTAATAGTTTTCTTAGTCCTGTACAGTGTTTTGACTATTATGTGCCATGGGAAATTTATTTTCTGGTCCAGTCTATTTGGTTTTCTGTATGCTTGTTGTACCTTGATAGGTGTCTTCTGCTTTAGTTCAGGGAAAATTTCTTCTATTCTGTGCCTTTGACCTGACTTTCTTTTTTCCCTTTATCTCTATTATTCTGAAGTTCTGCCTTTTTCAAAGTGTTTCAGATTTTTTGAATATTTCATGCCAAGATTTTTTTTTTTTAGATTATCATTTTTTGACCAAGGTGTTCATTTCTTCTATCTTTTCCTCAATGCCTGAGATTCTCTCTATCTTTTGTAGTCTGTTGGTGAAGTTTGTCCATGATGGCTTATTTAAATTCCCCAAATTTTCATTTCCAGTTTTAGTTCAATTTGGCTTTCTCTATTGATTCTTTCTCCACATTCATGTCTTGAACTCTTTTCTTCCTTTTACTGTGTTTTCATAGATTTCTTTAATGGATTTGTCCATTTCCTCTTTAACAACCTCTAAAATAGTCATAAAGCCTACTTTGAAGTCCTTATCTTGTGCTTCAGCCATATTGCATTGCTCAGGGCCTATAGTGGTAACATAGGCAAACATATTGTCCTAGCTGTTATTGATTGTGTTTTTACTCTGACATCTAGACATCTGGGGTTGGCATGATTATTATTCACTAGAAAAGACTGCTTAGATATGGATTTAAGCCAACAGAAAGTCTTTATTAGCAGTCTGGCAACTGCACTGAGTGTTTGGGGTTCCAATGTCGCAACAAGGCTTCCTTGGAGTGAGCTTTTAAGCACAAACCCATATACTTGGTTGCCACGTTTCAGCTACGTTTCAGCTAACAAGAACAGTTATCCAGAATCCAAAAAGCAATTTAGTACATTCAGAGCCTTTCCTAGAACTACAGACTTTGATGGATTTGGTTATTTACATCTGGCAGGTACTATCTATGTGTTCAGTTTTATGGCTTGTAAGGTACATCTGTCATGGAGTCAGTTGTACTAATCTGGAGGCCCATTACAATTATAATCCTAGGTGTTGATATCTGGTCTTCTTTGTTGGGTAGGATGTTCCATTCCTTGGTTTTTGGTGTCATCTCTGATTTTTAGGAGATTGTGGTGGCTGTGGGTTGCCTTGTAAGGAATGCTTCTGAGATACTGCCAGGTATGAGTGAGCCACTGGAGCTGGGTAGAGTGTTTTTCTAGATATTGGGAGCCAGACACATAGGAATGAGGATGAACTAGACAAGGGAGTAGGAGCTGAAAGAGTCCAGAGGCACAAGGAAGGCAGTACTACCAGGATCTGCTTAGCACATGGGAAATTGTGGCAGAGAGTGAGGAGAAGCCATAGCATATGGTCTGTTACTGAGCTAGGGATGGGATTTGGGGATTGGATTTGAAGAAGAAGAGAAAGACTGAAGATCTGAAAATGGCCTACTTGCTTCCCAGACTGGTATCTTCAGCAGATTCCCAGGGAATGGTGGGAGTTGGTGATGTATGATATTCTGGTGACTGGGTCAGAGAAGGAGGAGAGGCCGTGAACACAGCAGGCAGTGTTCAACAGATGTGGAGATAAGACTGGGAGACTGGATTTTGGGAGAAGAAGGGAGAGTGGACAGGTCCACTTTTCTTTTTTCTTTTTGAACTTAATTATTATTTTTTAACTTATTCACTTTTTACATCCTGCTTGCTGACACCTTCCAGTCATGTCCTCTCACAGTCCTTCTCTTCTCTCCCTTTCCTTCTCCTCAGGGCATGTGGGGGACCCCTAGGAATCCCCCTACCCTGGCACATCCTCTTTCCACTGAGGCCAGACAAGGCAGCCCAGCTAGTAGAACCTATCCCTCAAATAGGCAACAGCTTTTGGGATAGCCCACATTCCAATTGTTCAGGACCCACATGAAGGTCAAGCTGCACATTTGCTACATATGTGTGGGGAGGCCTAGGTCCAGCCTGTGTATATTCTCTGCCTGGTGGTTCAGTCTCTGAGAGTCCCAAGGGTCCAGGTTAGTTGACTCCATTGGTCTTCCTGTGGAGTTCCTATCCCCTTCTAGGACCACGATCTTTCCCCTTTTTCTTCAGTCAGAATCTGCGAGCTCCATCCACTGGCTCCGAGTGTCTGTGTCTGTCTGAGACAGATGATGCTCTCTTTACCTTCTGAGACAAGGTCTCTTACTGATCCCAGAGTTCACTAGTCTGACTAACTGGAAAGAAAACTCCAGGGATGCCCAGGTTTGTGCATCTCCAGATCTGGTATTACAGGACTGTGTGGGAGCACCTTCTTTTCCTGTAGGACCCAAATTTAAGTCCCCAAGCATGGACAGCAAGTACTTTACTGACTTAGATACCTCCACAGCTTCTTATTATTATCTCAACATATTATAATAATATATTCATGGGGTAAACATTGATGCCATGACATATGCATAGTATGTATTATGATTGACTTAAGTCAGTTAATATGTCCATTATCTCAAAGGCTTAGTGTATTTCCCTTGTCACTTTGTACTCTTTGACCAATATCTCTCCACAGCATGTGCAGTATAACTCCAAGAGATGCCAGAATTGTGATCACCACCAGTAAATTCTGAGTTTACTTCATATGAGAAATATGCAGACTCCTGTTTATGACTTTTTAAAACAAAATTAATTGGAGCAAAGATTTAGAATTATCATCCCAGTTAAGGATGGAACAAGTGATTTAGGTAACTAATTCACAAATGTTCATGCATGTGTGCATGTGTGTATGCGTGTGTGCATGTGTGTGAAAAGGTAAGGGCACTGATTGCTTGTTTCCACCAAAACTGCCTTTTAGTGATTTAGCTGCAAAGAGTTCATTGTATGTTTAAATATACCAACGACAATTTGGAATAGTGTTTTTGGGTGACTCCCTTCCTGCCCCCAAATCAACTTGAATTCACAAACCTTCAAAAATTGCTTCATATCAATATAACTTCTAATTATGAAATAAAAAGTTCACAACCATTAAATTTTTATGTCAAATTAATTTGGTAGTTTGATAGTACCAAAAATCTTTATTTTAAATTTCCATTGAAATTCTAGACATGGTGTATGCCTGTAATCTCAGCACTTTGAGGATGAGCAACAAGAGTTTAAGACCAGCCTTGATTACATACCAAGTTCAAGGTCAGCCTGGGCTAAATGATGCCCTATCTCAAAAAAGCCCAAATCCAACCCCACACTCATCCTTCTACTAGCCAATCAACTAAACAACAAAGTCAAATAAATTCCAGCAGATGAACCTGAACGTATGCCTCTCCGTCAATAAACAAAAGCTACATTATTTGACTACTAATGCTTAATACTGATGACTTTTGTAAAACTGAATGAATGCTAAGGAGAAAAATTGAATGTGCATGTGATTTGATATACTATAAAAATCATAGTATATAATCATAGTATAAAATGATTATAAAAATCATAAATACTGTGTCCAGTACATGATCATACAGATGTGTATGTGTGTGTGCGCGTGCATGAGCGCATGCACACGTGTGTGCGCACGTGTATGGTATGTATGTGTGGTGTGTATGTGATGTGTGTGTATATGTGGTGTGTGTGCATGTACTTGTATATGTGTGTTATCAGAATTGTGAAGTTTCATTTATTTGCTGCTTATTTTGAGAACAGTGACCTAGACCTCTTATGAAATATCCTCCTGCAATTTCTCATCCTATAAATAACTGGCTTTGAGGCGAGTGGCTTATAATCAGTGAATTATGATTGCTGACTGGGGCTCCATTATCAACCACAGCGTTTGTGGGGCATTTAGTCCTCATAGCATTCCTGTGAAGTAAGAATTATAATTACTTTCATTTTCTCCCGAGCATACCAGCACCCTGGGAGTTTAGGCCACTTGCAAAAATACCATCAAACAATGAGGGTGTAACAGACATTTATTTTGTTTTGCTATTCTTTGGACATTGTGTTTGTTTTGGTTAATAAACTGAAGACATTTTATGTTTTTAATTCTTGCATAATTTACTGGATAACGAAAATGAGTTGGGTAACCAATGCAGAAAGGTTAAGAAATAGCATACCAATGTCTACAATGATGTCTTAAAGATCTAGACATATTCAGAGGGCTTGAGAAAAACTTTGGCAGGCAGTAACTAACAAGGCTGAGAGGTCTTTCTTGTGTGTCCCTTGCTGTGCATCTAGACTGCTTGCCCTTATCCTTTTAGTTCTACAAAGCTATAGTTCTTTGTAGGCAGATTATAGTTTACCAATGTGCCACTTATGGAGCTACTGCTCTCTCTTGCACATGTGGAGACAGAATAAACTGGACATTTATTCTTAGGGTGGTGTATTTATGGTGCCAATGAAAACATATACTTCAGAAAAAAACAATGGTTTTCTAGATACATGACATCCACAGCTGGTTGTTTACAGGACCAAATTCTTATTTATAAACTATTTTAATATTTTTGACACACTTGAAAAATAGATTGTCATTTTAAATGGTTTTAAATTTATAAGTTGAGCATGCTGTGTACTTTCCAGCTGCATGGAATAATGTCATGAAGTTTATAGCAGCAACAGAGACATCTGTAGACCTGCCTGGACTTCAGAGTAAAACAATGAGAGAAGTATTGAAGCTTTGAACCTTGAGAGTAAAGCCCTAGGATGCTGTCTGTCCACTCTCATTCTAAGACCTCTTCCCTTGAAATCCATGTGGATCCTGTAGGTGCCACCATGTTTGTAAAGTTGACAGACGATTCAGAATGGAAAGGCTATTCAAGCTGGACTAATGTTAACTACTTTTCAGCTTCATTGATTAGCTGGTATATTCAGATTCTATTTAGTTCCTTTTCTAACTGGTGAACTGAGAGTCAACTTTGGTATTACCAACCAAGAGTTAGCACAGACTCCAGGGGTGAATGTTCTCAATTATCCACAAGACTGCTTTCAAGTGGGATAGAGAAATTGTTGGGGTGTCCCTATAAAGTCAAGCAGTATTTTCCTCAGCAGCACACTAGTATATCCATTCCAAGAAATTCACCCAAGCTTTGGTGTCTAGAGTTTTATTGGAATCTTATCACGCATTCAAGATGGACAAATCATAGGTCACAGGACTCCGTTTTATCTCCAGTCCCCACCTTTCTCAGAGATTCAAATGTTGAAAAGTTCACCCTCCTCTCTGCCTGCTCTTCCTAGTGTTCATTTCCATCTTTGAGCTAGTTATGGACTCACCATGAACAGCTTGATTGGGATCACATGAACACTCTTGCCATCAAGTGTATTTTCAGGTAATAGGAAGAAAGGGTAGGCGTATTTATAAATTACAGGGTCCAGTTTTAGAAAGTAGGAAGCTGGAATTATGAGAGTCAGTTTCACTAGACTTTTGTATCAGGAGATAAGAAGCTTTTGTTATTGCCTGTCATATTCTAATATAAAAACAAGATATGAAGAAAATCAAAACAAAACAGAAATGAAGCCAATGGAGAGAACAGAAGAGTTGAATGAAGGCAAGAATGATCCCTCAGGATTTGAGTACCTTGGTTATTTATTCTTTGTTGGCATATTTGACAATCTATATTGTCTTTATTAAAGATCTTGTCCCTCCTGATGTCATTCAACTCCAGGTGACTTTTGAAGTCCATAGCTGAATGTAATACTTGGTAGACTGAGCAGATGACATCTGGATGGAAACAAAGTGCTATATAATCTTGAATGACATTAAGCTGGAGGCAGGATTTGAACTGTCTGTTCCACATTAGAAGGTCATCAACTGGCTGATGTGGAGAAATCCTGATCTTTTTAACTCTACAGTGAATTGATTTCAGAAGTAGGTGACTCTTTATCAGTACCATGGGGATTTAAATTTTGGAAATAGTATACTACTTGACTCTGGATTCTCTTACAGAGTCAATGAGTGCACGATCAGTCTATAGCATGCATTTGTCTGACCTCTTGGAATTTACACACCCTGCATTCTCAGCCTATGCTGTTGGTTCTGCAAGGTTTGCATATTACCTCTTTGAGGGTTTTGCTAAAGTGCAGTCCTCTTAGCCAAGCCTTCTTGGTCAACGCCTGAACAACGCTGCTCCCTTCACTCATCAGCCTTGGTCTTTTCATTCTGCTGCACTTTACTTTAAACTACTCACCATATGACATCTTGGTTGTTTATTGCCTGTTTCTTTGGAATACATATTCGTGAGAGAGAGACACGCCTATTTTGTACATTATTTCAGTAGTTAACCAAATTCAGCTGAAGCAAAAGAGAAATGAAGCAAAAGAGAAATGACGTAATGCGTCTCCTGTTTAACACTTTGTTTGCATGTATCTGTGCATGTATGCATGTCCTCATGTATGTTGATGGATGTGTGCATACATACATACATATATGTGTATGCTTAGTACTTGTTGAACACACTTCATATGTTTAGGGAGAATGTTCTGCCTTGTGATTCTAGTCTCTAAAAGAAAGCAGGTTAGAAATTTGATTACCATTCCCTCTTTATGTATACTGCACAACTCAGAAAGTATCTACATGTCCTCTGGTTCAGAATATGAAAACCTCTAGAAGTATTGTCAGGAGGGACCCATTTTAACATATATAGATGTGTGTATGTATGTATGTGTATATATGTATATATATATACATGTATGTATGTATACATGTGTATGTCTGTCTATCTATCTATCTATCTATCTATCTATCTATCTATCTATCTATCAAATTGCAAAATTTAGTGGCTACTGCCTAGAGCTTGTAGTGTTAGCTGCAGTGGATTCTCCATGAACCAGTTTGATGTGGATTTGTGGGTTATGCCTGGCTTCATAATTTGTAAGTTCTATTCTTTCTTCTTCTTAAGACGCTTGTAAACTATGTAAGTTACTGAAAAATTCAATTCATCTTTCTTTTAAATTAGCCCAAGTGGATTCTGTGGTCTGTTAGTGACAATCCTAAATACTTAACTACTGGCTTAAATCATCATTTTTAACATACATGGCGACAGTTTTAAAAAGCAGTTTAACGTTCTTTTTCTAAGCCAAGTTATCTCAGTCTTTCCCTCATAGAATTATTTCTCTAACAAAGCTTGAGAAGAAGTTGGTGCACATAATGGACACAGATTAAAAATGAACGCTGGCCTGGTTGAAAAGTGGATGGTGTCAGAACTCTCACAGTGTTTTCTCTTCCTGCTTGGAACCCCTGAGGCACTGTGAAATACTAAACGTCACAAATAGTCAACCTTACATTCTACAAGAGGAAATGAGTGCATAGGAAAATATAAGACATGCACAGATAGAGAACAGTAAGCAGAACTTGGTTATCACTGCATGCTCCAGATTTATTTTTTGTAACATTGCAATCTCAAGATAAAAAAATAATTTTTTTTCTGTAAATTTTGTTTGCAGTTAAAAGCAAAATTTAATAAAATTTTTATTCTGAAATCAAAAACTTTAAATAAATCCAACCCCTTACATTTCCAGATTATATTTGAGGATACCTAAAAACTAATTTTAATACGATAAGTTTCTCCCTAGGATAAAGCCCTATTTAAATACTTCTTCCTTAAGTATGATGATTTGAGGTCATAAATTACACCTTTTTATTTTGTCTTGTTTTTGAGACAGGGTTTGGCTGTCCTGTAACTTTCTTTGTAGACCAAGCTGGTTTCGAACTCAGAGATCCACCTGAAGCCTGTTCTTTTCTAATGAGAGATAGAAAGAGAGTGGATCTGGAAGGGAAAGGATCTGTGGAGGGACTGGGCAGAGGGAAGAGAGGGAAAACTAGAATCAGGTAGTTGTGTGTAAGGAGGCAGGAAGAAAACGAACATACCTCAATATAGTGCTTCCAGCCTTCAGAAGTGCGAAAAATAAATGTTTACTGCTTAAGTTGTAGCCTTATTAGATTAGTGTACATGTGCTCTAATTTCTGGATCTGGAGGCTGCCAATCATAAACTAGGGAGTTACACCCAACAGTTGTATATGATGTTTAAATAGCTTCATTCAATATTAAATACTGCATCTTATTTTGGAATTTTGAGATATCAGGACTAAATGAAATACAGGAAACATGACATTGAGGTTTACATTTGTGGCTGATTGAAAATTGAATGTTTTGATTGCAAAATTTTATTTTTTTAAAATGCTTAATAATATGTAAATTATATTTTTGAAAAATAAATTAGATTATTCACATACTTCCTTTTAATTTAAAAAAAAAATGGGAAAAGATAACAGACAGGAAAAGCAATTTTAAGCTAGTCATTATTTTTATTGTTTCTTGAGACGGAGTCTTATATAGTCCAGGCTAACCTGGAACTTACTATGTGGCTAAGGATGACCATATGCTTCTGATCTTTCACTTTTATCTCCTCCCATGTGCTAGGGTCACAAGCTTATGTTACTGTTTTTCATGTATGTGGTTCTTGGTTTAAACCAAGGGCTTCATGCATGAAAGGCCAAAATTCTAGTGACTGAGCTTCATCCCCAGCCAAGAGAAGTAGTGTTAGACTACAAGCCAAATATCCCTGTTTGCAAATTCTTGGGATCAAAGTGCTATGGGATAGTAAAATAGTTGCATATGTTTAACGAGATATGATTGTGATGAAACCAACCCTAAAAGGAGATGCACTTATATTTTGTACACAACAATTTTGTTCTAGTGTACTGTGAGTATAATCTATCTCATAAAGTCATGTGGATTTTTCTTTTTATGGAGTAATCCATAGAAGAACATTTTCTTATTTTAAGTTGTTCTAGACTTTCAACTTGTATTTCCATTAATTAATTAATTAATTAATTAATTTGTTTAATCTTAGAAAACAATGTTTCCTTATTTTATTTAGATGAGAAGTCAGAAGTGATTATCTGCAGATGAAATGTGATCTGTCACTGATGCTACAAATATTCTAATCAGGATCTGTGTCTGTCTGCATTTTTCTGATTAGTGCTAATACTAGTTTTATGTCACAACATTAGGGTTGCAGACTACCTGGCTCCTAAGGCTGAAAATAACTCTTGATCTTTTAAGGTAGGTAAAGTTTGTTCATTCCAGCTTCAGATCACCAAGAATCTATTCAATTTGAAATCACAATAAAAATATAAAGTTAAAAATTAGAATAAAAAAAGAAATAAAAACAGAAAGAAAGGTTGAGACCAATGTTTCAAACGTAAACAACTGGATGCTGGGAAAGTGAGCAAAAGCCACAGAAAACTCACAAGCAGGGCCTTACGAACTCTGTATTCAAATGAAAGAAATGAGCAAGGAAGTTCTTCTCATCAAAGTCACAGTGGAACTAGTCAGATCAAATCTGTGATATCAAACTGTCTGTGAAATGAAACTGGTGCCATCAATTAAAGTGACGAAAATGGAAGTTTTGGAAAATTGTTCCTATCAAATTCCTGATTCAGAGGCAGCAAAGGAAACTTTGGCCCACTCATTAGATGTTGAGGAGAACTGTATTCATAAAATCTGAAGTTGGCTGTGAAAGGCAAAAGTCTTTGGAGCGTTCTTCTGTTTATTGGATGATGGTTTTGGAAAATGGCTGTCTTATCCGGACACAACTGAAGTTGTTTCTAACAACTTGCCATCCGATTCAAAGCAGTGATTACGATTTTCCATGGGATAAACATGGCTGAGAATTTATATTTCGTCTTAAGCACTATTCTTCAAAATTCTGACAGAGGCTGTTATAGTCCAATTTCAAAGAGAAAGCAACTTGCTGCTATTGCTATGCTGGTGTGCATTTTCCAACCAGTGTTCATGGCAAGCAGAGGTATTCATAACTGTAAACGCATTCTTGATTAGAATCACATGAAATGAGGCTAGTTGTGGTGGTGCACTCCTGTAACTTCAAGACCGAGGCAGTGGAATTGCAATCTCTAGGCCAGCCTGGGCTATGAAAGGAAACCCTGTGTCAAGGTAAACAAGCAAACAATGAAAAATGTCATAATTACCAAAGAAAAATAAATATAAGCACTGAGAAATTCGAGTAAGTAACAAATAATATTTTGAAAACAAAGAAGTAAATATATGAAAAAAGAATGCTTTATATAATGAACTGAAAGATAATAAGGACTAATATTTACCAAAGACAAAAAGGACTTTCAAAGTACTAATATGAACAAAAAAGTTGAAAAATAATTGGCTGTAGTATAAATTATTCCAAACTTGTTGACCAGGAGGAAGGCCTTGTAATGTATATAAAAATAAGGAAAATATAATTTCTCTTTTGAATTAAGTATTCAAATTTCAACATATTTAAAATAAGAAAGTGGATATAAATATTTAGTTTGACTGGGCTTCAAAACATTGAGAAATTTCTCACATAATAATGAAATTGTAAAAAATTAATTATTAATTTACATTTGAATGTGTGCTATCCGTCCCTTTTGTCTGCTATCAATAGCTGTAGTGAAAGATAATGCTAACGGCTTTATCAAAAAGAGATGGCACTTACCAATAAGTTTAAAACATTTGGATGAAAAAAATCCTTTTCTATGTTGTAAGAAATTACAGGTGAGGTATGTAACCAGGAAGATATCTCATTAAAATAGAAGAGAATCTCAAGAAATAGACACATTTCCTTAGTTATTCTGCAGGTGATGTATTACGGCAGTGCTTCTTAGCCTTCCTAATGCTGCATTCCTTTAATTCAGTTCCTCAAGCTGTGGTGACTCCCAACTGTAGCATTATGGCAGTGCTTCTTAGCCTTCCTAATGCTGCAGTCCTTTAATTCAGTTCCTCAAGCTGTGGTGACTCCCAACTGTAGCATTGTTTTCAAAGCTACTCCATAACTGTAATTTTGCTTCTGGTATGATCGTAATGTAAATATCTGATATGCAGGGTATGTGGTATGAGACCCCTGTGAAAGGTTTGAAGGACTCCCACAGGTTGAAAAACACTGTGCTACATGGTGTAGAAACTGCTTTTGGATGCTTTAGGAACTCATAAAATCCAAGAGATTCATGTGTGTGATTAAACACTTTCATGATATTTTGGGGAGAATTTATCATGAGCATCTCCATTTTATGATGGACACAATTTGTTAATTTCACATTTTGACCCTCACATTTTGTTTTCCAATCTAAGTGTTTTAAAATGTTGCTGACAGTTGGTATTGTTTCAGCAAGATGTTTTTCCAAATTAGAAGAAAAAAAATGTCCATTTAAGAATTTCCTTATTTGTCTACCATTACTATAGAAAAACTTGAATATCAAAAGAATAAATAGTCAACTTATAGATTTTTGAGAGATGTAACAAAAAACTTATATTGTTTTGTGAGATGCACATACATTTAAAAATTAATCATGCTAGCCTTTTTCTGTATGCTATCATCCTCACATTTCTGGGCCATAAAGTGAACTCTCACATATGCACAATAAAAGTTACACTGGTTTCTTTGAAAGCTTGTCAGACTTTAACCATGCACAAACCATAGCTCTCAATTTGGAAGGCAGAACAAGAGAGAATGTTATTTTTGGATTTAACAGTGTGTTAAGCTTTTGTAAAACTTAAGGGTTTAGATATGGATGCTTTCATTTGTGTTCAGCAAAAACAGTGACTTACTAGTATTACCTAGTAATATTAGTAATCTAGTATTATTAGTAATTCCTAGTGATCTAACAATTCTAGTATCTAAGATATTAGTAATCCCTGGTTGAGATAAAGCTTGGGAGGTATTGGCCTTGTGGCTGTGTCTTCTTCCTAACGGTGACAGTCAAATAGGCAGGTGGTTTAGGAGGCAGCAATATTGCCATCACCCCAACTACTCAGTGGTTTCTTCCTGATTTCTTGCCTCCAGCTTTCCGGAGTGGAGAACATGTTTTGCTTTTGAATGAACCCTCATAAGTCAGCTTCTTCTCCTGCCCAAAAATCCAAAGAAATTTTGCTATTGTCTTTTTCCCAACTTGCTTCCAAGGAGAAGAAATATCATACAACCTAGAAAAATTATTAATTTGCCCCAGTCTAGACCTATTAAACAGAACAATTGATTGAAACTATTATTGTAAGCAGTTATTATACATGGTATGTGCCAAAGTTGTTACAGATCATGTCTGTTACTGCCAATGTGGGAAGCTGGATTATTTTCAATGTACGTTCATGTGAACTTGCACTTTTTGATATAAGTAGTAAGTGGTATTCCATGGGAACTTTCTCAGCCTGTGTCCAACGTGGTAAAAAAGAAAGTCAAATCCATGTAACACTCTCACTGGCAATCATTAGCATAGTGAAAGAGGCAGGCACCAACCACATGTTTCCATAAAAAGACAAGTTATTTATACTTCTGTCAACACTGTCTAATCAGCAGGATCTGTTTTCAGCTCAGACAGGATATTTATTCATAAGCTTATTGTCATAACATAATTTCAATATTATTAATTCTTTATTAATTGACATTTTTCTGAGCCTACCATTACTCCTTGAGTTCATCTACATAGTCTTTAAATTGTAAGAGTTATTGAAAACTGAATAAATTCCTATGTCTCCTAATTTTTAGTGCTTACAAATAATTTAATAGACATGTCCTTATCATTCATTTGGTACCTGGCCAATTTGTTGAATGCCACAAATGTGAGCTTGGCCAGACCTTTTGAAATAAATCCCACACTGAGAAGAAAACAGCCCATTGCATGGCTTGCTAAAGGTATTTAAAATGTGTTTCTCCCAAGATTAAAGTGGAAAGTCCAAAGTAACTGATCTATCCCAGTAATAGTGTTCAGTGAGGCTTTGCTATATAAACCATTTTTCCTTGTATATGTCATTCATTAAAGCAGAAAAGGCTTCATGGAAAGACTCGTAAGGTGACGTTTTTCTCCATATAATATTTCTATGTGTAATGTTCAAAAGTGAAGTGCCCTGGGAAGCATTACAAAGGACTTCTCTTGTAGATCTGTGCTCATTTAAAATTTATTTTGGATTGTTCTTAGGCCAATGTTTCACAGTTTACACTTGCGTGTGAAGGTCCCCAAGCACGTGCTTTTTATCCTGACCCCATTTTGGTCATGTCTGACCAGCTTTGTCTGGTGCTATGCATCTAATTTGCTGTTTTCTGAAACTAATACGATAGCTGGAAATGATCTGATTAGGAGAAACTTGTTTATATATAAAAGTGGCCCTCTCAAACTCAGAGAATACCTTTATCCACTGGAAGTATTTTTGTACTGTTTTCTGTAAGCAAAGCTTCCAGTTGGAAAAAGACTTACAGCACTATAGCATACTTTATCAATATTTGTCAGCCTGGCAAATGACTCCTTTATGAGGGGCAAACACTTTTCTGTTTCTATGTGTTTTTAAAAATGATTTATTTATTTTTTTATTTTATGTATAGGAGTACACTGTCTTCAGAAGAGGGCATCAGATTCCATTACAGATTGTTGTGAGCCACCATGTGGTTGCTGGGAATTGAAGTCAGTGCTCTTAATCACGGAGCCATCTCTCCTGCCCCTGTTTCTATGTCTTCATGGCAGATTTCAAGTGTATAACCTATGGGTATGCATGCCCAACCATGTTTGTGCAGGGCTAATCTCCAACAGTCAAGGGAACTATTTTTTTTTAATTAATGAATTAATTAATTAATTTATTTTTATCTTCATATTTTATTCACATTTCAAATGTTTCCTCCTTTCCAGAACTCCCCTTAGGAACCTCCCCATTCCCTCCGCCCTCCCCCTGCCACTATGGGGATATTCTCTAACCCATCCCCCCACCCCACCCCCCACCCTCTCGTCTTCCCTCCTTGACATTCTCCTATACTGGGGGATATAACACCCTCAGGCCCAAGGGTCTCTCCTCCCCCTGATGGGTAACAAGACCCTCCTCTGCAGTCTTTGTGGCCAGCACTATGGGTCCCTCCATGTGTATTCTTTAGTTGGTGGATTGGTCTCCAGAAGTAAGGGGGATCAGGCCAGTTGCCAGTGTTGTTACCTCCCTGGGGCTGCACACTCCCTCACCTCCTTCAGTCCTTTCTCCAAGCCTTCCATCTGGGACATCGTACTCAGTACTACTGTTCCTGCGAAGTGACTCTTGGGTATTTCAAACTTTTAGGCTAAAAACCACTTAACAATGAGTACATACCATGTTCATTCTTTTGTGACTGCGTTACCTCGCTCAGAATGATGTTTTCAAGATCCATCCATTTGTGTACGAATTTCATGAAGTCATTGTTTTTAATAGCTGAGTAGTATTCCATTATGTTAATGTACCACATTTTCTGTATCCATTCCTCTGTGGAGGGACATCTGGGTTGTTTCCAGCTTCTGGCTATTATAAATATGGCTGCTATGAACATAATGGAACATGTGTTTTTATTACATGTTGGAGCATCTTCTGGGTATATGCCCAGGAGTGGAATAGCTGGGTCCTCAGGTAATATTATGTCCAATTTTCTGAGGGTCTGCCAAACTGATTTCCAGAGAGGTTGTATCAACTTGCATTCCCACCAGCAATGGAGGAGTGTTCCTCTTTCTCCACATCCTCGCCAACATATGCTGTCACCTGAGTTTTTGGTCTTAGCCATTCTGACTGGTGTGAGGTGGAATCTCAGGGTTGTTTTGATTTGCATTTCCCTGATGACTAAGGATGCTGAACATTTCTTTAGGTGCTTCTCGGCCATTCGAGTTTCCTCAGTTGAGAATTCTCTGTTTAGCTCACTTCCCCATTTTTTGATAGGGTTATTTGTATCTTTGGCGTCTAGCTTCTTGAGTTCTTTGTATACATTGGATATTAGCCCTCTATCAGATGTAGGATTGGTAAAGATCTTTTCCCAATCTGTAGGTTGCCGTTTTGCCCTAATTACAGTGTTCTTTGCCTTACAGAAGCTTTGTAATGTTACGAGGTCCCATATGTCAATTCTTGACCTTAGAGCACAAGCCATTGGTGTTCTGTTTAAGAACATTTCCCCTGTGCCCAAGTGTTGGAGACTCTTCCCCCTTTTCTCTTCTTTTAGATTCAGTGTATCTGGTTTTATGTGAAGGTCCTTGATCCACTTGGACTTGAGCTTTGTGCAGGGAGATAGGAATGGATCAATTCGCAATCTTCTACATGTAGACCGACAGTTGATACAGAGCAGTAGTGATATAAGGGAACTATTTTTAAAGTTAACTAAGGTAAACCATAATAAAAGGCACATCTGGTCAGCAAATTACCGTACTAGTTTTAGGCTAAGTCATACAACTGTGCACTCAGAGTTGGTTGCCTACATGCCCTTGCCAGATGTTAGATCCATATTTGCTCAAGAAAAGTCCAGTTTTTAATGTGTTCTTTCAGTGATAGTGGTGCCAGCAGGATTTAGTTTCAGCTGCAAGTTCATACAGTTGTGTCTAAGTTTGGCTTTGGAAGTTGGAAAGGTGACTGAACCATGGCTGTGTGCTGTTATAGTGGACTTGATTTCCGTCTGGGCAGCCAGGGTATGCATCACCCAGGGCTTCTGTACTGACTGACCCAAGTGATTCTATATAGCCCATGCTCCTGGAGCTAGTATGTCACTGAGGTCTATCAAGGGGAGGAAGCTGTGACTCTGAGATTCTAGGCTGCCTTGGTTTCTCTGACTGGGTAGCAGTAAGAGAAATGATGGAACATACGTATGTATGCTTCATATACAGTTGTAATCTCTATCTTTATTTCCAACACAGAAAAGGAGAGAAATTAGCACTACTTTTGGAGAGTCCTCAAGATGGCAGCCATGCTGGTAGTACTCAGAGCATCCATAATGTGAGTTCTTAGGACAGTGGTATTGGAGACAGTACCAGAAAAGACCTGCAAGACTCCCAGAATGGCACACCATAGACAAAAAATGCCAGTGTATCTCATTTATGATGACCTTGGTGTCTTTATTAAAGGAAGAGCTTAAAGGAGTTGAATTGACAGGACTGATAGCAGCTGACCCAGAAGTTTGCTAATATCAACAAATAGGGATAAATCTGCAGAAGTTAACAGGTAGGTACTGCTAAAGTTGCTAAGCCTCTGAATTGCACCTTGAGTCATGGCACTATCAGAAACTCTACAGAAGTCATGAAGGAAACAAACAACAGAGCAAGGTTTGCATACACAAGAAGCTAGCAGGCTTGTGTTATTTAATCATTCCTTTGAATGTTGAGTTTTATTTCACAGAATACTTAAAATAAAACACAGCTAGCTCATTTTGAAAGGATACCCTGGATGTAGCATTTTCCTCTGTGTGATTGTTCAGACAGATAAGGGTGAGAGAGACATCATACTTTAAGTCATCTAGTTAAGCTCTTGGGAGTCATCAGTCCCGTGAGGATGACAATTCTGTAGTCTAAAGGAAGGAAAGGTCAGAGAACTTCTCATGTGACATCTGATGCTGTGTCGCTGATGTCACTGGTGCTGTCACAGAATGTGTTTCACACAGTTTTAATCATAGGCTTGGCTCTGCTAGAGGAATCATGTGTGTGGTCTGATAGGAGGTTCCTTCTAAAGTGGGTGGGTGGGTAGGGGAGCACGCTCATAGAGGTGGGGGAGGGGGAATGGAATAGGAGGTTTCCAAAGCTGAAAACATTTGAAATGTAAATAAAGTAAATATTCAAAAACTAAAAACAAAAACAAAAACCCTAAAGACTCAAAAAAAAAAAAAAGTCTACAACTATCTGCCAGGGTCAAACACCTGTTTGCTAAATTAAGACCATCACTAGTTATTTCTTCTGTCCATACTCAATTCTAGTCCCCATCACTGATGAATGCTTGGTCCTTTCTCACCTCCTTTGGCTTATATGATGCACACTTCATGGACCACATCTTGGCCCTTGTTTGAATGACTATTGTCTGTGAAGGATATATTCAGGTGGCAGAGAAACTCTTTGGCTAAGTTACCAAAATGGAGTAGCGCTGGGAAGCACAGAATGAGACTCAGCCTGCCTTGCTGTTTCTGAGGACAAGTTGGAAACATATATATTTTCAACCAGGGATGGATCGGCTTAATGCTAATGATAGTGCCTTCGGGGTGAGTGGGGCTCTGGATACTCTGGGCCCAGCCTGTGCATTAATGACCACAAGTAGGAATGCTCTGAACCAGGACTTCTCAAACTTTGATTTGGGCACCAGAATCATCTACAAAGCTTGTTGAAACACACATTGTCCCAACAGCTGTTACCCCAACAAGAGTTCCTATGCAGTGGTCTTGTTGATGACATATGAGGAAGATTCAGGTAGTTTGGACTCTACTGGTGGTGAACTGGACTTCTGTACTTCACAGAACATGGTCTTTCTAGTATAATTCAATGAGATATTTCATGTTAACTTAGATATTCTTTGTTTTAAATCCTGCATGCCTCTGTCTTCAAGAAAACCTCACAGTATACAGAAGAGTCTAACTCATCATGGATTTATGATGTGCAATTTTGAAAATAGAATAGCGGTTCATGTAAAATAATTCAAAAGTAATTTCTCTGAAGTGCAATTGTGGATTTCATATAATGTAGCCATGGTGCATACATGAACTCATTGTTAATGCTGAGTAAATTTATTGGAAGGTGGCATCAACAGCTCAAGCTGTCTTCATTTACTATTTATGGCTACCATAATTTTATGGAGTAATTATGTATTTTTGTGCTGGAGTCATGAACTCAAATGCCTAATTGGTCCATGAACCAACTGCAACTGAGGAGAACGGTTTGCTCGGTAAACGTGGTGGGCTGGTGGCCGGTGCCTGTTTAAGAACACACTCTTCCAGCGATCTAGCAGATGGGTGCCAGAGAGGAATATGGGCGGCCTTGCCATGGTTTCCTTTCAAGAGAATCCAGAAATACAGAGTTTTATATGAACTTCCCCTTCTTCCTTAATGTCAGCTCTCAGAAGGACCAAAAGCACACTAGTAAGCCAAGTCTAAATTTGCTTTTACCATCAAAGTACATCCCACAACTTGAGCGTTAGAGATTTTGGAAACAGTGCTTTTGTGAATGTCAAGTGTTTGTTTTTCAGTATTATGAGAGTTTCAAGTAGCTTAAATATGTAGCTGCCTTTTAACAGTACTTGAGAGACACGGAGTGTACTATGGAATCTCATTCTTGGGGCAGGGGATGGACTAGGAGGTTCTTGACAGAATAACTAACATGCACTTTTTCAAGTATCCATTTAATGCCATGACTACAAAGCCCTGGGCCCAGCTGAGTGTGTGTGTGTGTGTGTGTGTGTGTGTGTGTGTGTGTGTGTGTGTTTTGCTGGGCCTTATCATTGCTCACATTCTCTTACTAGCCTGAAAATCAGAAAATCATTCTGGAAAACAAACTTCAAGGTATTGAAAGCAGATACAAGTTTCATAAAATGAAACTATTTTCTAACAAATATTTATATTCGAGGGCCAAATTTGCTGTGTATCCACACAACTTAGGTGTTTATGGTCAACTCTCAATTATCTAGAAACAGGCTGTTGGGGTTTCATATAAGTTTTCCTGTAGTTAGCTTTCTGTCTACTTTATGGCTTGTACTACTGCCATGGTCAGCCTGGCAGATAGAATGATGGGCTGAAGTTTTACTAGCAATTATTTTAGCAGCAGGTTGAAGGCTTTTGAAGCTGAGAACTCAATTTGAAGTTCAGGTTTTGGCATTTTTTATTTTACATTTTCTTGCCAGTGCTGCTTCCATTTAAGTAGCTAAGGATAGCTGAGATCTGTGCTTCTTTTTTTCCCAGATTTTAGTATTTTGGCCTCGAGAAGGAAAATGCCCAATTTTTCAAAAACAACAGGAAAAGAAAGCAAGGGGAATATGACGAATATTGGGCAGCAGTGAAATCTGAGCACAGGGCCAGTACATGCTAGTGTCAAGGATAGTGTTATTCTCTCTCTCTCCCTGTCTCTCTCTCTCTCTCTCTGTCTCTTTCTGTATGTCTGTCTGACTGACTCTCTCTCTCTCTAATATATATATATATATATATTCATACATACATATGAATATATGAATCTAGTAGTTTTTCAGTCCCACAAAGCTGGGTGTCTCAGCTGTTTTTCTGTATACACTGGAATCTCAAAGATGTAGGCTCCAATACCAGAGAAGAACTAGATGTACTAGCAAGGTGAAGGCAAAGAATAAATCTTTCTTCTTCCATTGTTCTTATACAGGCTACCAGCACAAGGTGTAGACCAGATTAAAAGTGTACCTTAAGATCTGGATCACAGGTGTGTCCTCCATTTCTGGAT
The DNA here is from genome assembly GCA_019843965.1 of Rhynchomys soricoides. Taxonomy (NCBI): domain Eukaryota; kingdom Metazoa; phylum Chordata; class Mammalia; order Rodentia; family Muridae; genus Rhynchomys; species Rhynchomys soricoides. Next base: position 5,003,386 of record JADRCH010000216.1, read on the forward strand.
TGTAGTTCATTTTAGATATAGTCAAGTTCACAACCAACAATAGCCATCCCAGTGACCTTAATAAATTACTTTACAAGTCTAGGCTTTAGTGTCCTCACACAGTGATTATGTAACACAGGCAGAAATCAATTATATTTTCTCTAATCTGTTTCCTGTGGAGATCCACCACTGCTACCCAGTTATCCCAGAGTACTCGAGTAGGAGTATGATATCCCCACTTTACAAAGAAATTCTACCTTGACATGCACAAAACTTCAAGTTGTCAAATAGTGTGAAAACTCCCATTCTTTTAAACATTTTCCTTTTTTATTATTTTTGTTTGATGTTTTCATGCAAATAAACAATGTATTTTGATTATTCTTTCCTGTACACTGCCTCTTATCTCCCTGCCATCTCTATGAAACCCTGACCAAATCTTTACCAGTCCTTTTCCCAGAATCATGATTTTTGGTTTTGTTCTGTGATCCATCTAGTTGAACTAGGGCCATCTGTGTGACCACTGGATTTGTGTGTCTCCATGGGAGACTTGTGGAGTCATCAGTGGGTATAGAACTTAAAGGTTAACAATTCCATCCCAACTTGAGATCCATCCCATGGACAAGAACCAATCCCTGACACTATAATGATACTCTATCATGCTTGCAGACGGGAATCTAGCATGGTTGTCCTCTGAGAGGCTTCACCTAGCAGCTGACTCAGACAGATGCAGACACTCACAGTCAAACAGTGGATGGAGCTTGAGGACTCTTATGGAACAGTAAGGGCAAGGATTGTGGTTCCTGAAGGGGATAGGAAATCACAGGAAGACCAGCAAACTGATCTAAACCCTTGGGGCTCTCAAAGACTGAACCACTGACTAGAGAGCATACACAGGCTGGACCTAGGTTTCCTTACAAGTACCTAGCATATGTATGCCTTGACTTTATGTTGGTCCCTGGAGCAGGGACTATCCCAAAAACTATTGCTGTTCATGGGATATGTTCCTTTAGCTGGACTGCCTTGTCTGACCTCAGTGGGAAAGGATGCACCTAGCCTTGCAGAGTGCTGAAAGGTTAGCCTTGATGTGCTGGGATGCGGGGAATATCCAGGAGGCCCCACCATCTCAGAGAAGGAGATGTAGGATGGGGAAAGAATTGTGGGAGGGGTGGACAGGAGGGGTGCAGTGAGGGGATATAAAGTGAATAAATAAAATATTAAAAAACAAAACCAAACCAACTAAACCAACCAACAATCTCCCCCTCGCCCCCAGCCAAGTCTTGGGTATTTTGTTATAGTTTCCAGACAAGGAAAGTTAAGGTTCTATTAACTCATCATGGAGCTGCTATGCTCTTATCTTCACTGTTATGACATATCCTCTCCCAGAATTCTTCCCTACTCCTACTGTCTGCTAACTAACCATTCTCTACCCACTTGAAAAACTTTGATATATACGATGAGAGTCGCAAATATTCCATTAACATATAATAAAAAATGTTCTTTAAGATATTAAAACAGACTTTTATAGTTGAATCAATGGACATACTAGCATTAATACCATTTTTTATATCTGGGTAGGCAAGGATTATAAATGTATTTTCATCTACTGTTTGGGTGTGGGTTTCTGAATCTCTTTCCATTGGTTGCTGGGTGGTGCCTCTCAGAGGACAGTTATGCTAGATTCCTGCCTGCAAGCATAATGGAATATCACTAATAGTGTCAGGGTTTGGATTTTGCCTGTGGGATGAGTCTCAATTTGGGGCAGTCATTGGTTGGCCATTCCCTCAGACTCTGTTCTGTCTTTGTCCCTGTACATCTTGTAGGCAGGACACATTTTGGGTCAAAGACTTTTTGGGTGGGTTTCTGTCTTTATTCCTCCACTGGGAGTTCTGCCTGGCTACAGGAAATGGCTACTTCAGGATCTATATTCCCCACTGCTAGGAGTCTTAACTAGAGTTGCCCTTAGACCTTCTGGGGCCTCTCCTCATCCCAGGTCTCTGGCATGGAGATTACCCTCTCCCAAGCCAATCTCCTTTCTCTCTTCCCAGCTTTTTGTACAAATGATCTCCCTACCCGGCTCTCCCCCCCCCTCCATCCCTGCTTCCACCCAGTTCCTTCCTTCCATCAGTCTTCAATATCTATTTTGTGTCACGTCCTGAGAAAGATTCAACCACCCTCCCTTGTATTCTTCTTGTTATTTGGCTTCTTTGGGTATGTAAACAGTCGATGGAACTCGGAGAGTCTTACAGAAGAGTTGAGAGACTTAAGGACCCAAAGAGGACAGGGACTCCAAAGGAAGATGAGCAGAGTCAACGAACCTGGACCCTTGGGGCTTGCAGAGACTGAATCACCAGCCAAAGAGCAAGCACAGGCTGGACCTAGGGCTCCTGCATGTATTCAGCAGATGAACAGCTTGGTCTTCATGTGGATTCCCCAAATAACTGGCACAGGAGCTGTCCCTGAGCCTATTGCCTACCTGTCAGTCTGTGGATCTCACACTTCCAAATGGACTGCCTTGTCTGGCCTTAGTGTGAGAAGATGTACCTAGTCCCACAGTAACTTGATGTACTGGGTGAAGGTGTGTGTGTGTGGGGGGGGTGTGAGGGAGGGGATGGGGGTTGATACCAAGAAGAGGGCTTCTACTTCTAAAGGGAATGAGGGGAGGAGAGGAAGGGCTGATATTGGGTTTTAAAGTGAATGAATTTAATACAAAATAAGTGTATATTTATGAATTCATAAATCTATTTTTCTGAATTCCATTACTATTTTCCACTGCTTCTTATTAAGGCAAGGACAATTTAATTGTAGTGGATGCAGGCTTCCTGCATCCACAGAGTAGCATCTGAGCTTTTGGAATTTACTTGGTGTCAAGGGGAGGAGGTGGCAGTGTAGCCACGGTCACAGGTTTCAGGTTGTTGTTGATACCCTCATTCCTACTCATGTGACATCTCTCTGCTCTCTGTAACCTCAGAGAGTCTGTGTTTCCTCTTTGTCAAGCTGGAACTTTTTTTCTCTCTCTAAAAGTTTGATCTCAAAATTTACAAGTTCTCCTAAATTTAACTGAAATGTCTTCAACAAAGATTTTCTCTACATTATATTCTAAGTTCTTTTTATTTTCTCTCGGGACTTACAGCTTTTATAGAGAAGAGGTGTGGAGGCTACTTTGCTTCTGTTTGCAGGCAAATACTCCCTGTTCCTTGTTGTTAGCAAGAGTGCCTGTGAAACTTTATTGAAACATAGATGGTAAGAACAAAGAGAGAGGAAAAGAAAATTATTCCCAGAGGAATAAAAAACATAGTTTGTAAAATCCGTGATGTTCTTGGAGGCTTGTGTTCTAGCATAAATATACAAATAAATTCTCTATTCTACAAAAATTTACTCATTCATAATATGGGACTATTTAAAATATATTTAGATGAAACTGTATGAATTGTAAAATAGAATAATGTGTCCTCCAATGTTTCAAAAGTAGATAGCCATACAAAACTCTAGTCTCATCTACATGACGTGGTTGTAGGTTACATGTGTTTGGTGGAAAACAGTGACAGAAAGTACCAAAGCCATGAAAGGCAGACAACTTTTGTAGAGACAAAAATAATTTATTTTATTCCATCATTAGTATTTTTGTTCAATTTTTCTAACATAACATTTTTATTGATTATTTGGGAATTTCACATCATGCACCTCAATCCCACTCACTTCTCAGTCTTCCTAAGTCTGCCCCTGCCACCCTTGTGACTTTTCCCGATGCCCAAAATAAAAAAGAGAAAACACAAGTCCAATTTGCATTGCCGATATATTCACTGGAGAATGGTCAAACTACTACTACCCAGTCCCTTAAAGAAAACTGAGTTCTTCCCTACTTCCACCTCAGCCAGAGCTACCTGTCAGCACTGTTATCTCAATATTTAAGAGTTCTCTTTGATAGTTCACTTCTATGTCTCTCTTTCTCAACTGTGAGTCTACAGTCATCAATGCTATTGTAAAAGTATCTCTTTACAGTCATGGAGTTCCACTTGGTTTCTGGTGATAGCATGGACCCTGGACATCCACATGATCTCTGGCATCCACACATGCCATGGACCTCAGCAGGGTCTCCGGTGGCAATAAAGATTATGGACTTTAACACTGCCATTTACCATGGACACCATCATAGCCCTCTGTAGCAGCACAGGCCAAGGGCATCAATATGACCTCTAGGGCAACACAGACCAAGGATACCGATTTGGTCTCCAGCAGCAGCCTAGCCCATGGACATCAACATGACCTCAGATGCCTGCAAGGACCACTCACATCAACATGGTTAGCATGACACATGGACATCAATATGGCTTCATGCAGACACAGACCACAGACATCCACATATCCCTCAGTGGTAACATGAGCCACAAACATCAATACAGTTCTTGGATGCAGTAGGACCACGGACCCACATATGACCCTTATTGGCAACACAAATTGTGGACATCAGTCTGTTAGCACAGACCATGGACATCTGAATGGTCCCTGGTGATAGCATTGACTGTGAACTTGAACAAGGCTTTGGGTGGTAGCACAGAGCGTGGACATCTGCATGGTTCTCGGTGGAAGCCCAAGAATTCTTTCACACCTGTCATTGCTGTTGTACCTCTAGTTCTGTCTCATTTCACTGCACATGGATCTGTCTATTTCTCAACCTTATTAGCTTATGGAGATTAAGAAAGACTCCCTTCCATATGATCTTTTATTTTCTCTCTTCTTGTTGAAACAAACATTTTTTTCTATAAATGGTATATCTTTTATAATGAGGAACACTATTATTTTTCTTTTTTTGCGTACAGTCATTGTAATGCCAAAACCTAAGTCTCTGTATTTGTTCCCATCTGATGCAGGGGGAAGATTCCCTGTTGATGACTGAGCTAGACACTGATCTATGAGTACAGCAGAATGTTGTTAGGAATCATTTTATTGCTATATTCCTTAGCAAAAAAGTAGTATATGGTTTTACTCTAGGTTCATGGTCTATCTAGACTCAGGTTCTTGGCCACCCCAGTAGTGTCAGGCATGAGTTCAATCCCATGGGGTAACCAATTAAATTCAATCAAATAATTGTTGTTTATGTCCATAACTTTTGTGCTACTACTGCATATCATATCATGAAGGTAGGTCATGTTTATCTACTGAAAAGTTTGTAGCTGGGTTAGGGTTTACCCTTCTCCTCTGGTGGCCTTCCAGGACCATGAAGACTAGTAAGTAGAAGCGAAGGATCTAGTTAGACATCAGCTTGACTTCTCCATGTTCAATGAAATATATAAGTGTTATCTTTAGGAAAAGGGACTTATCAGTTTGTGGAGAACAACCAATAGCTTTGTCAGTAACCTGAGTTGTTTTGGGGGTTCCAAAAGCCCCTTTGGACAACAACTTAATTACATGTAGCCCATTTCTGGCACTGGAGGTTACTTTGGTGGCAAGAGATGTCTAGTTGGGCCTTTGTTTTCCTGTTATTTGATGGTTACATGTAAACTTTTTGTTTTTAAATAAATATGTATTTTAAGAAGCTTCTACTGTAGTAGCTACTACTATATATGACCCCTCAAATGGATTTTAGTGCTATCTTTCCCTATATCCCCTCCCTTGTCTCCTTTGTCTTTCTCCTTGTCTGTTTAATCCTCCCATTTCAGTTTCCTCTTTGTCTCTCTATAACTATATGTAGAAGACGTTTTTAGGGGTCGTGGGAGGAGAGCAATGGAATGAATGTGACAGAGAAGCGGAAGAGGGTATTGACTGAAGGAAGGATGGAAATCAACAAGAAAGAATCAAGAAGCAGGAGACAGCAGCAAGATGCACAAGAAAATTATAACAGGTAGACTAGTTGGGGTGAGTTCTCCACAGAGGTTTCTGTTGGGCAGTGACTCACATGAAGCTGGTGAAGGATTGTCATGTCAAGTGATTGGACAAGGATGTTCCAGGATAGACAAGAAAACTGGGTGAAACTCAGAGAAAGAGATGAACATTAAAAATTTGAATTTCTGAGGGGTGGCCAAATGACCTTTGAACCTGGTGTGGGATACAAAGTTTCAGGACATGTATTTGGAGAAGAACCAAATTCTTGAAGCATTTTAATAAGCCATGTGTATATTATTCAGAGGGTTTGGAAACCCTAGGAAGGTTGAATAAAGAATAGTGACATGATTTGATTTATTCATGAAAAGGGTCACCTTCTTTCTTTGGAATACAATTTTAGGAGGAAAAAAATAGACACAAAAAAATTAGTATACTCCAGCCAGATTCAGCTAGATAGTTGTAATGGGAAACAGTGGTCTTATCCATGACATGATTTGAAGCTAAAACCAGAAAGGATCTGTTGGTGAATGGAAGATGAGTTTGAGGAAAATCCATACCCATTAATCTTATATCTATAATTTAAAATTTCCTGACAGGAGGATATAACATTTTTGTGTACATTGTTTCTCTTATATTTATGTTTTATAATGAAATTTATTCTTCTTTTTAGTATTAATGATACTTATGGTTTAGAATTTAGTAACTTTTGTTTATTATTACAGTTACTATGCTTATTCACTGTAACTCTCTCTGATGTATCTTCTTGAACTATTACAAAAAGGAACTAGACTATGGAAAGATCTGTAGGGTTAGCAGATGTGAAGTAGGTGACTTTGAGTGCTTAGGATATATAAATGCTAAATAGTATAGGATTGACTAATGACCTTTTAGCAAAAACTCAGAACTTCTAAGATTAATATGTATATTTATAAATGTTTAAAATGTAAATTGCTAAGATTTTTAGAAAGTTTACGAAAGGCATATATGGAGAAGGATATAAGTGTGGTTATTTAAAAAATATTCTTCTTTTATACATTCTGACAGCAGTTTCCCTTCCTTCCACTCCCTTCCCCCCACACTCTCCAGCATCCTCCACCTCCCCTCTCCCTCAGATCCAGTCCTAAACAGTTTACCTTCAGTAAAGAGCAGACCTTAAGTATAGTTTTAAAGAAAGTTATATTGGTCCTTAAGATAACTCTGTGTGTGCTTATGATGGCTTGGTATATCATGCACATGCATGGCACACACATGCGTAGGCAAAAACACACATCACGCACACACACACACACACACACACACACACAGAGAGAGAGAGAGAGAGAGAGCACAGTACATGGTTTGAATACTTAGATATCAGCTTTCAAACTATCATGGAGGTTGTAGTCCTTTTAGGAGGGTTGAGATCTTGCTGGTGAAAGTGGGCCACTAGGCAAGGACCTTTGAAAGTCATACCCACTAATGTTTCTGCACTCCTTGCTTTTATTTGTCTCCATGTGGATAGCCAGTAAAATAAGCCCCCACTGCTTCAGATGAAGATTGTCACACCACTCTTTCTTCTCTTCCTGCTGTACTGAAATTTCCATGAAACTGTGAGCCCATACCAGCTTTTCCTTCCTTAAGTTGTTTCTGAAGGAACACAGTAGAAATAATCTACAATTAACTGTTTCCCCTTTGTTGTGTGGTTTCAAATCTGACCAAGCATTATAATCTCATGAATTTTCTTAGGCTAGAGATTTCCATTCTATAAATTCTCAACTTTTATCAGAAGATTGCTGTGGTAGAGAGAGCCTTTGATTTCTTGCTAGGAATTTAAATGAAGTAAAGATCCTCTCCTTTAATTTATGGATAGAAACCATGCAAAATAGCCACATGAGAAACACTGTAGATTTCATTTTAGATAATGATGAAACCTTTCAGACAGATTTGATTTCTAAGATCAGCAAGGTTCAAATTTCTAAGATCTATCTATCTATCTATCTATCTATCTACCCATCCATTTATCTATCGATCTATCATCTATCAATCTATTATCTCTTTGTTTAAAATACACAATGGACTAAGGCTTTGAAATGTTTATGACATATGTGTAAAAGAACCTGAGCATACTTTACAAGAAGAGTATTTACGGCATACATTAACCATACAGTGACTCAGAAGGAAACAATGTTCAGCATGGCAGAGTAATTTAAACAACCCTATATGCAACTGAAGCAGAAAGAAAACAACTTCCCCCAAATCACCTCTCACACATTCGTCTCCCCCGAATAACCCAGATAATTGCCGTAATACTTCATTTGAGTTTGGCTACAAGAACATGACTTTTACACTGGGTGTGTGTAGAGCATAACCTGCTTCCTTTACTGCATTTCCCCAAGAATTTAGAAAAGAAGTAATTCACCCAATAGTTGAAGGCTAAAGCAAAGAACTTTACTCTTGTCAGACAGCCCATGCCAGAGAATTTTAAATACATTGGGGTGGTGGTGGCTTTAGTTTTCCCCAAGAACTGGGTGCCACATGGTTTTCATTCAGTTCAGTAGAAATAGTCTGACAAAAGCATTATTTTTAATTAGATAAAAGGCAAAATATCTGCCCAAGATCGTAAGTTAGCATTTACATCTTTTTATCTGTAGAAATTCCATTGTCAGGTCACTTTTGATATTATTTATCAAATATGAAAAAAGTTTTTGAACATCCCATCAATGTAAATTTCAGAGTGTTTAATGCTAAGGAATAGTAGAGAATTAGAAACAGTTTCAAGAGAGTGTGCCTGTTCATAGCCTGAGCCCTTTGAGATGGGCTAAGTCTACTTTATCTAAGAGGGTTTATTAGTAATGTTGAATCATTCAGGAAAAACATGAGTATGCCTTGGCTGTTGTCAGAGTGAAATACTTTAATTACCCCATCTGTGCTCTGATTGTTTACAGTCCCTTCTTGAGACTGCAGTATGCTGAATTGTACTTAAAGCACATAAATTACCCTTCAAGGGTAGCAGGGAGCTTAAAGTGTGGTGAGAGACTTCTAAACAGAAAGGATAAGTGAGGCCTACTGAGCCCTCTCAAATAGAGGCATTGTAGTTTGTTTAAAACATAGCACAGCCTAGACTAAAGAATGAACCTTCTATGATAATTTAGCTAAAGGAAAAAGTACAGGCACTGTTGAAAATAAACACTTTTGTAATTACCAAAGACCCTTAATGCCTTAAATGCCAAGGCTAGGGCTATTTTGAAGAGGTAGCTGGGGGGAACAGTGATTTGTAATCTCATCCCCATCCCCAGAAACAAACAAATAAACCGAGAAACCAAAACAAACCAAAAGTAATACTTGAGTTCCCAATCATATTGGCTAATTAGAGTTTCTTAGGTGGCTCTAACTTGGAGAAAAGTAAAATCTGTGAGGTCAATAAAAGATAAATTTGCCCTAGTATGCCCTTTGAGTGTCTGAAATCCAAGGATTTCAAATGTTCACCCCTACTCCCCTATAGTATCATTTAAACCACAAAACTATATATTTAGCCATTTTTATTACAGATTATAATTCTAGCCTAAAACTTGCAATACACTGAATTAAATCTCACATAGTGTTTGTTTGCAAGGAACTATTCCAGGACTAAAGGAAAGCTGCAATGGCTAATCCCACGGTGCCTCCATCTGTTTGGCCACACAAGAGGGTTCTGTCTTCTCCAGAAAATGTCTCCGTGGCTACTGTTTTCTATTTGTGTTACTTCATAGACACTGCTGGCTTCATTTCACTTGGAAACTTATTTATTTTGGTTTTATCTGCCAAGAGTTCATTTCCCATTTTTAGACATTATCATTTTTATTATAATGAATTGTGGGAAGTAGCATCTGACAGACACTCCACAACATCATGATCAGCATGCTCTTATGGTCATTTGGATTAATGCCCAAACTTATTATAAGTATTTGAAAATGAAGCTAATACTTTTGTGCATATGATACAGATATTTCCTTACATATGTTATACTGGCAAGATAGTTTAATTAGTATCTACGCAGTCAGGCATTTATGTTTCAGAAACTCCAACTACTTTCTTAAATTTCCATCAGTCATCATTTTGAAAGGGTCAGTGGCTCCCTTATACCCAAGGCAGAGTTGCAGTGCTAATAAATCTTGGCTTACAGTTAGCTGTGACTGACAAAAGAGTAATTTCATATTTGGCAGATAGTTTTGTATTTTGTGGTGATAAGCAGAAGGATATTTAAAGTGAGACATGAATATAATTGGGAAAGAGATAGATGGATGTTGTAGAAAATGAAACTTTGAGAACTGAAAAACATACACTCTGAAATAAACCCTGCAAAAGATAGGCCCACTAGCTTGTTGGAGAAAGAAAAGGAAAGATCAGTGATTGTGAAGATAGAGTAACAGAAATTATGTAACGAAAATTAGAGAGAAGATGTCAACCAGCAAAATGGAGTAAAGATTCTAGGATCCATGAGTTCTATCAAGTGTTTAGAATACAGTAAACTGAGGAGTTTTGCTTAAACCTCATCTAAAGGTAATGGAGATTATGCAACCATAAACTCCAGGATAAACACAGAGTGAATTGTGCGGAGGAACACGATGATCAGTTGATAAAAGCATGGAAATGAGAAATCATAAAAGCAGCAAGGGATGGGAGAGACACATGACATAGAAGGAAATAAAGATAAAGATCACTGCTGACTTCTTATCTTAAATGGTACAAGCTACACAGCAAAGAAAAAACCCACCTCAATGAACAACTGCTACCCTCACAAAGCCTTTCAACTTGAATTTCCTCAGTGAAAATAATCATTAAAACAAGGAAGAATAAGGATACATGTAAAAAATAATAAACACAATTATTGTTCGTATTAGAAATATGTTAAAACAGCTTCTTCATTTCCAAGACAAATGATATAAGATGAAAATTTAGATCTATTCAAAGCAATAAAGAGCACTGAAGGATTTAAACAGAGAGGTAAACACAAGGGACATCTTTTCTTATTAAAATTTATTTTTAATTGTGATAATTGAAACACTAAGTATAATGAATTGTAGAATTTAAAACAAACATTAAAATGAGGGCCATGATAACCTAATGGGTAGAGCAGAGAGATGAATCAACTTGTTTAAACTCCTCACATCACACTTGAAATTCTATAGGATTATTTGAAGGTGATCGATTAGTTGACATGTATTTTGAAAATAAAACTAATTATAAAAAAAGTAAGTTAGCAGAGTAGTCTCAAAGAATATTAACAGATCATCAATCAGAGAAAAAGAGAGAGAAAAAGCCCTGAAAAAAGGCAAGGAAGTTGGTGGTAGAGCACGTCCTTAGCATGCATATGGCCTTAGGTTTAATCTCTAACACTCAGACAAACAAACAAACAAACAAACAAAGGTTAGGAATAGTGGCCCAAGCTCCAATCCCAGCATGTGAACAGCTGAGCCCTTATTCTAGGTTAACCTAACAACAGAACTTTGAGATTTACTTAAGAAAAGCTGGCTATTCATAACAAACAAGAAGTAAAATAGAATCAGGCTAGATATTCAAGGCGGATAATGAAAAAGTGGTACCCAGACACAGTGGAACTTGAGCCATTAAGAAAAATCAAATCATGAAATTGAGTGGGCTTGGAAATTGTTATATCGAGTGAGATAACGAAGATTCAAGATGACAAATATTACACGTTTTCTCTCATATGTTGACTCAAGACTTAACATTTAGCAAATGCATATATATGTGGGTATTCCTTTGTGTATAGGCCATGAAGCTGGAGAGAGGATTGTGAGGGAGTAAACAGAGCTCTTGTGAGGGGGAGGGAACAACGGAGAGTGATAGGATACATGGGGCATGAAGGCAGAGTTGACTTTGGGGACAAAGTCAGGGGAGGGTGAAAGGAAGATGGGGAGGGGAGCAGACAAACACAAATTGTAGTTGAAAGTACCATAGTGAAATGCATTACTTTACATGATAATTAAAAAGAAGGAAGGAAGGGATGGAGAGATGGAGAGAGGGCAGTGTGCTAGTGCACATTCCCATATGGAAACATGTTTTAACTTTTGAAGGCCACGAACAAGAAAGATATTGTCAACTAAGAAAAAAAATAAGACATTGGAGGAATAATGGAAGGCATGCACTGTTTTAAGTGAAATATATTAATAAAAATAATTTTATAAAAAAGATATATTTAATAGAATTTGGCTGAACTGAAAGAAGAAAAAGAAAAAATTGAGACAACTACAGTTGAACGCGTCTGTAGAGTGAATAACAATAATATTATAAAACCAGTAAGGATTAGGGCTTAGATTATCTATTTTTTTAAACAGTACCCAACAATGTCAAAATCCAATGTCTTTTCAAGGGTGTTGCTGGGTCCTAAAAGTCCCACAAAAATTGAAAAGACAAGCTATACACAGTGCATGATCATAATAAGAGTTGATTCGAAATCAGATTTAGAGAGTTTGAAAAGTATCTGAATACTTGGAAAGAAAACATTTCTAAATAACCTACAAGTCAAAGATGAAACTTCAATAAAAAAAAATCAGAGAATTCTTTCAGTTAAATGCCAAGGAAGCACTATATGTTGAATTTGTAGGGTACATCAAAGGTTCATCATGAAAAATTATGATGCTTTAAATATCTTTTTTCCCTAAGAAACTAATTAAAGAGAAATCCCTCATGAGCTTCAACTTTAGGATCCTTCCTCTTCAGTGACTAATTCAAAATTTATGTATCAATTACGAGCTCCAGATCTCTGTGCTTGCATGTGCTCAGCTCATCTACAGTTCAATATCTTACACTGGAACTGGTGACTGGAAGCCAAACCTTCCCAAAGGAAGCAAAGGTACTGGATCTTCATGCCCCTCTTTTTCTTTCATCTTCATCTTTCTCTCCACATCTCTGTCTTCCTCATCTGAATTTAAACTAACGGTATTGTGCCACCCTGTTTGGTTTGTTTCACCACTTAAAATCTCTCAGATTCATGGGTTGTTCTGTGTTCTGTTTGTCTCTGTCTTTAGAGCATGTCACCGTGAGTCACTGTTCCAGCTCCCTAGCTCCTCCGCGCTCTTGTCCTCCACCCCTGCAATCTGTCCCTGCAGGTTTGGACCCGTTTGATCTCAGGTCTTCTCTTGTGATCTATTAACTTTATGTTTCCACCTATGATGCACTTCTTCCTGTTTCTCAGTGGCTTGCCTTTCCCTGTCTTCCAGACCATCACAGATACTGTTTATTTTCTGGAAATCTTTCTGGAAACGTCTTTCCCTTTGAATCCTGGTGCTTCTTGCCCCTCACATTTTGTTGGATCATCGTATTTTCTCTATTGAACTAGTTTAGTTTTTATTCCTATGGGAACTTCCAGGATCCTCTTTCTGCTGCCTCCTTGTGTCTCCTCCAATAAACTCAGTGTCCTTTCGAAGATATCATTGCGTTTTATCATTTATTTGATCTTTTGTGTTTTCAGTATGGCCCAGGCTGAAGTGATCCTTCAGTTTCAGTCTCCCAAGTAGCTAGAGTCATCTACCGCCATGCTTGCTGCACTTTTATTATTCTGTAATGTCTTAATTGTGTGTCTCTCTTAATAGAACATAAATATGCGATGCCTTATTTTGTCAACTTGATGGTAGTATAGAAATTCTTATATTAAGAATTTTAATGACATTCTTTTAAATATTCATTTCTATTATTTTTAATAAAGTGTAAGTGTATGTGTGTGTTAACATGCATGCATGTGTGTGTGTTTGTGTGTGTGTGTGTGCTCGTGCACACCAGTGCAGGTGCTTTCATGAGCTAGGGTTATCAGACCCTGGGAACTGGAGTCACAGATAGTTTTGAGCCATCTGATGTGAATTCTGAAAATCAAATCTGGGCCCCCTGTAAGAGTAATTAGTACTCTTAACTGCTAAGCTGTCTCTTCAGTCTGATGAAATTTTTAGTTATCTGTGAAAATGCAGAAAGATAAATATTGGTATACATTTAATAAACACATCCATGTTTTGCCTGTAATCACACATTATAGTATATCACTGTATGATCTATGCTTTGATATGTTTTTCCTATTCTATGCTAAGAGACATAATTATTCATTTTGTCAATAAATATTGGTGCTGTGCTGAAGTGATGATGAAAAAAATAAATGTTAGTTCTTTCTCTCTCTCAACTCCCTGTGGTTTTTTTTCACATATCCTTTTTGTTGAGAGGTTCAGAGTATAGTCATAGATTTTTGCTTGAGGACTCATGTTATAAAGACTTTAGAATCTTAAGTAAATGCAGAACTGGTAAACTTATGGCTGTCTTAAGTAATTTTACCTGCCTTTTATCTATGCACTGCTGAATTGTAATTACCCATTCTCTTTTTCCCATTTACTATGAACATTCACATGATTAGTACTTAAAATTATAGTACTCCATCACCAGATACCAGGCACCAGGTCCTTATTAGGCTAATAACAGATTCATTAGAGATTAGAAGGGGTCAATTTGCCCTTTCGGCAAGGCTCTCAAATACTGTACTATATTCTGGTGGAAAAACAAAATCATTAAAACAACATTATGCGCAAATAGCCATTAAATCATGTGATAAACATTTGGCTCATTTAATCATGCCTGGGTTTGATGTATTTGTTCATCAAGTTATGATGATAAGGTTGGCAAAGGATTTGGGGATGTGTTTTTTTAAAACCTAGAGTATCGTGCTTAGAATTTTAGATTTCTTTATGTATAATAGGCAGAAAAGCAACAATAAAGTAAATGCAGTCAAGCATACAGCTTAGCAATGCTATTGTATCATTCTTAACCACAAATATAAAAAATGTGCATCTTTATATTAATTATAAGTTATTTAGAGATGCTCTAAGCATAGCCAAACTATATTATTTTGTGAACCCTAATTTCTAAGTTATAAAGATGAAAAAAGTATCAGCTGTTTGAGAAAAGAATTGGATCCAGACATAGTGATATTTTACAAGAGTTTAATTTCTCATAAATATAGTAATATAATGAGACTAGTAAAAACTAATGAAAGCTTTATTTTATTTTAATAAACACAAAAATTTAATCTGCTGTTGGTATAGTTTTTTTCCTATTTGAGTCAGTGGCCAGTCTACTGATTTCATTCATTCCTTCCTTCCTTCATAAAACTATGTTTTCACTTAATATATAAATCAAGGGCTGTGATACTTGACATCATAGATAAATAACACACTGTTTATGAAATTAAGAAGCTACACTGGCAGAAGGAAACAGTGGGTGGTGTGTGAATCTGTGTGCATCTTTCTCTGGCAGAACCTTATGTCATGTTCCCTGGCCTCAGTGGGAGGGAAACCTTTATCCTAGACCTTCTGTCTGGAGTATCGTGGACATGAAGGGGAATGCCAAAGGCAGCTCTGGCTGGTTTGAGCATTTACCTTTACATCAGCCAGTGGACTATAAGTCTGGCTTTGGGTTATCATTTTATTTTTCAAACAAGAACTCTGAGTGTGTAAGTTTTATTGATTTTTCACTTAATGTATCAAAAATCAAACAACTCTCACATAGCATCATTGCTGGGCAATGTTCAGTAACTATCCTTAATGACTGTAATACACACATACAACATGACTGAAGACTTGAAGCTACCCATTTTCTTCCTGTGGGCTTATCTTGGGGCATGTCTGTAGATTGGTATAACTCACACACTAATAGGATAGTGTTCCTTGGACTTTAATTTTTTTTTTTTTTATTCTTTAAAGTTTTTTATTTCCCCCCTAGGGATAGAAATATGGTTTTTCTCTCTTATTTTATAGGCAAACCACTTCAATAGAACATGGGGAGGCCATATGGTCATATGTGAACCTTACAATTAATTCAGCAGAGAGAATGGCCTGTAGCAAGCTTTAATATGCCATGCTAGGTGGTGCTTTGATGAGGAATGAGGAGATGATTGCAAAGAAAATGACAGAAGCATTTATAAAAAGATATATTTTCTTTATTCATTTAACGATATTCTAATCATCGGTTGTCATCTGTTTAATGCAACATCCAGGGCATTGGTAGGAGGTGCTTAATGCACTTTATCTATAATTTTATAGCAAAAATATGGTGTTAATATTGAAGAATCTTATGGTCTAGCAAACTGTTGAATGCTTTTATTAGCCTTATCTGAAACTCTCAGGTTTACATTTTTAGCTGACTGGCTTCACAATGCTGTTTCAGAAGCTATACTTTAGTCAAAACGTTTGTAATAGTGAGGAGTGGCTCAAATATGGAGGAAAAAAATTCCAGTATCTCTTCCAATAGAAAAACAAACTTAAGTTAACTAAACACATTAGGCTCTCTTAAATGGTAATTAGCAATTTCAGAGAAAATAGTTCAAACCAGTTTACATTTTATTTGAATAGATCTTACTTTACAGATTCCTCCCAAACCTGGATGGTTTCTTCCATTTGAGCATTTGCAGAATCAAAGCTTCAGCTATAGTCATCACTTTGCACATGCAAGTAGAACACATGGCATCTGGTTAGGATCCTTGTCCTTTGTAATTCCTTGATACCAAGAGTAACTAGAGGGAAAGAAAAAGCATAAGGCTGATTTTTGTGCTTGGCTAAAATTGTGCTGAAAGTTAACTGCTGAGTTTTAGCTCCAAGAAGTGAAATTCACCCCCTTCCTTTCACTGTCCAGTTAGTTGATAAACAATGTCATAAATGAATGTTTTTCAAAAGAAAATAAACTAGATCATATTTTTCTCTTCTTTAGTTATTTTCATTAAAATTACAAATGAAATACTTAAATATTTAGTGCATGAAAATAAAACCAGTTGAAGTTCAGAACTGAAACTTGTGGATAGACACCTAAATCAGAATATAATTCAAATATAAGGTCCAGTGGGCATGATGATTGTTGTAGAACTACCCACAGTATTTTGATAGCTCTCACCTCTGGAGGGAATTATAAATACACAAAACTGTTTTGCATGCTCAGACAAGAATCTCCACTGACTGATTCACCCAACAAAAGTGAAATTATTGACTAAATTTTAAAAATCACTGAAATGCGTCATAATGTCACTACTTATTTGTATATTGGATGCATAAGTATTACCTGTATTCATCAGTAGAGTTGTATGATCATGAAGTCATAAAATGTTCTTTCTTTTCTTTCCAAACATCTTATGTACACATTAGTAATTCAAAGAGAACTTGTACAGATAAAATGGAGAATGACCACTCTTTCAGAGCTGGTGTAAAAATATCTTTTATTTGTCAGATACGATTGTCAATTTGACCTTACTGTTGAATAAGCCCTTTCTAGCTTTCTGAACTCTGTCTGACTGGTTCAATTCATTTGTTATGGCCAAAACTACTTTCCAAACTGACTGATTCAAACTGGCTTCTCTCAGCTTCTGACTAAATTGTTTTTCTTGACCTCAAGCTAACTCTGGCAATTTGTTCTAATCTTCTGGCTCCTTCTAATTCTCTGACTTGTTTGGTCTTCATCTGCAATCTGTCTCCATAAAACTGTCCTGGTAAAACTGCCTTCTCTCTTCTTCTTTCTCTGTGCTGCTCTATTAAGTAGTTTCACTTTTCTGTTTGTTCTTGTGAGAGTTGGGCATATCATATCTGTGACTCATTCTGTGAAATCTTTCTCTGATTCATCACTTTGTCTGCCCCTTCATTAGGTGTAATTTTCAAACATGGCTGCTTCCTTCTACAAACTAACCTTGCCTCCATTGTTTGTAATTAAAGGTATGTACTAAGGTCCTGTTCCAGGCAGATCATAATATAATCCAGGGCATTTCTGCATTCCAGCCAGATTATATAGATCTAGAATTTCGTTGGATGTGATCCTTTCCCAAAGGAGTCATATTGCTGGATTCAAATCCCTCTGCTAGCCGGTCCCCATGAATCTTTCTGTTTTGTAACATAAAGATATGTTATAACTTTTACCCTATGTGGAAGGCATGGCACTGGCCAGGAAGATTATCAAAGGATCTATACTGTTATATTTAGCGTGGTGTTCAGTGTTTCAGGTACCATCCAATGCTGGATGATCTTAGAGGATATCAAAGTGATCTACTTACACCAAAGGGAAAGGAGTTAAGAAATGTCGTAAGAAAAAATTAAAATATGCAGTGAGAGTTATTTTAATCATCCTGTAAGAGTCTGTTTTATACTAGCTACTTTATTTTACTTTGAACTTGTATTCAGACTTAAAGGAAAAATAGTAAATTATTTTAACCATAATTACTTTGCTACTAGGATGAGAATGTAATGGTAAGAATTTTTCAATATGCTATTTCAATACAGATTTTTGGGGACACCCAAGCTTAGACTCACTCTGCTCTTGTGGCTTAGCATAAAATCCCTTAATCCTTTAAATGGTCATATAATTTCATGTATAAAATACATGATTACAACTTGCCTTGGGGGCTCTTGTAAAGACTAATAGAATGAAAAGTTGGAAAGTCAATTTTGTTTAATATATCATTTGAGGAGCACAGCCACAAATTCTTTAAGAGAACTGTAGCTATTTTTTCCAGTGGTGTGAGCATGTGTGTGTGTGTGTGTGTGTGTGTATGTGTGTGTGGGTGTGTGTGTAGAGGTGTATCTATAGGCAGGGGCTTATGTGTGTGGAGGCCGGGGAAAACTCTGGATTTTTTTCTATCAGAGTATCTCACCTTGTTTTTTTAGAGATAGGATCTCTTACTGGTTTAGAGCTTGTCATTTAGCTAGACTTGCTGGCCAGCTGTCCACAGGAATCAACCCTTTATGTCAGTTTTGGGGATTAAATTCAGGTTTTCATGTTTGCATTATAAGGACATTACTTACTGAACTACCATCCTTGCCAGTGAGTTGCTAAGTTGCTATGTGTCTGATGTGCTATGTCCTTACTACCTCCATAACTTACCCATTTTGGTTTTGCCCTTCATAGCTCAGCAAATCATCGAGTTTATTATTTAACTTTTAAATATATTTATTTGTTTATGTGCACGTTTGTTCTGCTGGCGTATCTGTCTGTGTACTATGTTCATGCCTAGTGTCCATAGTCACCAGAAGAGGGTATTGGATCTGCTGGAACTTGAGTTATAAATGGTTGTGAGCCCTTATGAGGTTGCTGAGACTCAAACCTGAGTCATCTTGAAGAGAGATCAGTGCTCTTAACCACTGAGCCATTCCTCTAGCCTACAAATTTCATTCCTGAAAACCCTGAATCAACTCTATTTTCGACCTTTGAATTTCCTGAAAAAAAAAAAAAAGGCTATATTTGTTTTATGTCTATATACTTCAAAATATGTTGTGGACTCTGTAAGTGTGAATTCACTATTTTGAATCTTCATATCAACAGAGTCCAGCTCAACATTTGCCCAGGAGACAAAGGAACAGGTATATAAAACTCTGGTATGAATTATGCAGTATCTCTCCAGAAGCTTCTGCAATTCGATATTAATACGTTATGCTACTCCAAAGTTTCACGGCTTCAATACATAAAAATTGAGAGTCAACAGGACAGGTTTGTTACTGTTACTTAATCCTGGATTAGGAGACAAGACTTAGATATGGGGCAACTGCATGCTTTAGCATTCTAGGAGCTTCTGGAACATACCTAGTTTTGATTTTTGGCCTTTTTAAAAACTCATGACACCTCATATGATTTTATGTGGGTGCAAATCTTTGGTACACACTCTCCTAGTTTCTAGTTTTTAATCAATGTTTGGCACTTAACTATTAGAGGTAATCATTACTTGAATTCTGTTCATATTAAATATTTGGCAAATAACTTTCTTGTAGAAGTGTTCTGTCTCCAATTTCTCTATTTCACAATTTTACAGACAGATTTTTTTTATATCTAATGGTTTCATAAACTATATTCTCATATATACTTCATACTGTTTGAGGGGACTTTATTTTGTGACATTGACATGTTTGCATATTCTTCAAACTTTTTAAATTTTTCTATAGCTACATTTAATAATAATAATCTCTATTATTTATTGAAAGTGTGGACCAAGTATGAATTATGCAGTATCTCTCCAGGACAGTCAAGCTGTTCTATTAATCTTAACAACTCTGTAGTTATTGCATACCTTATTAGGAAACTCATACCCAAAGACGTTAAATCATTTGCTTGTACTGGCCTATGTATGGTTCTGACCTTTGATGGAGCTCTATTCTTTACATCTAAGGTATGTATTCTCAAGCTAGACCATAATCACTGTCAACAGAATTATAGAACCCTTTTAAATTTGGTAGTTGGTTCTTCTTCTATTTCACATTTTCTTGTAGGTTTATTTTTAAATTTTTTATTATATTATGTTTCATGAAAACTTCTGTTGGTATTTGTTTTAGCTCTGCATCATCATAACAAAAAATATTGGAATATAATTAGTTAATAAATAAAAAGATTCATCTTGCTCTTGGATCTGGAGGTTCTGGTTTAAGAATAATGAATGACTTGATCATTTTGGAGCCCGGGAGACCACATCATATCATGGCAGGAATGTGTTGCAGAACAGACCCCTCCCACTGTAGGACAGAAAACAAACAAGAGAAACAGACTAGGGTCCACAATCTTCTCCTCACTGATCTACTGATTTTCTCTAAGTCCTTACCTCCTGAAAGTCTAAAACATTGTGCAATCCTTTAATACACAGTCCTTTGGGGGGAACATCCCATATATAAACTATAGCAGATTCTAATGTCATTTGTTTTGAAAACTTATATTATTTAAAAAGTCAATATTACTCACAGAATAAATTAAGTCTTTTCTAAATTCATATGTTCAAACTTTAATTTTATTTTGAGGTAGAGATTTCAGGAGGCAATCATGTTAAAGCAAAGTCATTTATATACCTGTTAAATTTACCCAAATGACTTTGCTTTAATATGATTGTCTCCTGAAATCTCTACATACACACATATGCACATATGCATACATATACGTATATTCATACATATAGATGAATACACACATATATTCATATGTACATATAAACACGCATATATACATGTACATGTATATGTATATTATACATAAATATATATAAAATGTGGACAGGTACATAAAGAACCACATGGAGACAAAGAGAGAAGATAACAATCTCTAACTCTGATGACACATTGATTTGGGGTCTCTAGCCTCTGTCATTGAGCAAGTCAACTTCAGTAGTTACAACCATAAAGTAAGTTGTTAATAAATCCCTAGTGGGAAACCTAAATAGAAACTTCAGAAAAAATATTAAAAACCAAACATACTCATTTTATTATACATTAAATATACTTATTGAATAATCTAGTATTATTGTTCGGCAGACTTACAGTGACTAAAGTGAATTAGAAGTAAGATGCACTATGATTTTTTTCAGCTTTTTTTATTCAGTTGTTACTGGTTGAAGTATTTTTAGAATTCATTTGAGCATAATAAAGTTCTGCTGTTATTGGACCATCAGATGCAATTGGCACAGCAGGACATTTCAACAGTTGCTCAAAGTTAACAGTCACTGTAGAACCTTTGTGATCAGCTAAGGTTATTTTTAAACCGAATTCTAGATAACCCAGAAAAGCTCTTCTCTGTATTCCACAGTCTTCTTGGTAGCAGTGCTGTGGAAGGCTCATGGCACTGCCCTCAGCTGTATTTGCTATAAACCACGTTTATCACTAAGCCACTGAAAAGAGTCAAAGGGGGAGGCATGCTACTTTGATTTAAGCTCACACCTCATTTATTTAGGAATTTTCTGTTGCATGGGTGTTTTTCTTGTTTACTGAGAAAAAATATTTCATATTTATGGAGTTTTGATATAATTAATCATTTCTATCTCATAATATTCCCTTGTCAAGGAAGTTCCTTATTTATCAGTTTCTTGGAAATTCCTAGGAGAACTCTGTATTCATTTAAGTCGATGACAAAACAGAAACATGCTAAATAATGTGATTAAAGTTGTTAAAAGCCAAAATAAACACTTATAATTATCTCAAGAAGAAATGGTGCTAGGCAAGAGTGATCTCTATCAAGGGGGACTCCGTGTGTGTTAGACCCCGCTGCACAATAGATCACACTTTAAAGTCTGTTAACAGACCCCTGATGGTTGGCTAGGTAGCTTGTGGTTTTCTTCCGAGCCTCTTGGCACAAGATGAATTTATGTGTGAGGTGCAAATTGGAAGTTGCCTTCTCTTGGTGCCCTTGGCAGAACAGAAATCATACTGTAGGGCTAACAGCAGGAAGCACATTGCTTTGAAATTACCCAGCAGGGTGTCTACTTGCTTCTCTTGCTGCCTGTGAGACAAGGCCCTTATATTGTCTGGCCATGATTAAAATCAAAGTGTAGGCTGCTTTGTTGGGTGCCAGTAAACTTAGGTGAAAACCAGAAACAATCTGGAGTTTTAATTATGTTAAAATGCAATGTTGGCAAGAAAGAAAGATGAAAGCATTTTTGGCTAATCTGTCCCAATTATTCCATATTAATGAATGTGCAAAAAAAGGCAGAGAGAGGAGAGAGAGAGAGAGAGAGAGAGAGAGAGAGAGAGAGAGAGAACTTTTGCAACATATCTTACGCCATAAAATATATCTATGTCAGGACACCATTCAGAAATTCTCAGAGAAAGAGCATCAAAGCATTATGATACTTTTTGGTGAGAGAAACGATGTGTTTATCTTAATACAGACATAAGATGAAATTTCTATCTGAAATAAGTGTGGGTTAGAATTTCTTGGCTAATTACCGATTTAAAGCAGCCTATTTTAAGAAAAATATTTTATGCTCTAATCAAAATATGGTCAGTTTGTACAGGTTGGACAGAGTTAAAGATGCTGTAATTCTCAGATCGGGCAGCTTCTGAATCTTTTAGCTTTTTTTCCTTGGGTGTTACAACCCAAGTCACAGGTTTAGACACTGCCATCTCTAATAAACTTCTTAGCTGATGTGTAAGATTATTAGAAAATATGCAACTAAATCACCCATAAATGCTGAGAATTCATACATAAATAACAAGATTTATTGAATATATTTTATGCAGTAAGGAAGGACTTGGGATGTGCAGGGGAGCAGACACAAGGGATGATACAGAATTAAATAATCATTTACACTTGTTAGCCTGGAAACTAAAAATAGCCAATTATGAGACATCTATCTAGTATGTCATACAGTAACCTTAGTTATTACGTAACTTAGCAGCTGGTATTTATCATTCAGAGGTGTGGATATTCTATGTCTTCTCTTTATATCACAATTGGCTCGAACTTATTTTTTAAAATCCCAACAGGAGGAAAAAAAATCCATCACTCTGATCACTTTGTAAGATTGGCAGTACCTTTAAAAATTGGATATGTAGGGCCATTATTTTCCAATAAAAACTTATGGTGTACAGTTTCTTTCAATCCCTCAGTGCACCCCGCCACTGTAAATATGTGTGTAGTTCGTCTAGGAACGTTGGCAAATCCCATACCCCAAATGCCAATGTTGGACATTGCTCTTGAGTTACCAAATCTGTTCAGGCAAGGGGGACATCACGTGTGCTTCTTCTCTCACTTGAATTTCAGGATGAGAAAGAGAAGCCTCACAATGAAACAGAATAACATTAAAGAGCTGTTATGAATACCTTTTCTGAAACTGACAGCTATGACTTAGTTTTACTTTCCTTTATGTTTGCTGTGTTTATATTCCTTTATTTTAGTTTGTTTTATTTAATAGACATGCAAACAGGGGATTCAAACTGCCCCTGGCTTTAAGAAGTTAATATGAAACCCAGCTGCTTAGCATTTAAATTTGTTTATGAAGATTAAACCCCAGTGGGTGGAAATATATTCTTTTCAATATGAAGTATTATTTGAAGATTTTTTCCTCTCCAGCTTTCATTCTAATCAGGTTTTAATATTGTTCTCAAACTAACCATTAATGTAATAAGCATAGTAATTTTATTCAGGAAAAATTTCCATGACATTTGTTGAATCAAATGTACACATTCAGGATTCTATCCCAGCAGCTCCACCTATTGTTGTGTGGAAGCCCTTCCTCTAGCCTTTACAAGCATCAATTCATGCCTTTTTCTGGGTCTATGTGACATCCTAATGTTCTATGCCTTCTACAGGTGCCAGGGTGATGCTCCCAAGTTGTTAATCTTGTTTTGTAAACAAAGTTAATCTCAACTTTTAATTGATTAACAGGTGCTGATTGCAGCAGTATTATGCTTATAAAATATTTTTTATTTTATTTTTTCGAGACATGGTTTCTCTGTATAGCCCTGGCTGTCCTGGAACTCACTCTGTAGACCAGGCTGGCCTCGAACTCAGAAATCTGCCTGTCTCTGCCTCCCAAGTGCTGGGATTAAAGGCATGCGCCACCACTGCCCGGCTGCTTATAAAATATTTTATGATCATTAAAAGAATGCTTGGCAAATCTACCAAAATATATCTGTATGTTTTGATGTTACTAGTACAAAGCACTTTGATTTTACAGTTAAAATTGGAATGCCCATTGGAATAGGATATGAGAGCATGCATGACATTTTTTGTCTATTTTATTTTAATTAGAGTTTAATGTATTTATTATCAAATTTCAGTGTTTTCTCCAGTGGGTTTTTAAAACAACTTGCCTGTGATTTAAAAAAAACAAAACCCATAAACTGCAATTATTATTCGCATTTACAGATAGAAACTGAAATTCAATTAGTGTCAAAATGAGGGTCAGTATGGAATTTTTCAATATTATTTCCAGATTAAGGAAGGTTTAAAATTTCACATCATCTTTATCTTTTTTTGATCTTTACATGTTCATATATGAAAGTGGGTAATAAACTTTAACCATGGAAGCTGTAAAAAAGATTTCAGAAAGAAAATAATTAGCAACATATGGAGCATTTTTCACACATATCATTGGATCCAATTTCCTAGGGTAGGTAATGTGGTTTTGAGTCCTCATTTCTTCTCTTTTCCCACTATGCATGCTCTTCTTGAGACTTCATTCACTACTATGTATTAAATTACAATCTCTCTTCAAATATGTACCCATGTCCCTTATGTCTCTGACAATCTCTGAAAAATCTATCTTTATAAGTTGTTCATGCATATAAAACGCCAAGGAAGCTTGTCAGTTTTTCCTGCCACAATTATGTCTTCCAATATGCCTTTATCTTAGTCAATGTCCTATCATCTCTATGTTTTCTCAAGTCCGAGACCTGGAAATTATCTCAGACTCCTCTTTTCATTTATCTCCCCCACCTAATCAATCATGATAATTACATTTACCCACTGCCTATGAGTCTCTCCCTGTTTCATTCAGACCTTATCATTTCTCACCTGGCTCATTATTATTGGCTTTACTGATTTTTCATTTTGTCTTTTTTCCCACTTTTTATTCTTTTATTTATTTTTTCCTGACAGTATCCATTCTATTTTATGTTTATAAGATTATATATATCTAAATAAATCCTAGGATCTACAAATAGGCAAACCATCTATCTATCTATCTATCAATCATATATATTATATAAAAATAAAATGAATTACATTATTTGCAGGAGAAGAACTACAACTGGAAGCTGAGTAATTCAGATCACAGTGCTTTTTGTTTGACTTTTTTACTGCTAGGTCTTGTAAAACTTAGAACGTTTAGAAATAGGCTTTATGAATAGCTCTGCACAGATTTTATGATGAAGCACAACCTTTTTTTTCAATTTTTAATTGACTCTTTGTGAGTTTTATATCATATACCCCAATGGCACTCATTCACCCATCCCTTCTGTTGCTTCATATTTGCTGTCCACCCTTGCAACCCTCCAAAGAGAAAACAGAAACTCACTGTGGAAGCTCTAGTATGTCACAGTGTGTCCCACACTATACCCTTTTGCTCATCCAGCTTTACTTGCAAATAAATGTTCACTGCAGTGAGTCATTGGTCTGGTTTGGGTCCTCTGACTTCTTCTTCACTAGCAATTCTGGATCCCCATGGGGACGTCTTTAAGATATCCTGTTGTTGACCTTTGTCATGTATATCCTCAACTTTGAATCTGCAGGACTGGCCCTTTCACACGCTCCAACATTTCATAGATGGGGTAGATGTTGGGGTGGGCTAACTCAAAATCTTACATTTGGTCCTGGGTAATAGCTGAGCTGATCAGACCACCACCTCTACCACACCCATACCACCAGTGTGAGCTCTCAAGTACTCTCCTGGTTAGCTGGCATGGGGCAGGACTAGCTCTCCAACTCTCTTGACCTCAGGGCAGCTCACCCAAACGTATGCCACCAGAGCCAGCTCTACTGTGCTGCCTTGAAGAGTTACAGGACCCACTCTCCAGAGAGTTGCAGCCAGTGAGGGGCAGGGACAGCTTTTCTGCTCTCATGACCACAAGACCAGCTCTCCTATCTTCTATAGGTCGGGAGGGGGAAGGAAGAGGGCATTTCTCCTCTGCCCACACCACCCCATGGTAGACAAGTGGCAGGGCCAGCTCTCCCACACTCACACCCTTGGAGTGACTCACCTGAGACCCTGCCACCAGGGTAGGATCTACTCTACTGTGTTGCCAAGGAGAGGTGCAGGACCTGCTCTCCTAAGGAAGCAAGAACTTTTACATCGATATTCTGATGCCATTTTGAAAATATGAATTGTTATAACTTTTCCAGTTTTCTATTCTACCCTCAATTTTATCGTCTTACCATGCTATGTATTTGGTTCTCCTTTGGTGTCAGTCCTAAGAGTAGCTGCTTATTTGAAAACTATGAATATACTTTGTTGTATTATTGGAATTAAGGGGGAAAATCTTAGGAGCAGTGCATAGATGCTGAAATGGCATGTGGAAAACTCTGCATCTATTATTGTTAAGCTTTAAAAGATTAAGAATTGATAGATATTTAATATGATATAATTATCAGGTAAAGATGAACATCTTAAATGATTAGAGACATTTCTACAAAAGTCAAAACCAAGAAAGGAAACTGGATATCTCAACTACTGTGAAAGTGTAAGTCAAAGCATTAGCCAGTGTCATAGACAGAGGTACTTGGAGGCATAAGAATCGGGAATGAAGGGGATGTTCTATATCTTGAAGCTGTCCCCCAATCTGCAACAAACTACTACAAATAAGAAAATTTAAAGCACCAAGATCTAAAATGAATAAAATATTATAACCTCCACTGAACCTCAAAACCCAACTAGAAAATGTAACAGAGAAACAGGCATCATATGACACCAAAGAAAAGAGGATAAAAGATGTCTCTGACAAATTCCTCCACTCAGAGTTCAGGGAACCCTGCAGAAGAGGAGGCAGAAAGAGTGTAAGAGCCAGGGCATTGTAGGTTACCAGGAGAACAAGGCCTTCTAAATCAAGAAGGTTATACACATATAAACTCACAGAGACTAAAGCAGCAAGCACAGAGCCTATACAGGTCTGCACCAGGTCCTCTCCATATACATGAAAGTTTAGCTTAGAATTTTTATGTGAATTCTGAGTGTGAGAACAAGTGAGTCTCTGGTTCTTGTGCCTGCTCTTGGGGTTCTTTTCCTCTTGTTGGGTAACCATGTTCAACTTAGATGCAATGGTTTTTGCTTAATCTTATCATATTTTATTTTGTCATGTTTGTTTGTAACCTCTCAGAAGCCTGTTCTTTTCTAATAAGGGACAGAAAGAGTGTGGATCTGGAGGGGAGGTAAAGTAGGGAGAACTGGTAGGATTAGAAGAAGAAACTATAATCAGAATATATTCTATGAGAAAAGATTCTATGGCCAATAAAAGAAGAAAATCATGTTGTGTACCATAAAAAAGAGAACAAAACAAATTTTTGGCATAAAATAAATAAAATAAGAAAAAGCTATGTGGAAGAAACCATAATCAGATTTCAAAGATAAAAGTAGATGAGGGTAAATTGTACTACTCTACAAGAGACTATACCTCATAAGTACCGTTATTTCTAAAATAAGTTATTTATTTAATTTGGTTCCAAGAAAAATTTCACCTTTGGGGTTATACAGATTAGTTATAAAGTTAATGTGGGAGAGTAAAGAAGCATAAAAATCAGGGAAATACTAAAGAGTGAATTTGAAAGCTGAACTGTAAGTTATATTTAGTTACATATGATAACTGAAAGTCTGGGATATTGATACATGAGCAAACAGAAAGGCCAGTAGAATCAGACAATAACCTATTACAGAAACAAAGTGCTGTACTGACAAAGATAACATTTCAATAAAGTAGAAATGTGGCCTTTTAAATAAGTGGCATTTAAACCTATGGAATAAACATAAAATGACATTCATTAATCATATTACTGTGAAACAGATACCAAAATAGCCCAGCGATCTATGTAATCACTAGGGCTTTACTATGTGCCCCTCCCTCTAGTTCCTGAATAATGACATGGAGGCTTAAATTTATTTCCAATGCTTATGGCTCTATGATAGGCTTGCTCCCAAGTAGCTCATAATTCAAATGTCTCATTTATACCATTTTATGTCAGCCACGTTTCTGGTTAGTAACCTCTCCTTAGTTTCATAGGTCTGGTTTCTTCTGAGTCTGGATAGTGAATCCTCCTGCATCTGACTCTTTTTCAGAGTTCCTCTTTCTGCTTGAAAGTCCTGCCTTCCTATTCTCTTTGCATTGACAGGTGATGCTTTTACACAATGCAGAAGAGATTATTCCTACAGATGTAAATGATACAATAAGTTTCAGAAGCAATAAAGAAGGAACTGTAAGTCTAACAGAGATTACAAACAAAGCTTCTGAAAATTGACAAAAAACACTTTCTGGAATAATGTACAAAAAAATAACAGTTCAAAGAAGTCTTAACCCATATAAAATGGTGTGAACATAGCTCATAGAATGGAAAATGTAAGTTTAAATTACAGGAAGATTCTATTTTTTAACTATCTAGTTGCCAAGGTCTGAAAAGCATACCCAATTTTAGTGTTTTTGGTGACATAAATGTACAAAATAATCTGAGCCTCAGTGAAGGAGAAAGTATTAAATAAAATAGTCCACACATACTTTTCAATCTTGCAAGACTGCTTCTCAGAAATTGTTCCAAAATGCAAATTGACATATGGTCAAGACCACTTCCTCATGGGACTACTTACAATACTAAAGTTTACATATCAGTGGGAACCAGTTCAATGGAGTGGAGTCCATTCCCACATGGAGCACAGGGCCTCCATTGCTCAAGAAAGTATCCCAAAGTATTTCCATTTTATATTTCCACTGTATTAAATGAGAATATTTATGAAGAATATTTGCCAACCTAAAATCCCCAACTGTTTTTCCCTTTCTTCTTTTTACATTTGTCCACTTCATAAATGTATATGCTGTATTGTGATCATATTCATCCCCGACTATCCTTTGTTAACTTGGTTGCATTCCTGATGACCTCCTTTTGTTTTAAAGCAGTTTCTCTTCTACTTTCATATTGCCCCTTTGTGTGTGTGCATGTGCAAGTACATGCCCATGGGTATATGCCTAGGTCTTATGCAGGTAATGACATCTGTAGGACATTTATGTTTTTAATATCCAAATATATCCTGAAGATAATGATCACAATACTTCCCACTCTCTGGTTCTTTCTGCTTCCTCTTCTGTGATGCTCTCTGGGCCTTGTCTGGCCTGATGGTTAATGTAGGGACTAATAACTGGTCAAACTGGTGAGAATAAATGATTGTTGAGTCCTCATCCCTAAATGGGACATCTATAACAGTCCAAACAATTTTCTAAAACACAGGAACGAATATGTTACAGATTATGATGTAAAAATATAAAATTTCTAAAAATGTTTATCTTTTAATAACAAATTAGTATGTTTGGTAATAACATCACTAGTCTTTTAACATGGTAACTTAGGTGAATATGGTTTCTCTTTAGCAACAGTACTAAATGATATATTGTGTTTGAAGTCTGTATGTGCTTTTAGTATTCTAATAACAATGTTTGGGAACACAGTCAAGAATCACAAGATGGTAAACGGTCTTTGCTGAGACAACAGAAATAAGACAGGATGCAAACCAAAGAATGTTTCTTTTCCTTTCTTATACCCTCAGTCTCTCTAGCACTTCTCTTTGCCAATTGTTAGAAAGAGCTGGTGGCAGGGTGGAAGCCTAGAGGAAGTCAGGGCTTGGGAATTAGGTACAAAGCCAGGCATCTGACACTGTTAGGGAGTTGCTACATGACTAGGAGAATTTGCAAGGTTTTAGGATTTGCAAGTTTACAAGAATGATTTCAAATGGAATAGTGCAGGTGAATGGTTTCAGAATTATAAAGTGCTATGGGAGTGCAAAATGCCATTGTTGGTGGTGGTCATGGAGAAATAATTTTCCTAAGGACGATAAAGGAGATATTGGATAAAAGAAAAATATAGATCCTAAAATAGTCACAAAATGAATTATGTGATGATGTTTATTGATTTAGAAAAATAAGAATAATTCTTTGCTATGATTGTTTTTATAATTGGGCCAACTTTTAGTTTGGAAACTAGGGGAATTACAGATTGAAAATAATTAAGCTTTTTTTCCATAATAACTTCGAGTTTTGCAAAGACTTGAATTAATTTTTCTATCTGCACATTATATAATGACCATGTAAGGGCTCTGAATTATTGTACTGTATAATTATATGATTGATTATATTAATGTGAGTCTCTGCAGGACAATAACTTTTGCATTCACTCATTAATCAAGTATAACTATAACTAATGCAGTTATTGTTTCATCTTAAACTCATTATTCATGGTCATCAATTTAGAGATAAGAATGGAATTATGTTGATAAGTTTATAAACTGTTGGCTAGAGGCCAATCAGATTGCTTCCTGCTCCTCAATTATCCTATAATAATGTTACTTATAATGAACATATTGACTTGAAACAAAGGTTTTGGAGATTTGTGTCATGTAAAATTTCATCTTAACTCCCTTATATAGATGCAAAATGGGCATTTGAAAACCATGTAATGAGCTTAATTAGCAAATGATATGAGTGGTTATGCTTGTAAGCAGAGGAGGATGCTAAGAACAAAGGGATTCTGATGTTTTCTGAAAGATATAGAGCCCTGATAAAGATAGGGAAAAGGAAGTGGTAATTAGTAAGCTGGAATATCAACGCAGGATTTTTGGAAACACAGTACTTATCTGAGGAATGGCACATGGAAGCATTTATTTATTTGGGAGAACCGAGGTACCAGGGCAGCATGTGACAGAGATGTTCTTGCCTGCCTACTTGATTTCTTTCTTTCTTTTTTTCTTTTTTTCTTTCTTTCTTTCTTCCTTCCTTTTTTCTTCCCTTCTTTGCTTCCTTCTCTCTCTCTCTCTCTCTCTCTCTCTCTCTCTCTCTCTCTCTCTCTCACTCCCCCTCTCCCTCTCCCTCTCCCTCTCCCTCTTCCTCTCTCTCCCCCTTTTCCTCTGTAGTACTGCCTCTCCTGGAACTCATTATGTAAACTAGACAGACCTTGAACTCATCTGCCCTTCCTCCTGAGTGCTGGGATTAAAGGCATGCATCACCATTAGAATTTGCCTTCAGTAAACGTTGTAAGCTGTCAAAAGAGACAGAAAGGATTTAATATGACACACTAAATTTAATAGAAGAGAAAGTGGGGGAACTGCCTTGAACACATTGGCACAGGAGACAAATTCCTGAAACACCAATAGCTCAGGCATTAAGATAAACAATAAATGGGACATCATAAAACTGAAAAGCATTTGCAAGGCTAAGAACACTATCAGTAGGACAAAATGGCAGCCTACAGAGTAGGGAAAGATCTTCACCCA
Source organism: Rhynchomys soricoides (assembly GCA_019843965.1). NCBI lineage: Eukaryota > Metazoa > Chordata > Mammalia > Rodentia > Muridae > Rhynchomys > Rhynchomys soricoides. The sequence continues at coordinate 5,034,878 of JADRCH010000216.1, forward strand.
CCCTATATCTGAGAGAGGACTAATATGCAAAATATATAAAGAATTCAAGAAATTAGACATCAAGAAATCAAATTACCCAGCTAATAATGGGGCACAGAACTAAACAGAATTCTCAACAGAGGAATCTCAAATGGCCCAGAAGCACTTAAAGAAATGTTCAACATCCTTGGTCATCAGGGAAATGCAAATCAAAATGACTCTGAGATTCTATCTCATTACCAGTCAGAATGGCTAAGATCAAAATCTCAAGTGACAGCACATGCTAGTGAGGAGGATGTGGAACTAGGGGAACACTCTTCCATTGCTGGTGGGAGTGCAAGCTTGTATGATTACTTTGTAAAGCAATTTGGTGGTTTCTCAAGAAATTGGGAATAGTTCTACTTCAGGACCTAGCTATACTACTCCTGTGCATATACCCAAAAGATGATGCACTATACCACAAGGACACTTGTTCAACTATGCTCATAGCAGCTTTATTCATAACATCCAGAAACTGAAAACATTAAAGTACAGGATAACCATGCTATAATCCAAAGACTCAAAGAAACTAAGTAGCAAGGAGGGCCCAGGGGAGGATGCATGAATCTCATTCAGAAGGAGAAATAGACATCAGAGGTGCATGATGGAGGGAACAGGGTGGGAAACGGGGTGAGAAGGGGAAAAGGGGTGGGGATTAGGTGAGGTAAGAAGTGGGCACAGGAGAGGGCTGGGAATGAGAATGGGAGACATCTCTGGGCTACTTGAAGACTTGGGATTGGGGAGGCTCTCTGGAGTCTCCTGGGGTGACCATAGCTGTAGCTGAGACTCCTAGCAGAAGACTGAAGTGGCCACCTCCTATAGCAAAATGGGACTTCGAGTGGAGGGGGACATCAACCTACCCAGGAAACCTTCAACCCAGTATTTGTCCTACCTATAAGATGTACAGCTATAAAGATGGAGCAGAGATTGAGAAATGACCAACCAATGTCAGGCCCAACTTGAGATCCATCCCATGTGAGAGTATCATTATTAACGATACTCTGCTCTGCTTGCAGACAGGAGCCTAGCACGACTGTCTCCTTAGAGGTTTCATTCATCATCAGATGAAAAACCAGATGCAGAGACCCACAACCAAACATCAGGTAGAACTCAGCGTCTTGTGGAAGAGTGGGGAAGAGGATTGAGTGAGCTGGGTGTGGGGGTTAAGAACACTACAAGAAGATCTATAGAATCAACTAACCTGGGCACATGGGGGCTCACAGAGACTGATCCATAATGAAACAGCATGCAGATGGCTAGACCTAGGCCTCCTACACATTTGTAGCAGATGCACAGCTTGGTCTTCATGTGGGTCCTCTAACAATTGGAGTGGGGCTGTCTCTGACTCTATTGCCTGCCATTGGATTGTGTCCCCCTAGCTGGACTACCTGGTTGGGCCTCAGTGGGAAAGGATGCACTTAGTCCTGCTGTGACTTGATGTCCTGCAGGGGAAGCTATACCCAAGGGGGGCTTCCCCTTTTCTTAGTAGAAGGGGAGGAGGTAATGGGGTGGAGGGTGTGTAAGGGTGGGATTGGGAGGACAGGAGGGAGGGGGCTGTGAATGGGATGTAAAGTGAATAAATAAATAAATAAATAAATAAATACTAGAAATGAAAACTAGTCATGGTGTAGCAAAGTAGCCTCTAACTTAGAGATAATAGGAATGCAAAGAGGATGAAGTCAATCGGAAATTAGTGTCACTTTAACAGAAGGCACATGATCCATATCACTATTTTCTACCGTTAGAATGTAGCAATAGCTGACTTTTGTTTTGTTTTGTTTTCAACACTGTGGAACAGCATAATGTACAGGATTGTGCCTAGCCCCTCCACAGACTAGAAAGTTTGCAAGTTACTGTCCAGGAGTGCAGAATACAGCAATGTGCATATATTTAGAAAGTGAGCTATCAAATTCAAGAGCTCTAAAATCCACTGAGATGGCTATTCTTGGTTGACAACTTGACTATATCTGGAAATGAGCTACAATCCAGAAATGGAGGGCACTTTTCTGAGAAATTTTCTGCCTGATTTGAAGTGAGTGAAATCACTACTAATTTGGACCTTTAAGGTAGGAAGACAGCATGCTTTTGATCTTGATCTTAAGGTGGGTAAACACACCTTTAATTTGAGCCACATCTTCTGCTGGAAACCCATGTAAGGACATGGAAGGAGAAAGGTTTTGTTCTTTGCCTGTGTGCCTTTGCCTTGATAGAACATCCATTCCTTCACTGGCATTGGAGCCTGATGGCTGCCAGAGAAACACCTTCTCCAATGAACTTGCTGGTAGTCCTTGGTAGACATTAAATATCTGGCTAGGATGTAGTATATGGCCATTGGACTGGAACTGTCCGATCCAAAATTTCATACAATTTGGAATGCTCAGAAGCACTTTATCCTGGGCTAGAGAAATAACTCAGGGGTAAAACACTTGCTGTGAAAGGATGAGAACCGGAATTCAGATACACAGTACCCATGCAAATGCCCGCTGGGCACGGCAACTCCTTGCAATTCCAGCATGTGAGACATGGGCGCATGGGATCCCTTGAGCAACGTAGCTAGCTACATTAGCTGAACATACTACCTCTGGGTTCAAGGGAGAGACTCTGTCTCAATATACGAGCTAGAGAGCAAATGAAGAAGACACCTGATGCCAGCCTCAGCCTCCTACATGTGGACAGGCATTTGCAAGCATAGTACATCAAATGAGCACACACACATTCACACCACACTCACATGCAAACAAAGGACGCACTTCATCATCAAGTGGTGGTGGATTGCTCAGTGCCTGCTGAAGACATCTTGTATCAGTAGATGGGGCTGACTCTCTTTAATCGGCTTCTTCTTCGATACTTAGACTTACCACAGGGATTTCTCACGAGCTCAATGACAAGGCAAATAATCAAGTGCTTGGTTTATAGGTGAATTTTGTAGAAGAATTTAGAACTTGCTATGTCCTTCAGAGATAGTTCAGAAGGATACTGAAGAGACAAAATTCTGTTAGTAAGGAAAATAGCAAAAGAAAAGTACATTTGATAACATGCTTTGCTGAGGGAGGAGAAAGGGTCAGGAGGATGGAGTTAGTGGAGTGATTAGCTGCTATCAGCTTGGCCAGATGTTTAGAAAGATAGGAGATTTGATAGAATATGAATTTGGGGAAGACTTACAAATAGACTCTTAGAACAGCCAAGTACTCACTCTGCAGGCCAGAATGAACTCAGCATCAGGTTACAGGATGACTTAATTTCTGCCAACCTTTTCCCCATGGTTGTCTCTAAGGCTCATGAGAAAAATGTAACAATGGAAATTCCATAATTTCAGTAACACAGGCTTGCTCATCACTAAGAGTAACTTGATTTCTGCTAATTACTTTCTTCAGTGCTGTCAGTCTGCTAAAGCCCGTGGTGATGGGAGGTGTGGATGAGCCAGTCCTGAGGGCATGACTGTGAGAAAGCTGAACCTGTCACTCATCTGCCATAGAATGGTGCAGGTGCAGAGGTGATGCTGAACTCCCCCAAGCCCGAGCCTTCTCTGGCCCACATGGTCATGAGCTCTGGTGAGCTAGCTCTGCCTCTCATCAGCTGCATCAATCCGAAGAGCTAGCCCTGCACTTCACCTGGACAGCACAACAGAATTGACCCTGGTGACAGGGGCTCAGGTGAGCCAGCCCTGAGGGCAAAAGTGCAGGAGAGTTGGCCCTGCCACTCACATGCCATGAGGTTGTGTGTGTGTGGTGGTGGTGATGCCTTCCTTTTCTTGCCCCTTACCACCTTCAGCAGTTGGGACAGATGGCCCCAGGGTCATAAGAGTGGGAGAGCTGTCCCTGACCCTTGCCAGTTAGAGCACCCAGGAGAGCAGGCCCTGTACCTTGCCTGAGAAGCACAGTAGAGCTGGTCCTGTTGGCTGGGGGAGGGGAGCTTGAGTGGGCTGTTCCTGAGTGTGTGAGCAAGGGAGAACTAGCCCCACCATTCCTCTGCTGTGAGTTAGCCTGGGAGAGGGGGGTGAGGGATGCCCTTTGTCCCCTCAACCCTAACCATCTGAGGCAATTGGGAGAACTGTCTCAGTCTCTCACAGGCTGCAGCACATGGGAAAGTAGGCCCTGTACCTAGACTGGGCAGTAGAGTGGAGCTGGTTCTAGAGGTGTGGGTAATGATGAGACACCCAAGAAAGCTGGAGAGCAGACCATGACAACTGCCTATGTTGGCTTTGGGTGGTCTAGCCAGAGCAGCACTGGAGAGCTCCTCCTGTTTTGTATAGATAAGGGAGAACTACCACCCAGGCCCAGATCCAGTGCTCTAAATTGGCCCACCACTAAACCTATCACCATCTGCTAAGGGTTGGGATATGTGAAAAGGCCAGTCTCTCTGTTCCAGGTGCAGGATCTTCATGCCATAGGACAACAACAGGATAACTAGGAGGAGTCCAGGATGAGGATCCAATATTTGACAGTGTCAAGGAAGCCAAAGATCTTGAACCAAACCAATGACTCATCACAATGAACATTTGCAAGTGAAGGTGTATAGACAGAGGGATACACTGTGAGACACAGTGACACTACAGCTTCCACAATGATATATTTTCTATGCTTTGTTTTTGTTGGTGTGTGTTTTATTGCGGAGGGGTTACAAGGGTGAAAGGCAGACAGAAGGGACAGTAAGATGATCAAGACTGGGATGCATGCTATGACACAAGGAATCAATAAAAATTAAAAAAAAAATCTGGACTTAAAATCACATTTGGATTCATGTTCAGTATATTTTTAGTATGAAACATATAAATTCATACTTTTAAAAAATTTAAATATTTTACCTTCTGAGGTTTTACATGTGAACACTGTAATTACATTAGTTACAGTCTCCTCTCCTACTAACTCCTCCCTTGTCTCTCTCGTCCTTTCTTAAATTATTGACCTCCTGATGCAGTATGGAGCTGCCACTGTGCTCAGTCTGCTGGGAGAAGGGCTTGGAGCTAAAGCACTGTCTGCAGGCACATTGTCAGTGCCTGCAGAGAAGAGGACTGGTACCAAGGACAACCTGCAGTGCTTTCCCTGTTTGGAGGAGGGGAGTATTGGCCTGCAGCACTGCCCACAGGCTTCAGGCAGAACAGTCATACCTGGGTTAGCCTAGGGCAGCGAGGTACGTAGTAGCCTGGAACTCTCTTAGATCTTGCCTTGGATGTTCTGCCTCGATGCAAGATCACCCTGACTCTAGGCAACAGAAGGATATCCAAGACAAGTCTCAGCTATGATCCAGTCTTGATAGTCTCCAGAAACCAGAAACCTTGAAGCAAACCAATGGCTCTGTCCAATAAAAATTTGCATGCAAAGCTGTTTGGGATATGGATGTGTGTGTGTTTGTGTGTGTGTGCATGTGTATGTGCACGAGCGCGCGTGTGTGTGTGTGTCCCCCATACACATACAGACTACAGGTTGAAATGCTATTTCAGTGAAAAACATGAGGTGGAGAGGTGGGAAGGATAGAGAAATGGAGCAGGGCATTCAAGGAGGAGAGAGATGGAGCTAGAGACACAATGACACAATGGTGGTGACAGGTATAGGAGAATGCTGTGGTGGACTGGTGGGCATGCCATGGCCAAGTAGGATCTTCAGGGTCGTGTGCAGCACTCTGGAGCTCTCAAGGTTCTAATCCTAAATGCTGGCCAGCCACATACCAGGATGCACAGGAGGGAGAATAGTTTATTTTCAGGATTAGGTATTCTTGAAAGACCTCCATGGACCATGTTGTTCCCAGAAGCTAGGTTCGTGTCTGTGGTGGTGGTGGTGGTGGTGGTGGTGGTGGTGGTAGTGGTGAGTGGTGATGTCTGTGGTTCATGCTATTTCTGAAAACCATGTTGATGCCTGTGGTTCCTATTTCTTCCAGAAGCCATGTTGGTGTTTGTGGTTTATGCTGCCACATGAGACAAGGTTTGTGTTCTTGGTCTATTTTACTACTGGAGCAAAATTAGATGTCTGTGTCTCAGGGCTGCCACCTGATGCCATGTTGATGTCTGTGGTCCATGCTTCTGCCTGAGACTGTGCTGATGTCTGTAAACTGTACTGCCTTCTGAAACCATGATGATGACCATGGGCCATGTTGCCACTGAAAGCCATCCTGATATCTATCACCTCTGCTGCAACTGAAGGTCACGATGGTATCCATGGTCTGGGCTGTGACCAAGGACTGTGTTGATGTCCATTGTTCTGTACTTCCACAGGAGACCATGCTGAGGTCTGTGGTCCATATTACAGGACCATAGATGCTGCCACAGGAGACCATCCTGTCACCAGAAACCACTGGGAAGTCCATGATCCATGCTGCCACTGACTTCAAAGGGCAAGAAAGCATCATTTGCAGTGGTATTGATGACTGCAGACTTCCAGTTGAGAATGATAGATATTGAACACTTCTGTAACACCACAACCCCACAAAAAACAGTCCAGACAAGGAAGCCATTGAAGCAAACTCTTAAAAATTATGATGGGGGATGCCTTCTGGTAGGCATGTAGTGTTGGAAGGACTCAGTTTACTTTAAGGGGTTAGCCACTGAGAGCTTGACCATGCTCCAGGAAGTATATGAGCAATTCAAATTGGACTTGGCATATTTGGGTAAAATTGGACCAAATATTATACAACACATAGCAAGTGACTAACAAACTGTAATAAAGAGATTGCACAAACTCTTCTGAAATGGAAGTATGAAATAGAGAATGAGTAGAGTGAAAGGTGATGCTAGAGACCTTGGAAACATTTACTTTCATCCCCTCAAAGGGGGAAAGTGCAGGTCATGTAATATTTTCCATAATAGGAAATGGAGATTTAAGAGCAAGAGTATAGAGGCCGTGATGCAGAACACTTACATCTGTATCTTTTTGTCATCTGTGCTAGCTCAGCGTCCAGGTGGTCTGAGCTCTGTCAGTTACCAAATGGAGCAATTTTCCTTACACAAAAAGCATTGTAACAAACATTAATTAACCTCAGCTTTGCCCATAACCAGGAGTTGGGTGAAATTAAGTTAAGTCATACTTCTAGCAATGTTTATGCGACTTTTAATAAATGATTCATTTTCTTGAGCTTTAATTTACCTGAATGTAGGTGAGTTACATTGTGCTGACATGAATGATGAGACACAAATGAAATTCCTAGCATACATTTGAGTAGTCAACAGATCAATTAATAAAACACACCTTGAATGTAGTTAAGTTCTAACTGAAAGTAAACTTCTAATCTGTTCTATAGAAGATTGCTTGGTTAAAACATTTGCTGCACATGCAGCTGTTTCATATGTGTATACATTAAAGGCTGGCAGTTACTGGATGCCGTGGGAGGAGCATACCACATTCCTTAGACAAAACCGTTCTGCTCCATTGACCAATGTGTCAAGATAGGCTCATGGTGCTTGTTGGGGACATGGCTGAGTGGTTGAGTGTTTTCTGTGCAAGCGCATGGACCTGAATTTAGATACGTAGCACCCATGTGAAAAACAGGCATAATGTCTTAGGTCTGTAAACTCAGTGCTAGTAGGATGAAGACTGTTCACAGGAGCATGCTTGGTCAGTCATTTGAGCCAATCTCCAGGTTCAGTAAGAGAACCCTGTCTCAAAAAAAATAATTAAGATGGAGAATGTTAGACACAGACACTTGACATTAAACTTTGGCCTCTACTTCCATTCCTACAGGTGTTCACACACACACACACACACACACACACACACACACACAGTTAAAAGGTAACAATTTCAATTATCATCCTTGAAAAAACTGTTTCTAGCTCTTTGAGATTTAATAAAGAAATACTTTCATCTATGATCAGATTAAACACGTGATTTCTTCTACGATTTGGTCCAATATATGGGGAGATGCTTGCTGGGCTAGAGTCCTAGAGGCATTCAAAAGGGCCAAGCATTTATCATTACTTGCCAGATTAAAGCGGTATCTCAGCAGGTCTTGCTCATCAGTATGGGTAAACTAGATGACATTCAGATGGTTTAGGATGGTGGGCTGTTACCAATGATACATTAAATATCAGCTATCAATAACCACTTTTGTATGAACCGGTCTGTACCGACTTGATATCAGATATGGGAATAAGGGAACTAAAATCTGGCAAGAGCCAAGACATCAGTGTACCCAAGACATGGACACAGTGGATTTTGTCATTTACTAGAGATGTATAGTAAGAAACTGATTTTGTTATGGTTTGAATAGGAAGTTCTTTACAAAAAGGCATATGTGTTGGAGTGTTGGTTCCAGCAAATGGATCATGAAGGCTCTGAATGAATGAGTGGATGCAGCCCATGATTGAGTTCTTATCTGGTGGCATTTTGGGGCAGCGGTGGGAGCTTTTGCTTATGGATCCTAACAGAATGAAGTGCCCATGACTGTTTTATCATTGTGAATATCCAGTCTCTTCTCTTGGCCCCTGGTTGCTGTGAATTGATGAGTAGCCTCTAACATGACTCTTTCCATTATGCTAAGTCTCAGGCACAAAATAGATGGAGCCAGTCAACCCCAAATAGAAATCTTTGAAATCCTGAGCTGAAATAAACCCATCTCCCTTTTAGTTGCTTTAGTTGCAAGTATTTTATCAGAGCAACGACAAGTGAACACACTCTATCTCTAAGAAGCTTTTAGAAGGAATGCAAGTATAAATTATCAATGGCAAGTGATGTTGGAAGCAGTGGTTTTCTCATGAACTTTGAGATGTTGGCAACACACTCATTTTAAAAAATAATCCTGTACAGGTTAAACAGACCATATGTGTGCATTGGATTTGACGTGTCAGTCTATATTTTCAACTCCTGTAGAGAGTATCAGCCAGGTTCTTTAAATTTTAATGTGGTCCTGTATATGAAAGTGTGTACATAAAGAAGTAAAGGGCTATAGAAGAGTGAAAAAGAAGAGGTCAGGGTCCAGAGATAAATTTCCCTTAATTCATAATTGCTGCAGGCAACACTCAAAGTAAAACAAGAAAGCTGTGTGTTTTAAAAGCCAGAGAAGTGATTTGAAGAGTGTTGGTTACTTCCATCAACAGAGGCAGCAATCACCTGCAGCAGGTGCAGGACCTGAGTCCGAACAGAACGGTCTTTTTGCTGTAGTGATCATTATCATATAATTAATACTACGGTCATGTCTTCCAGACTCTTCTGCAGATGCTCTTCATAAACACAAAGGGATTTATTTTTAAAATGTATACAAAGTACTACTTATTTACCATACACAATGCTTACTTTTAAGGACAAGAGAGAGACACACATACAAATTCATAAAATCCCCATGAGGAAAAGGGAGAAATATTCTTAAAACAACATCCAATGTACAAATATTCCTTCAGATGATTTAAGATTTTTATATTAAGCACATATTGGAGAAAATGCATATGACTTTAGAGGACAGTGATGAGAGACACTGGTGTTTAGAAGTTGGTGATACAGCTGTCTGGGGAGATGCTCGGTGATTTAGGTTTTTGCTGTTCAAGAATAAGGATACGAGTTCATATCCCCAGAAAACCAGGCAAAGGCCAATTGGACATGGTAATCTGCCTGTACTTCTGCCTCAAAAGACAGAGAAAGAGAATCCCCCAAAGTGAGCTAGGTAGCAAGACTAACCACATCAGTGAGTTCTGGGTTTGATTGAGAGATCCGGCCTAATTGAATAAGGTAGAAGAGCGATCACCCATGATTTCCAATCTCAACCTCTGGCCTCCACATTCAAATATTCACGCACAGACTTGCACACACACACACACACACACACATACATACACAACACACACACAAATACATGTACACACTACACACATGCACACACACAGACTTGCACACACCACATACTAGGTATATATTTGCACACATACATTCGCATACATACATTCAAACACACACTCACACACTTACAGACTTGTACACACATTCAGACACACTCACACACATTTGCACACACACGAAAAAGAAATTGGTGGTTTCCCAACATGATTAACGTGATTAATCAACATGAATAAACTGCACTAGGATTTGACATTAAGTAGTAAACTTATTTACCACTCCAAACTCAGAGGATGAACCAAGTGAGATTCTTTAATGTAAATATGTCCTGTACAGATCCACATGTATTCAAGAGGGAAAATCAAAAGGAGAAAGAATAAAGGCTGGAGATATAGACTTACAATTGCCTATCATGAGCAATGTCCTGGGTTTAATGCCAAGCAGTACAAAAACAAAAATACAAAAAAAGGAAGTTATATTGAACACCAGTTTCTGGTGTACCCAAGGATAGCTAGGAAAACAAGGTTGCTTGAGACTGAGTAGTAAACGGAAATATTTCTTAGTGTGTATGAACCAGTTTCTTCATAATTTTGGTTAACTTTTCTGATATCTTCACCCTTTCTTTTCTTTTCCCCCATGGCACAATTTTAATATATGCTTAGTGGCTTAACAGTGTTGATGCTGTGAGACAAAATTAGCCAGACTTTAAAACATATCAAGTTAGATTGTTTTTATTGATAAATTAAAATCCTGTTTATATACAGATATTTGAGAAAAGTAATTTATCACTAGTATTTAGAAATAATATATTGAGTATTTTAACAAAGAATTATTTGGGTACAGGAATATTCAGACCTCACTTGGACCAGAGAAGTGAGAGAAGTATCGTAATTTCTAGAGTTGGTTCTTCTATTTCCTCAAAATGTGTCATTGTTTATACTTCCACACACTGGGCAAAATAAGAAAATAGTAGGATCCATTCTTCTCATAGTAAATGGCTTTTGAGGAAATAGAAAAAGGAACACAAACAGTTTAGGATAAAATTAATTTTTACTTGCCTGATGTAATTGTGGTCTCAGAGGCTTACTGTTGAACCAGCTCACCCTTTGTGTTCTTTCTGAGCTCTGGCTGGCTGGTTTAATTCAACTGTTCTGGCTCAAACTCTTCTTCAAACTGACTGATTCAAGCTGACTTCTCATGGCTTTTCACTGAATTGTTCTGCTTAGCCTCAAACTAACTCTGGGAATTTGTTCTAATCTTCTGATCCTTTCTTATTCTCTGGCTTCAATTATCTCTGCTGACCTGCACTGAACTGCATGAACTCACAAACTCAATTCCACTGCATTGTACTGTACTCACTACACTGACTCCCAACTGACTCAACTCCCTTCCCTGCACTGCTTTTAAATAGCTTCTCTTTCCGGTGCTGGTCTCCTGAGAGTTGGATGTATTCTATCTCTGACTCATTTTGTCAGAGTTTTCTCTGATTCATCACTTTGTCTGCCAGTCAAGTAATCACTTTCAAACATGGTTGCTTCTTTTTACAAACTAATTTTACCTCATGGGTAAAATTAGTTTTATATTAAAGGCACATCATACTGAAATACGTGATGTGTCTGCATTCTAGCTGGATCACATAGACCTAAATGATATTTGGATGTGATCTTTTGCCAGAGCAGCCATGTTGCTGGATTAAAATTCCTGTACAGTTTAGGTGAGCCTAATAATAAAATCTGTGTATGTTTTAGGGTTTGGCAAGATCAGGAGCCTAAGATAGTTTAAAGCATATGTAGATGAAACTCATGAGTTATGTATAGAAGTTGTAGAAGAGTACAGCTGTTAAGTGTTGATGAGAGGGATACTCATAGGATGGAGAGAGCAAAGAGTGGAGCTTTGTTGAATCATTACATCCACCTCTTTCCAGGGGAGAAGGATTTTAAGAGTTTAGTAAGATTATACATAAGCAGTGAAGACTTAGGAGTAACTATCTTTTTAGAGCTTACAAGGTAAGAGGAAATTTCAAGGATAGGGAGAGGAAATTCTTCTGAATGGATACCCAAACTGTGAGAGAGCTGGAGGTTGAGAGAAGACTGACTTAATAAGACTTTTAGTTGTATCTCAGAGGTGGGAAAGTTTAACAGTCATCAATAGAAATAATTCTCATTATACAAACAAGTAATATTTCCCTGCTCAATTCTGAAAGAGAGAGCAGAGTAAACCTGCAGTAGCCTGACAGCCTGGTATTCCTGTACTTGGAACCTGGAATTAGAACCCAGTTGTGGAATCTAGCTATACCTTCTAACCCACGAAGATTTTATAATTCATGGCTATTTGGAGGTAGCTCCTGTTTTACTGGGTTCCAAGTCCTCTGCAGTGTTGGAGCTTCTAAAGTTTCCCATGTTAACCTCTGATGTGCTCCAAGGAGAGTCCTATTCAATTAGGACCCACCATCTCTTCATTTCAGACTTCACTGTAGAGCGACAGTCTCTGTGGATCTTTCTGTTCTGTCAGGTTCCCATCCTAGGTCCTATGGCTTTTGCTGGCTTCAGATTTTGGTTTAGGCCAATTGCTTCTGGAAACACTACAAGAAGCGACAAATAGGAAGATGAACAATCTTTCTGAACTGTTCCTGAGATGGGAATTTTCAGTGTTAAAAATGGGAAAGTCCCAGGCAAACCTAGACAAGTTAGTCATGTTAGGAAAGGGAGAAAGAGGAAATGCAGGATTCCAAATGCAGTGTGGAGTATTTACACAAAACCAGCCCCTTTACACTAAAAAGATTAACCTACTCTTAGCATATTTCCTATGACCTTAAAAGAAACTCCAGCTCTTTGTTTGCCTTTAGAAGTATGTGTCTTAAAACCCTGTAATAAATCCTTTTGTGCTTAAACTAGCTTGAGCAGACTTTCTTGCCGTCAACTGAACTCTACCTGACTCAGAACCACATGTTCTATTTACACTGAGGAGATTTCTCTAATGAGCTAAAAATCATTTTAAGAGAACTTGCATCTGGGAGTTCTGTGGGTTGTTTCTCTTTAGGTCAACCATTTTCTTCCCTTCTTTTGATAGCAACAGTCAACCTGATTTTCCATTGGAGCAGCACCGTATCCCCAGTCTTAGTCTGGGAAGGGATGCTTTTATACACAGGTCCAGATGATAAATCATCTGTCCTGTCAAGCCGGTGTGATGGGTCAGACACTGGCACACGACCCAACAAAGCTAATGAGGATTACCATTTGGAAATTTTACTTCAGCTACTAAGAAGGAATGTTTGGTTTTTGCTATCTAAAACTATGATAGGGATAATTTAAGTTTATTTGCTAGTGGGCACAAATCTGAGAAGTCAGTTCGGGGTCTGGTCATGTCAGAAGTGGCTTACTTGCTGTTTGCTTAAATGAAACCCAAGTTGTATTTCTGTTGCTACATAATCAAAGTGTATGGAGGAGTTTAATGTCATAACATGGAACTCAAGGCACATATGGTGGTACACTGCAGTAAGCCCAGCACTTAGGAGACCGAAGCAAAAGGATCATGAGTTCAAGGCCAGCCTGAGCTATAAAGCAAGACTCTAAGAAGTAAATTTAGAAATGCAAAATCTTAGGGTCAAATTACCATAAAACGATTCACTTATTTAAATCCACACTTTTCTTTTAATATATGATGCAGTTTTAAGTAATTGATCGGCTTATGCATGTTTAGGAACACCTATAGTAGTAAAAACGAGAAATTTGGTAAAGCTCCTTCTTTTAGTTTGGCACTATCATTTACTACTTTGGTGCTTCAGGAAAGTTACTTAACTCTGTGTTTCATATTTTTCATTTGGTAACTGCAGATAATAATGGTAATTAATTACCTCATGCAGTTACCGTGTAGAGAGTGTCAAAATAGCTAGATAGCTGTCTTATACTTTAAAGTAATGAATCCTTGTTCATAGTCTCTTGTGTGTCATTCTGAATTATTTTAATGCAATAGGCTTTAGAAAATTTAAGAACTTGTAGCATCACAAATTCGTAAACAAATATATAAAACCCTTGAATATGAAAAATAAGTAGTTACATTAATAATAGGGGTGAGGCTAATAATGCACAACAAACACTTTTATGAATTGTCTAGGTCATATTATTTCTTGTTAGCTTTAACATTATTTATTGTATTGTTTCTCAAAAAGGAGACATTTACAACTATCAGTTATATATTAATAATTTAGCATATGTATACTTATATACAAATGGAATTATGTTTGTGAGAGTAGGTTTTACAGAACATCTTTGTTAGAGTAAATACAGTAATTGATAATAAATAACCTCAATATTAGCATGCTTCTCCACTGCTTTCTCTCTCAAAAAGGAAACAAAAGATTAGAATTGAGTCATATATCCAGTGTGAAATATAGGGTATTTCAATTAAGATTCAAGTTGACTTTTTAAAGTGTTGTTCGAGTCAAATGCTACCCGATGTCAATTGCTTCCAGCTGCTCAATGAGTTTGTAGAGTTATAGGGCATTGTAGCAACATTGTCTGCAACACTTCTTAATTTTACTTTTAGAACTCAGAAGATAAATCACAAAATGTATCACGGTCTATGAACTAAATAAACAGCAAATGAAACATAAAAATAAATGAATAATCTTTTTTCCCCTTTGCCAAGACACATACAGAAGACTGTTAAAATGTGCATGCAAATGTCTCAGGCAATACGTTTCAATGTTAATTTTACATTTTACTGTTGCATGGAGTAGCATTTGCACTCTTTAGTACAAATGTTGAATTGTTTTTATTTTTAATCTGTAGATTTTTTTGAAATGCATTTGAAACCCATGAAACACCAGCACCATGCAATTAGGACTAATGTTATTTTAATAGAATCTCACTGAGTTTCATCCATAATAAATGAGGAGGAAAACAGGAGCTCCTTTCAGTTGGCAAGCACAGCTCACACTGCCTGACTTTCTAAACTCTTGTGTCTAAAAGAAAACTCAATGGAATTTTTGAAACAAGTGTTCACCTATATAAATTTCTTTCAGAATCCAGTGGTCTCAGGTTGAATTAAAAAAAAAAAGAAAAAAAAAAAAAAAAAAGCCTCGTTGCTGGCCAAGGGTTTACTCAGCATTTTTCATTTCTGTTTGTAATTCCTGTCATCTTTGTTTCTTATGCTTTGGCTAAAAAGGGCCACTCGTATTTATTGGAACTGGGTTTCAATAAACATTATGCATTATGGTGAACCAGAGAGTGATTTATAGATAATTTGTCACTTATATTTATGAAATTGTAGACCCCAGAGCTCTAGAGTTGGTAAATCATATTCTACAGCCTCAACGTGTTGGCGGCTACCCACTCTGCTCCATTCCTGCCGAAAGCACCCCCATCATGCTGGTTCCCTGTGCAACTCAGGGCCCAGTAATCACACAGTTGCTAATACAAAACAAGAATAAAGAACAACTGTTGGTGATTTAGGTTTTTTCCCCCCAATATGTTTTTAATTTAATTCTCAAGTTGCAGAAATAATAAACTGATAAAATATAATTAGATGTGAGATTACAACGTAATGAGGCCAGGAAAGGGGCAAGAATGTAAGGGAACAGTGGATTGTGTAGAATTCCTTTTGCAAACGTTTGTTTATTATGATACAGCTGTCTAGAGTTTTCACACAGTTTCCAGATGCAGGCAGCTGTTGGTCCTTTGCTATTAAAGAAACAAAGGTTCAGAGTTCATGTTGATCCACTTGTTCTATATTAGTGATGTTTAAGATGACACTTGACTGAGCAGTGGCCTCCAGTCACAGGCAAGGTTGTCAAGATGGACATGGTGTTCTCTTGCCTCTTGCCTCTCACTTATCTCTGCTGCCAACCACTCTAGCAGCAAGCTGCCCCACTCCTCCTAACATGTTTATCTCCTGTGGTGATGTCAGCAGAACTCAGCAAATCCAATATTCATGCTCAAGCAGATTTGCTAGTGCACTTTGCTTATAAGAATAGGCCCCGTATCAGCCTGGCAGCTGCTTCCTCTAGATATGGAGACAGGACTTTGTGTTTCAAGTTCCTCCCGACAGGACTTGGACGTTGAACAAAGCACCTGCCTACTGTACTTCCATCCCCTTTCTTCTTTTCCAGAAGACCCAATCTCAATGTGTTCCTTTTCCGCAGATGTGACACGTCTTTTTCCACTTAGACAATTCATTCGGATGTAAAATGTTTATACCAGTAAAATAATACACCTTCTTCTTTTATTAAAAACAAAACAAACAACAACAACAAAAAAAACCAAACAATTAAGGGGAAAGTCAGCTTTAGAAAATAGAGTTGAGACAAAAAGAATATTATTTAAAAGTAAGGCTTGAGGTCTTAGGTTTAAGAAGTTAAGCAGTTGGAAAATGTGTACACGTTCCGTGTAGACTTTTGTAAAAATCACATGAAGTACTCCCTAATATCCCACTTTAATTCTAGAATCATCAGTTACTGTGTTTCAAGTTTCAAATATTATTTATGACTTAGTGGTAAATTTTGGGAGAGAGAGATTGGGAAACTGACATAATTAGTTGTGATTTTATGTTTCTTTCACATTTTCTGATAAAATCCTTATCTTTATTATGAAGCCATGCAGACTGTGAATGTAAAATCACCAAATATATGAATTAAGATTATTAGAAGCTTATTCAATCAAAGATATCATGTTATACTGATATACTAAATCTATCCCCAATGGAAGAGCACTTGACTCATATACACAAGGACCTCAGTTCAAAATCTAGTTAAATTCTTAGCAATGCCCTACCCCCACCTCTAACAATGTAGAACTTACTTACAACATAAATTTAATATAGTTTCTATAGTTCTTTCTTTCTTTATTTAGGAGTGGCAGAATTAAAAATTGTTTCTAAATAAGTCTTGCTATTATTTTTATGTATGACACCATAGTAATTTTAGTGGCCTTCTTTGATTTACAGTTCTGTTTTACATACTTTTATATAACTTTTCAGTTTTGAATAGTGGAGTGCCATTTCACTGTTGAAGAATTTTAAAAATATTATTAGAAACACAATGTTAAATATTTTGGCTGATCCACAAGTACAAGACAGAAAGACAGCTAACTGGAAATGAGGTAGGCTTTTGAAATCTCAAAGTCCACTTCCTAGTGACACACCTCCTCCTACAAGGCCACACCTTCTAATCCTTCCCAAGCAGTTTCACCAACTGGGAACTCAATATTCAAGTATGTGAGTCTTATGGGGACCATTCTCATTCAAACCACCAAAGGGTACAAGATCTGCTTAGGGAACAGCTTAACAAATACTAAGACCCACAACCAGACAATATGCAGAGAGTAGAGACCATGGAACTCTCAGTCATACAAGAGACTCTATTAAATCTCTCCCCTCAGGGATCAGGGAACTAAGGAAGAGGAGGCAGAAAAAGTGTAAGAGCCAGGGGTGATGGAGGACACCAAGGAATTAGAGCTATTTTAATCAACAGAATCCATGCACATATGATCTGAGACTGAGACTATGGCAGCATGCACAGGGTCTGCGTGGGTCTGCATCAGATGAGGTCCTAGAGATGAAAAGAGAAGAGGACAAATGCTCCTATCCCTAAACCAGAAGCAATATCCAATTGATAAACACTGGCACATGAAAATTAGCCCTCTCCAAGGGAGGTCACTGGGGAAACAAACCACTCATAATGGTAGGCTACATGCCTAGCAATAGATGGCCAACAGAAAATGAGCTCATGGCATCATTGGAGGAACCTTGTTTCAAAATGTGTGTCTGTTAAAAACTTTTATATTTATTTTTACATACACACACATATCACATATAAAATGCACATATATAACATATAAATAAAACACACACACATGCACACAGAAATGTACACATATAAAACACATATAAAATACACATATATAACATATATTGTATATATAAATACACATATATAACACATATATATATATATGTATATATATATATATATCACAGAAACACACAGAGATACATATACTTTTCTCTCTTTTTACCATACAGGTCATTTGCATATATATTATGACTTCTAGTTTAGTGTTTTTATGGAATTTTTGAGTGTATGAATGAGTAGATCTCTGAGTATATCTGTTCCATGTGCCTTCTCTTGGGTTCTTTGTTTGGTTCAGTTCTGATGTATTAGTTTCTGTTTTATAATATTATTGTTCTTTAGAAACATGTTTGTTTTTAATGAAAGACAGAAAATGAGTGGATGCAATAAGAGTGGAAGTGGGGAGGAACTGGGAAAATGAAATCAGGATATAGTATGTAAGAATAAAATCTATTTTCAATAAAAGGTAAAAACATAGAGAAATAACAAAAGTTTTATTGTTTTCTAATTTACTTGCTTTAATTTATAAGTTAACAGCAGTAACAGCAAACACTTATTGTGCCTGTTTGACCGAAACAAAGGCAACAGACTAGGCACTACATATTTAAGACTTCTCATAGTCTTTCATGTAGGTATCATTATTTAAAAGAAGACATTTTTATTTGTGTGTGTAAATGTATATGTCATATGTGAGCAACTGCTCCTAAAGGCCAGAAAGGACTGCTGAATCCCCTGGAGCTGGGGTTGCAGTTAGTTACGAGCAACCTGACACAGGTGCTGGGAATCGAACTCATGTCTTCTGGAAAAACAGCAAATCTTTTAACTGCTAAACCATCTCCCTAGCTCACTTGTATACAAAATAAACATTTTGGTTTGTCATTAGTAAACATGTTGGCATATTAAGTGATGTGGATTTTTTTTTTTTTCTGGTAAAATTTGTTGCCCTGTCTTCTATTTGAAATATGTGATTCACCAGACCGAATTTCACCTCTTTTCAAGTAAAGATTCCATGAAGAAAGAATTGGAATGTAAGCAAGAAATCCAAGGATACAAAGTGTGTAGAGTTACAATATAAAGTCTAGCACAAATTCAGGGGCTGTAATGGAAATGGTTCTTTTCTTCATACAACTAGTGGGAGCAAGACAAGTACTTTGTGCAACAGTAAGGGCATGGGGTAGGTTCAGCTGTGTCGTCATAGTGTCCAGAAGGAGAAATCAGAGTCATATGCAGTTCTCTTTAGATCTTCTTGGCCTAATAAGAGAAGTACCACAAACTGAAGAGAATCCTATGTATCTCTAGAACATGTTATTTGGAGTGGGCTGTGTTCTTTGTCAATCAGGAACCAAAACCAAAATGAGCATGAAATATTCTACAAGATCTCAGTGTGTACAGATGAGGTACAAGCACTGGATATTCTGTACCTTTTCCCTACCACCAGCCACTCTCTGGTGTTCTGGAAGCTCTTAGGCCACAGATGTGATTCTAAAGATTAGCTGTCAGGCAAAGATCTTAAAATAATTGTATCATTGTCTTATGTCATAACAATAAAGAAAACGAGGGAGGCAGGGAAGATAATTCATTTGGTAAAATGAATGCTGCACAAGTGCAAGGACCCAAGGTCTATCTACGGAAGCCATGTAACAAAGCTAGGCATGGTGGCACACATTTGTAATCCCAGTGCTGGAAAGGCAGAGACAGGCAGATCTCTGAAGAAAGCCAGCTTAGGTCCTACCTCAAAAATTAAGATAGATAGATCCTGAGGAATGACACCAAGGGTTATTCTCTCACCTATAAACAAATTGCTTGTACATACATGTGCACACAGAGAAATAAAGAATCTCTCTCTCTCTCTCTGTGTGCATGTGTGTGTGTGTAGATGTGTTTCTATAAAGGTCCAATTTCATTAATAAAGCAAACTGATTCTGCCATTATATTGATAACTATCAATACCATGTGGCCAGCTGGTATCCATAGAGATTATGACTTGTCTAATTGTTGTGTAGTAAGTTACTGCTTCCTACTGTCTCACTAGTCTTCACCTGGTCTTTGTTAACATCTACTGGAATAATATTAACTTCTAATACCAGAAAAATTAAATCACATTCTCTTTCCCTTCCTCACTTATGTTTCTTTCCCTCAATCCCCTTTGCATTCTGTCTTTCTTTTCTTTACTTCTTCTTTCTTATTGTGCCATGAAACTGCAGAGAAGGAGGATCTCAGTGTGGGATGGGTTTAATGATTCCATGGAAAGCAAGACATTGTTGGACCTTAATAAAAGTCTATATTTAGAACGATAAGGGAAAAGAAAGAGATTTTTAAAGTAGACACAGAAGTGGCTCTAAATGGCTCATTAGCAAGGTTGACTGATGAGCAAGAAAGCTTTGTGATCTCAGGGCAGTATAAATCCTTGTGGATCCTAACAGGTGAATGGATCAGACAATTCTGAAGAACACTCAATTAGTGGTTAGAATGTCTGGATTAGAGATGATGTGAAGATATAGAACCTATTCTTGCCAGTGAGGGGCAGTGTGCATACATTCCTTCTTGAAGTTTAAAATGTTATCTTTACTTATTTTTGTTCCCCTGCAACTAGAAAGTAAATTCTCTGAGATTAGCCAGTTCTGTAGTCCCAGGACCTTGTGCATGATAGGTACTCTATAAATATTTGTCAAGTGAGTAGATGAATGTAAACACCTATGAATATATATATTCCAATAAAGACCAAATTAGGCATGCCATAGAAAGAATTTAATTTGTTGGGGAAAAAGAAGTAAAACTTTCTTCTAGAGTGTCAAATTTGGTGAGATGCAAAAATATAACAAGTTGGTAGTATTTGCCTATTGAACTCAATATTCCAACTATCAGAGATCTATCCATTCCTGCACTGGGATGAAGAGATATAGACTTCCTTCTTATTTGGCTCTACCCATCTCTACATGAAACACTAGGGTTAAGGGTACAAGAGTAACATTATATATCATGAGGGGAGCTGAAGGGATTTAGAAACTTTTCTTTTTTCCCTTTAGAAGACTTTGTTTAATTTGATTTTAACTTCATAGAATGTGGTTTTTGATATCATTTAACCTAGCAGAAACCAGTCTGGCTCAAGAGTAATGGACAAGAAGTTAGAGACATAAAGCCTTGAGCAGCATTGTTAAATGATATATGTCCAAGGTCTTGATTCTAATAAAGGATCTGTGAGCTGTGAGCAGTCTCTGGAAGTATCTTGAAGAAAGATGGCTAAAATATGTTTGTCTTTAGTTGAAAAGCCAAACCATAAAACCATAAGAGTTCCTAAAATCTTAAGCATCTCATGATCAGCTAGGAACAGACGTTCCTGCGTCCTCTCCTCAGAGCCTGGGATGTTAAAACACCATCAAGGTCCTTGAGTAAACTGATATTTTCACCTCATAAAAATACCTTTGCATGTTCACCTGAGAAGGAAAGAGTGACATTTTTTCCTGTTGGCTCTCATGAAGAATCCCAGTACCCCTTTCAAACGGAAGAAATGGCAAAAATCTTCATTTCCAGATGCCTGGGGATGGAAAGGAGGAAATTAGCCTTGATTCCTTCAACAGTGGTTCTTTCTTTTTTTTTTTTTTCAAAAAGTGTAAAATTCTATGTACAACCATGTGTACAGATGGACAGATATGTCCACATTTTTAATAACTCTTAATCCCCCTCCCCTTTTCTCAGATGCCCATTCTTCTTTCAGATTATGTAAGTGCAAAAATTTCAGAAGGAGGTCTGTGCTTTTGGACATTGGAAAACTATCTTGAACTTAGGTGTCAGTTCTCGTTGGCTCCTGAATATCATGAAAGATGTCCAGTTTTCTTTTCTTTTTTTTAAATTTATTTATTTAATTAATTAATTTATTTATTTATTTATTTATTTATTTTTAAAAGAGTATATATGGGACATGCCTATTTTGTATCTACAAGACTTTTAAAAGCCTTTCCATTAGATCTGCTGATTTTTCTGTTACATCAAAATTCGTATTGGAAACCCAAATTCCAATGTTAGCACTGCATCCTTTAAGCATTTCTAGTCCTTCAGCTGTGTTGTACTGTCCATTTCTTTTCCATTGCTCTTGGCATCTCAGATGCTAAGTGCCCAACGACAGCCTGTAGAGGTTTTACCATAATCCACCTTTATCCATTAACAGACACTCAATCACTAAAGTGCTTACTAGACTAAACATATTTATCCAACCGAATCACACTTTACAATGCTAATCTGCCAATCAGACTCCAGCTATTAACAAGGAACTGCTTCCAGGGGATTTTGATGTTTGTGCTGTGAAGAGCCTGCTTACCTCCAACAAACCACTAAACCAAATTAACATAGCTGTATCCTCATAAAAGAAACCAGATATCCTGTTGTGAAAATAGAGAGCGTGGTGGGACAGGCCTCCTTTGATGGCTAACAGTGTGGCAGACAAGGCTTCAGACTTCAAATCTGGCTACCACAAAGTCATTAGGAACCTCCATCATCAGGCTTTTGATAATTTTAAAAGCAAAATAAAAAAATGTAGTGTTGGGTAACTCAGTAAGTCGTCAATGTACTGACTTACTATTAGAACTGCAATAAGTACTGTAATTGTTGGGTAAGACGTCTTAATTCTAATTGCTCCTTCAACCAAGATCATGTTGTAAAAGTGCTTGCATTAGCCAAAACTCAAATCCAAGACACACAAATGTGGTAGTAATAATAATTCTTTTTATTGGCCTGGCAGAGAGGAAGAGAACAAAGCTTTAAAAACTTCAAAGTTCTGTCCAGGAAAAAAATGTGAATTGGAGAAACTAATATATTCTTTGCCCCTTTATTAGTCCGATATTTACTGAGTACCATCACCACTAGTTAAAGCACGGGCATGTTTTTCTTGTCGCCTCTGAGAAAGTTACCAATCCATACTGCTGGACTAATTTAAGATTTCTGTCACAAACTACGTAGCCCAGTCCTGTATGTCTTCACTGTGAGTGCTTAAGCACTTCAGACTTATTGATATTATACCCCTTTAAATAGCAAGATTTTAAGGCAACTTTGACACTTGGTAGAGTTGGAGGTAATTTTCTTCCCACTTAGCTAGCAACAGAAGGAAAGTAGAATTTACTCAGGGTTAAGCTACAGACAAAAAGTAAATAGTAATTCATAAAATAATAGGCCATTATGTTGTGTAAAAAAGCCGGCTACTGTATCTCAGCTCCACACTTGTGGTACTATAATGAAATATGAATTTCCAGTCTTCGCTGTTTATCAAAAATAATGAGCACTTTCTTATTTTAGCAGACTTTATAGGCACTTCTGGGGAAAATATTATGTGCAGCTAAAGCAGGTTTCTTTTGGAGGTCACTTTTCACTCTGAAATAATTTCCAACCTGAATAAACCATGCCGTGTGTGTGCCTTTTCCCAAGGATTAGCTGAACATCAGTGTCCAGCCGAGGTAGAAAGTTGTCATGCAACAAAATGACATAGTTTGCCAGAAATCTTTCAGGAGCATGGGTATATTCTTGAAGCAGGGATAATAAATTAAACTTCTGGTTGTAGTTACATTTAAGTATTATTTACTATTCCCATCTCTCAGCGTAATAATGAGTTGGAAAAGAGTCACAAGATAAAGCAGCGCACAGTTGGAAGCCATATTTTTCTTTTATGGAAAACGTAGGTGAAACAGTCTTGGTGGCACACTTGATTAAAGAACGAAATAAAAAATACGAGTGGTGTTTACAATTAATGATATATAATTTTGTCATAATTTGCATTAGTAGTAACATGCTTGTAAATATATATTTATGTCAGTGAATCCCAAATAATGATCTTATAAAATGATCCACAGTGTCTATGAAAAAATCCTCCTGAAATTGTGATGAAAAAATGATAATGTTTCCCAGACAAGCAAGGATGAGTGAGGCAAAATTATAGTAGACAGTAATGTCACAGAGTGTAAGCTTTGCTTTGAAACTAATTTTAAAACTATTTTTCCAATTGATCTGTTGTAGAGATCAAAATTTATAATTATGAACACACACACACACACACACACACTGCTGCACTGCTGATTCACTAGTGTTTGTTGGATTTTGAAACTACATTTTCTAGCACTGGAGAGTATCAGTTAGCAGACACCTGGATAGCAATATAGTTAGTACATAATATTCATTTAGGTGAATGCTACAGAGGAAATATACTTTACCTTAGAAGTGTGCCTGGTATGGAACTATGAAATTTTATGAATTATTTGCAAGAATAGATAAATATGATAAACAAAGGAATAAAGGAAAGAAAAGAGACAGGCTGAGGAGGTTTGCATCACGGGAGTGTAAACTATCACAAACTTTGTCATTTGTTTTGTAGTACCTTAGTGCTTAGACTTGATCAAGGAGGAGACTACAAATGTTTGTTGACTGAATGGAAAAGACGTTGACAATAGATTTAGAAGAAAGCAGACCCATGGGTTGTGGAGATTGATTTCTCGTCCACGCCGCCAAAAGTATAAAAGCCACAGAGTGCACTCAATGAGCCAGGGCTCTGATTCAGTATCAGCTTGCCCTTCCATCTTCCATGCTGTAACTCCATGAATTCAGACAAAAAAGTACATTTAAAAAAGCTATTTAGTATACATACAAGGAACACTAAATAGACCTGAACAGGTTATGTGTGTATATACACATGCACACCCACACACCCACACATTTAACAAAAGAAAAAGAGCATAATTTTGAGAGACAGCAAAGGTTTTATACGGGAGGGATTAAAGGGAGGAAAGAGAAGGGGGAATGATATAAGGTTTAATTAAAGAAAAAGCTAAATTTAAAGGAAAACAGTTTGAAAATACAAAGTCCCCCTCCCTGCGGTGTTTCTTTGTAGTATAAAAAGCTACTTGCCATCAGCCTGGATTTACTTTACTCCCTAGCTGGTGTAGGAGTTTCTTCTGCATCATCCTTGACATGGATCTAATGAGAAAATGATTTGCGATTGAGGAAGAATGTTCAGATGTAAGACCTTGTTTCAGCATCTCACATTCCATATAAATGGTACCTTAGAAGATGCTCAGGACCAAGATATATGTCAGCAATGAAAATGAAGACCATTGTGGGTTTACATTTGGTTTCATCTGTGGGATACATCTAAACACACATGATCAGCTGCTAAAATTCTCCTTCTACCTTGCAGACAGAAGTATCTGTACTTAAAGTAATGCATTAAGCATTTTTTCTTTTTCCAACTTTATCTTTCCTATCTGATACTTCCTCAAACAAGTATTCTAGTAGTTGCATCTCTTGTTGCTTCTAGTTCTTGGAATATAACAGTACAAAAAAAAAAACAAAACAAAAAGTGTTTGACCTTACTTTCAAAAGCTGAATATAGGAGATTTAAATAATTGTCAAAGAATTTAAAGATTCAAAGAACAAGAGTAATGGTTAATTGTGACTGTCAGCTTGATGGGAGTTAGAAACAAATCTCTGGTCATGTCTCTAAGGGATTATAAAGAGCAGGTCAACTCTCAATGGCTGATACCATGCCTTCTTTGCCACGAGAGAATGAGTTTTCAATTGGAAGCCATAGTAAAAACTCTGCCTTCCTCAAGTTGCTTCTTGTCAGCTCTTTGCCACAGGAATAAAAAAATGTAACCAACGGAATGTATTTCTCTACAATGGAGAGTTGGGGGAAGGGAAGAGAAGAGAAGTGTTTCCAGCAGAGACCCAGGCAGATCTTGGGAGAGAGATGCCCTATGCCTTAGACAGGGATTTGGTAAAACAGAACCGACATTTATGGACTTTGAGCATAGGAAATTCATTGTAGGCAGCAGGACCCCAGAGGAAGGCAGGATGTGTGTGGTGGGTTTGGTCAAAGTGTATGTATAGCCACAGACATGGCAAAGGATAGGCTAACTAGCATGGCTGTACATGATGATGTAAGCATTGGGCTGGAGAGATCATTTAAACAGTAATGAGCTCCACATCATCTGAGCAGATTGATGACTGAGGACCAATAGAACAATGGACATTATATACAATGGCTCCCTCAGGGAATAATTGATAAGAAAGACCAGATGGCCTCCACTTTCCAGGCCTTGGTACTATGTACTCATGTAGTCTCTAGCCCTAGAACACAGTGACTGATTTGGTTTGGGATTCACAGGTAGACTGAAGAAACAAAATCCAAGTTGGGCTGAATTATTGCAGGAAGACTTCCTATTATTATACTGATTGTCAACTCTGAGATTTACAATACAGCTTATGCCAACTACAGTTCACTGATGTTTCTAAAACCATAGAAACAGTACATCTGGCTAAGCAAAGAAAAAAGTTCACTACCACAGTTCTGCCAATCTTAGATATGCAAAAGCAAATGCACCACACTGTCGATGTTCTCAGCTATCTTCCCTCACTCTTCCGACTCAGCTCCACACAAGTCTGACCTGTAGATAGGTATTTTAACTGACTCAGAGGCCAATGAGTAGCAATGGACCTCATTCGAGGTTGGAAAAACAGAAGTATGTTTACTTGCTTAATTTTCATATTAAAACTTTATTTTAAACAAACCAAGAACCCTACCAAGTTTCCCCCATTATGACTCGTCCTCAACAATGAAATGTCTTTTCAGAACTCTGGTCAAGTGGTGATGTGATTTTTTTTCTCTTTATTTTATGGCTTGTTTTTATTTTAACATCACCCAAGCAGCTCCAATGACGCATGCAATTACGGCAATCCTGGATAGGGAGAAAACCCTAGTAACTAACAAATGATGTTAATCCAACAAGAGGCCATTCAGTGTTGTTCAGTGACTGGGAAATTATGCTGTGGTCAAAACAAACTGTGGGCTTTGGTTCAAAAGGAAGTCCCTAGCAGAGGTAGTTCCTCCTGATTGCCTAGATATTATCTTTTCTTGGAAGAACCTAATATACCTTCAATCTTCAAATTGTGATGGTGTTTGAAAGGAGGAAAATACACTCTGAAACTATCAGTTCCTTTAACTTACATTTAAAACAAGTAAAGAATGTTTTAAGTTTGTTTTTTAGCGTAAGGACATTTGGAAGAGATCCTGCTAGTGCAAAATTGAAACATTTTCTGTATTTCATAAAATATATTAGTTGGTGTTTTTGTGATAGGGTCTTACGTAGTACCTTGAGTTTGCTGGCCTTAAGTTTGCTATGTGTTAAAGGATGACCTTGAACACCTGATCTGCCTGCTTTCCCCTCCTAAATGCTGGGATTACAGGTATAAGCCACCATATCTGTCCTAGTTCACAGTTGTTAGCCTGACACTATAGTCCATGAAATAGAGTTTTTGAGGAATGGCTGTGCCATTACAAAGATTCAGTGTTTTCATTTTATCATCTGTCACCATTCAGTGGATTAAAATTAATAAAACCGAAGATACAGTTTCTTAGGTGCATTAGTCATGCTTTAAACTGGTGTCTGTACAAAGAAGATACTCATTCCAACATACCATATAGCCCTATTGGACTGCATTGCTCAACAATGTTGACCATTCATCATGAGGGATTAACCCTAAATTTTTCTGGCATGTATTCATTCTTTCTATTAATTTATTCTTTCTATTAAAACAGAATTTTTATGACAAGTTTGTGTTAGGAACATTGTGAATATTAAAAAAGAAGGAATATATATATATACATATATATATATATACACACACATATATAGTGTTTAAATTGTCTTTTTATATACTTTAAAATTAATGTCATGTTTTAGTCTAAACTTGTTACTTCAGTATCTTTAAGAGCTTACTGATTGCATGTAACAGACTGATGGATTTTTAAATTTTATCTATTGTATATAAAATTTGTAAAGTTTCACTCTTGTAAGCAATTCTGTGGTTTAAACTTATTGCTTTTCACATTGAGTCAGGAAAGAGAACCAGTTAGTTACAAAACACTAATCTTTATGAGTGTTATCTCTACTTTTTCCTGGGCTTATTTTTGAAATCTGGCTTTACCGAAAGCTTGTGGAATAACTACTTACACTAAGGAAGTGACTCAGTGTATCTAAGGAATGAAGGACTAAATTCCACGTCCAGCTCTGGCTGTCATGTTCTAAGTTACAAGACTGTGTGACAAGGCAGAGAAACAAAATAGGTTGTTATCCAGGTCCCTGTGTAGATCTTGCCAGTCAAAATATCTTCTTGAAGTTGGAGTAGTTAAAAAAAATACTGCGTCACAAGATGATGAATATTTGTTGGACATGGAAATTATCTTCATCTGATTATTATGCATTACATATATGCATTGTAATATCATACTGTACAACTGTACATGACATTTCAATCTTAAAAATAGAACCTTTTTTACTGACTTAAGATTTAACTTTAAAGAATTTATACTGAAGATTATCAATTTCATCTTACCATTTATATCCATGGAGGCATTTTTTTTCTTACAACGGTTTATTATCTGGTATCTGTTCTCAAGTTGGACATTTTTGAGAGGAAATATTTTATTATTGTGTCGCATAAATAATGATATTTGCTTCTTGTTTTTAAATACTAAATGCATTTTTATCATTTTGAAAGTTAAAATCATGTATTTGACATAGTTAGGAGCTTGTAGATTGGGGATGTGGTTTGAACAGTTACTCCATGCATATAAGAATCTATCCTCATTTTCTTAGAAACCCACTGTCTTTCAAAATACATGGTCTAGTGCTTCCAGTTATAAGGCCAGGAAAGTAAAGTGAAAACCTGGCCAATCTGAACTAGAGTCAAGCTTTCTCTAAAATGCAGAATTTACATCAGCAATGAAAATCAGGATTCACTGTAGTCATGCTCTTGGTTTAGTGATTTAGAGTGACATGCTTCTTAGTTAGCTATATATATATTAGAGTTGGTAGCTATTACATTTAAAATTTTTTTAAAAGTCTGTAATGATTACTGAAAAATACTACAAGCTGAGTTTATTTGTATATGCTGAGAGTCTCAGAATTCAATGGACTGGGGCACAAGGATTTCTGAGAGTTTGAAGTTAAGTCAGGGTTACATAGTAAGACACCA
This sequence comes from Rhynchomys soricoides, assembly GCA_019843965.1. Taxonomy (NCBI): domain Eukaryota; kingdom Metazoa; phylum Chordata; class Mammalia; order Rodentia; family Muridae; genus Rhynchomys; species Rhynchomys soricoides. The sequence continues at coordinate 5,063,510 of JADRCH010000216.1, forward strand.
TGTCAACACACAAAACAGAAAACAAACAAAATTACTGGAAGGTAATTAATTAATGTATGATTCATTTTGAAATGTATGTAATGGTTCAGATAATAAAGAAAAGCTGAGATATTAACACATGATAATAGTCTGTTTTCTGGAAATTTGTAGCGGTACTTTTTTTTTTTCACAACGGAAAACCACATACTTTTATTGAAGAGATAGTTCCTGACGCAATTTCCTAATGCTTTCCTGCATAGTGATTTTAATAGTTAAAGCACTATCTGAAGCTAAGCATTTGTGGCAGGTATAATGCAAAATGTGTTTATTTGGATTTTCACTGATCTCAGAATTGTCCATTACTTGGTTATTCATTTTTCCATGTGTCTGACTGAGGCTTAAGAATGAAATGAAATGCATATTTACAGACCATACAAACCAGTGAATATGTATCAGTTGCCCAGTCTCTGTACACACATTATCTCATTTAACTCATGTGAGCTTCACTGTCAGTGAGGTAGTTTCAATGACAAACAGACTGAGCTAAAGTTATAACCTACTCAAGGGAAGTCAGTGGGAGGAATCAACCCCAGACAGCCCGGTCTATAGCCTTCTCTGCTAATCACTATATAATTGAGATCAGTAGAGTGCTTGCTACACAAGGAAGGGAAACAAATTCAACAACAGTTTGTCCAAAATAGGGCAAAAGAAACATGAATTTCAACAGAATCTCATTTAAAACAATAGTTTGTTTTCCTATTATTTTTCTTAAAATGGACTCAGCAAAGGAATACCGATAGGCAACCAGAACTGAGTAAGAATGGAGAAAAGATAGGCGAAGTTCTGTTTGGAATACCTATTTATACGTTTTAGATGCCTATTAACTTTTCCCATAGGCTTAGAAATCGATGTAGATCCATGTGCTATTCTTTGTATAGTGAAAACATTCTAAAAACAAGAATCCTTTTCCAGCAAGTCGGAGCTCAGTGATGTTTGGAGGTTCACAATTACTATTCATGAGGTTTACCTGAGTGATTTGGGGGAATGTCTTCTATTTGCACATTCCGGAGATTTCAGAGATTGGCTTCACTTAGGATATCCTTAAAGAGTTTGTGATGTCATCAAGATGCACAGTAAGGAGCCATTGTAAGAAACACAAGAGAGCTTTTAGGGATTCTGAAACAATAGGACAAGGACAACAAACTTGAGAGGAAAACTATGGCTGTTATTGATAAATTTGGGCCTGTAATTCAACTATGTGGTACACATGTATAGAGGCCCCTTTAAGTCCGGGCTGCTTGTTCAATAGCGAAAGATGAAAAGAGGAATTACAACACACGCAGAGCTTTATAGCAAATGCTAAGGAGCAGGGCTTTGCTGACGAGAACAGTTTGTGACCATTTCACTTGTACTATATGACTAATGGTGCTGATCTCTGACTACTAGGCTCTAAAACAATTGGGATTGCAACAATTGGGATAGCTGCCTTCATATCATTAACTCTTGAGGGAGAGAGATCGAAAGAATGAAGAGAAGTAGACTATTACTAGTCTACTAATAGTCTATAGGAAATAGAAAATAACATTTTATGGAGATAAAAGGTATGGATGGAATTCTAGAAAACATGGAAATAGAGTTCCACATGAAATACAGGTCTATTGGCATTCTAAATCTTCTTATACTTCAGTAGTAGAAACTCAAGCGCAGTAAAGAAGTTTTTGCATGTAAATAGTTATGTGTCTGTTTTTATATACCAATAAATGTAATGTTTTATGAATGCTTAAAGCTTTTCAAACTTTGTGAGTTTTCTCATGGATTCCCACTGGAAATGGAGAAAAGGAATATCACAAACAATCACTTTGCTAAAACAAAACAAACAAACCCCGTGGGCTAATTCTTTGGGGGAGATAATGAATAAACATGGTAAGTTTATACTGAGGCAAAGGTCATTAAGCAGTAACAAATGAGTAATGAGACAACATATTTTAATGACGGACACATTAAACATCACGAGATTCTGCGTTTAAGGCAGGTTTCCTGAAGAGAATGGGGCTAATGCTAGATCTCTATAGTGGGTGAATTTGGGGAAGAAATTGGGCAAAAGAGAATGTTCTTTTGGGCAGAGGAGGGGAGGTCCACCTGGTGCTAATGAATGAAGTCATGGTTATGCTACACATGAGTCTCTTTAGGAACCAAGGCAATTGCCAGTGATGCAAAGAGTGCGTAGAGAAGAGAGTCTCTTCTCATTCAGTTTCCCTTAATGCTTTCTTTCCCAGAGGGCCATCTTCTCTTTTGCTAGTTCACAATTCACGTTTAAGAGAAACACTATTCTGAAATTTGTACTTAAGCTCAAGAGTTTCTCGGTGGGTTAAAATTGTAGGGTAGTTCCAAGTTTCTTCCAGAATTTTTCCTCTTTATTATAGTTTGTATAAATATTAATTCGCCATATGAATGACTTATGGGCAGAGGGCTCCCACCCCCCTTTTTGCCATAGAGCACAACATTCCAGGAAAACCTCATTTCTGCTGATGAATGGCTATTGGCATACAGAGATTTGGCATGAGGCTGAGATGAAGGGATGCAGCTGACATGAGAAAAACATGAGAAGGAAACCATAATCCCCCCTCCAATTCTCTGCTTATTAGAGGAGCTAAAATGATTAAGCAGCTGGAGGTTTTGATGTAAGAGGAAAGACTAAGAGAATTACACATGTGGAGGTTGGCTGAAGAGCTAAGGAGGATGTATGCATGGGAATCGGGTGGACAGGGGGCTGCCGCTGCTAATCACTGCAGATAATTGAAGTTATAAGTCCCAAAGAAGGAGAGGGATTGTAAAGGTGGTCTTTAGGGGATTATCGAAGGGTAATGAATGAACTGAAGAAAAGGGGAAAATGTTTCATCAGGAAGGCTTTCATAATGGGTTAAGATTTAAAGGCAAAAAAAAAAAAAAAAAAGAAAAAGAAAAAAAAAATCTCCCAAGAGAAGTGGTACAATTCCCATCTCTTGAGTCACTTAGGGGAGGCCCATATAACTTTAGGAGTGTAGAAGGCTGCCTTAATAGGGGAGCAGATTTGGTCATCAGGATCATCCTTTGTCCTGATGTTTTACGGCTTGATTTTTCATGATGAATCAATTGGTAAGCAGGAGTTTGGAAACTCCCTAGCTATCAAATCTATCTTATCTCACTGATCATTTTCAAGCAGTAAAGGCCCGCGTTCTCACCTCTTCCTCCTCTGATTTCCACAGATTGTCCTTGACGTTATCATTTCTCAAGGAACATTCAGGTCCGAGGATCCAGGGATTGCACGACCGAGAGGATAAGCAATGTGTCCTCCAGCTAACGGCAGGATCAGGGACCATTTCCTTTTACCGGAATCTCTTTTCCAAGGAAGACAGATATGATCATGTCATTTCCTGTCCCCTGGGCTCATAGCTTCTAATATTTTTCCCTGGAGAGGAAAAACTAAATGAACTTCACATAAGATTTATGTATATGTTAAGTTTTTGTTCCCAGTGTTGTTGATACAAATTATTAAAATTAACCTGAAATTATCGATGATAGATTAAGAAGTTTTATTATCTCCTTCAGTAGCAATGAAATCTATGCTTTTAAAAACTATATTATGACATATAAAAACACACAATGATTTTGTAAGGTGGACACTCACATACAACAGCTTCCTGCAGTGTTTAGGTAAGATGATACTCAGAAATGTATAGACACTTATTTACCTTTGTATCTTTGAATATTTTATATCTTCTGCAATTAATATGTACTATTGGACATATTTGAGCATCCTTTACTTTTAAAGTACAAATAATTGCATTTGAATATGAGTGTTTTGCATTAAGTAATAGACTACGTAAAAAGAGCACGAAGTGAACTTTTCTACATTAAAAACTTAGGCAGATATTCTTATGGGTCTGAATCATTTAGAAAATGGGTGTAATGCTTTATGACTCTCTCTCTCTCTCTCTCTCTCTCTCTCTCTCTCTCTCTCTCTCTTTCCCCCACCCCCAATTTCTCTCCTTCTCCTGACAGTGTCTCACTATGTAGCCCTGGAACTTGCATTGTAAACCAAGCTGGCCCTGAACACGTGGAGATTTGCCTGCTTCTTCCTCCAGAGTGCTGGGATTAAAGGTGAGTTGCCATATCTGTTCCATGTAAAAACTTTCCTACCCCCAGTTATTGTAAATAGAAATTGGAAGGGTACTAAAGACGGATTTATGTTCACAATTCACAAGCTATGTCAAAGTACTGTAGTATACCTAAGTATTCTATGCCGAGAAGAGCGCCACTGGCATATAGTATTAGATGCCTTAAACAGCACCTTAGAAACTTTAACAAAGCATGGTGAATTTCTGAGGTACAGGGGTATTAGATTTTCTAAGACAGCGGTATTAGATTGCATTTGACAGAAATCAATAGAAGGGTTATTATGAACATAAACTACATACTTTTCTATGACTACCGTTACAATTAAGTTTTATTTTAAATTTTATTATTTTTCATTATTGCAAAAGATAATGAATATGAAAAAGGATAATCATAATGAAAAGATAAATTACAAAGTTAAAAGCAATTACACATATGAAAGAAATTCGTAAGTCAATCACTGATTAAAAAAATATAACTTCCTTCTGTAAGTATTTCTTGTGCTCATATAATGGGGCTTTAGTCTCTAAGGGCTCAGAGCTTCATTAGTGAATAAAAACTTTAAAAATTCTTATTTCTGGGGCATTTCCATTACAGCAATTGTTAAATCTTCTACAATGTAATATGTTTTTCTGATGCAAACTCATTAGGGAATTGTCCTTGGCTGGCCCAGAAGTCAGGCAGTGAGGGAGCAGTCAATTCCCTCATAATGCTTCTTGCCTAAGGTGTTGCCATTGAGAATGTAAACAGACTCTTCATTTTCATTTGCCTTCGGTTGACCTAAAGACCACTGATTTTTGTTTTGGTGTGGTGTGGTGTGGTGTGTGTGTGTGTGTGTGTGTGTAATCCCCACTTCATATTACTAAAGTGACAAATGTTGGTTTGATACTTTTCTGAATCAATATAAATAATCACCATCCTATTTTTGTATATTTATTACTTGATTTTTCTCATTTCTACATAAATTTAAGATTCCTCATTTAATGCTTAAAACACACACACACACACACACACACACACACACACACACATTCTATTTTATTAACCTGTCCCCTCTACCTTTCATATGAAGGAGGGACAGACTTACGAGTTTCATACTTAATGAAAGTTAATAGGCTATTAACTTTTAATAAATGTTTTAATAAACGAATATGCAACTTGAGAAACTGGTATAGACAGGATTGAGACCAAGAAGTCTGGCTCTCAAGTAACGCTTGGTACACACTGAACTGTCTGAAAAACAGCTGGACTTTTTCCTACTTCTCTGATACAAGCATGCTTATAAGGTAAGACTTGTCCTATCTGATACCATTGACAGTATACATATATTCAAGGATGGTAGAGGGGGTTTCTTGCAACTGTGTAGTAGCCAGTCCCACTCTTAGAAGCCCTTCTTCCTGGGCATCTACCTTTCCACCACTTTTTCTTTCCTTTATCCTTTAGGATGGCCATAGATTTAAAACAGTATTCAGAGTTCATCATGCAGGTATTTCTTTGATTTTAGTTCTGACTCATACAATCCACAGACTCCCTAAACCAGAAAAGTCTCCACTCTTTTACTGAAAGGCTGACCCATTTGCCCCCTGAAAGTGGTTCTAATATCAGTTGTTACATCAAACCATCTGTCCCTTCTCCCCATTGCACACTTTCATTTCTGTAATTGAGGTTTTGATCATTTATTATTAATTATCAGATAATCGTAATCTGTTTTGCTGTTTTGCTTACATAAGTTAAAACGCTAGCATTAATTTTTCATAGTTTTTTATATTCACTTTGAGTTTTTAAAGTTAGTTCACCAAATTATTATTATCTCATTTCTTGAGTATTTTGGCATTCCTTTGAATTTTTTTGACCAATACAAGTATCTTGTGTCATTATATTCCTGCTTTGCTCATTTTATAGAACTGGTTCTTGTATAGCCCAACAGGAAAATAATCTTGGCATAGGGCTTAGCAATTGTTTTTATAGTAAATTTAACTTAATTTTCTTTACCATGTTTACCTTACAAAGCTAAACTGAATTGGTATTTTTATTATATTCATATTATTTTATTTTAAACTTGTTTGAGCAATATAATAATAGGAATGCTGACCTTTATTTATTTACCTATTCATTAGGGAACTTATTATTTCTTAGGGAATTTTATTGTTGACCAACAAAATGAATGTCTGCTTATTTTGAAAGTATATATCTATTGCAGTATCTTAGAGAAAGCTTATGGGATTTGGGAAGATCAAACAATTATGAAAGAAATCGGATAATTTAGCATAGACTCTATTTGTACAACACTAAGCAACAAAACCTGAAATGTTCAAACATTTTTATATTTTCAGAAATCATTTTTGTAAGAAAGTGACCTCCTATTTGACATAGGAAATCTCCGCATCTGACAGATTGTTACAGAATATTTTTACATAGTTTTGTATATTGAGATAGTCAGGGTTTAGAAGAGCAACAAAGGGGAGTCATTGTGAATGGATTAGTGAAAATCAATTGAATTAACATTAAAAATTATAAATGTTTCTCTATATTTCATTTGGATGTTAAAGGAGAATCCTTATGAATCCATTGTAGATGTATTTTTAGAAGGACTGAGCAGATTAAGTCAAATAAAGGCAAACCACAGAGTGTAGAAGGAAGGGGAATTAGAGGTACAAACGTAGAACATTTGAGAACTTAACTTTCTAGATGTAAACCGAGTATTTAGATAATAAAAAGGAAGGTGTGGGAGCTAATCCATTGAGAACAAAAAGATTCTGTTGAATCTCTGCTACCTGTAATTATAGCTTATGAGATGAATGGCAGGGCTGGAAATCCAGCTCCAGTCAGCAGGTGGTTAGATCCCCTCCAGGAACCACTAGTGCACATGGTCTTCTCACTGCTGTGGATCAACTCTGGCAGACCTTTGGTATTTTCATCACCTTGGCAGAGGGATTTTCTCTAAGTGTTCTCTGCTAGCCTCTGAGACTCTATGTATCTCCATGGCAGCATTCCACCCAGCCATTAAAAATGTCACGTTTGACCTTGGTAGTGTTGCAACAGTCTTGGAAGCAGTTAAGCTGCATCCAGGTGGAATTTGTTTCCCTAAGAAAAAGTCACAGAAGGTCTAGCATCCTCCTTTTATTCTAAAATAACCACCAGACTTTCTTAGTTTCCTTTACTAATTGTGGGAATATAAAAATCAGAGAGGTGAGTGTCAGGAGTGTTGACTTGTAAGCCACTTGAAAGAATTAGGTTTGCATTCTTAATTAACACATAGACAGAGAATGACCAAAAATTGTAATTGTAGAGTTCAACATCCATATATCCACATGATTCTCTTTATTACATTTCCAGGCATCTTGTCATTCAAACAAATTCTTTTATTAATGGAGACCTTAATTACTTCTTCATACTTCTCCTCTTCTTTGGTACAGGGAATTAAAAACAGGACCTCATGCATGTGCTTTACCTCTGAGCTCTATTCTCAATACAATTAACAGCCACATACATAATAACCAATTATATACATATATAATTTTTTCCAAAGCACATACATGCATGTGTGTGTGTATGTGTGTGTGTGTGTTTGCACATGCGTGTGTGTACATGCTTTGGAAAGAATTATGGTTCAAAGACAAAACAGACACTTTCAAATCATATAACTATCTAAAATTTAGAGCTCATATTCAGAAACCATATTGTACTTGGAATAGAAACATAGCTTTTTGAAACCTAGCAGACCCGGTGTCCCCACCGTCTTTCCCTCCGCTCCCTCAGTCTTTCATTCCAGCTATTGCCATTACTTTGTTACTTTCCGAATCATCAGAACCACTCTATATCAGGAACCAGCTTAGGATACGCTAAGCTAGGCATTCTTTGTAATTCCTGATGAACTGCAGAACCACTCTCTACCAGGGACTGCAGAGCTACCACACTATGCTAGGACACATATTTGAGAACTATAAACAAGAAGTAAAACAACCACCAAAGACAAGATCAGATATTTACACCTCAAATTTCAGATGCATAGTCCCAGCCTTAAAACACTAAAATTAAAAAACAAAACAAAACAAAACAAGAAAATATGCCTCTTCTGTACTCCTACTGTGCTGGCATTGAGAGAAAAATGATTTAGCTGAAACACAAGACAAAGATTTCAAAATTTTAATTAGGAATATGTTCAAAGGCCCTAAACAGAGCATCAATAAATACCATGCAAATGCAAACAATTGAACAAAGCAATGAAAACCATTTAGGACATGAAATTAGAACTTAAAAAAGGAATAGAATCACTAAAGAACCCCCAAAGTGAAATAAAATTGGAAATGAAAAACTCAGAATGTTAAACACAAACCTCAGAGCTAAACCTCCTCACAAACTAAAAGATACAAAAAAGAGAATTTCATGTCTTGAAAACAAGATAAAAGAAATGGATAGCTCAGTCAAACAAAATGTTAAATAAAAAAAATCCTTGCATGACTCATTCAGGGAGTCTAGGACACCATGAAAAGAATAAAGCTATGAGTAACAGATATAAAAGAAAGAGAAGAAACACAGGTAAAAGACACAAAAATATTTTCAACAAAATCATAGAAGAACATTTTCCTAACAGAAAGAAGCACCTATTCAGGCAGCAGATTCATACAGATCACCAGAGAGAACCAAAAAAGAAAATCTCCATGACACAAGATAATAAACATATTAAATGTACTAAACAAAGAAGAATAAAAAAGGTGTCATGGAAAAAGACCAAGTAATACATAAAGGCAAACCCATTAGAATAGCATCTGACTTTTCAGTGGAAACTCTGGAAGACCAAAGGGCATAAACAGAGTTTTAAGAAATCTGAAAGAAATCAGATGTCAGCCCAAACTACTATGCCCAACAAAACTATTACTCATAATTCTTGGAAAAAGAAAACATTTCATGATAAAAATAAATTGAAACAACTTTTGTCCACAAAACCAAATCTAGAGAAGGAACTAGAAGGCAAAGTTCCATCTGAAGAGGTTAACTATACCTGTTAATAAATATACAAGGGATCCATGACATCACAATAATTAATCAAAAGACAGAAGAATGTATATCACAATAATGAAATATTAGTAACAAACACTGCTAGTTAGTAACTCTCAATGTTAATGGTCTCAATTCTCCAATAAAAGATACAGGCTCAATTCTTCAATAAAAGAATCAAGCTAAAAGATTAGAAAACAGATCCATCTCTGTGCTAAACACACTTCAAACTCAAGAACATGCATGAGCTTAGGGTAAAAGAATGAAAAGAGGTATTCCAAGCAAATGGACCCAAGAAGCAAGTAGGCATCGCTATTTCAACATACAGTGAGCTTTTTTATTTTGGTATTTTGTTTTATTGGTTCTTTGTTTTGATTGTTTTCTTTGAGAGGGAGACAGAGACAAACAGAATCTGAAGTTGGGTGCTATGGAGGTGGGGTTGTCTGGGAAGAAATGGAAAGAGATGAAAAAATATGATATAGATATATCATATTTTTCATATATATAAATATATTTAAAAGTTGCAAACCTTTAATGTGAACCATACCCAAAATATAATTATTAAAATATTTCACTATTGAAATATAAAATATAAGATATGATTAAAAAACCAAAATTTCAATTCTTCATTTATAAATAAAATTTAAATATCAAACCAAAAGTATGCTTTATGATAAATCACTAGTATAAAACAGCATAAGTTCTATGTTATTCCAGTGCAGTAAACTACTAAACTAATGTTACATTTTTTATTTATAGACATTTGAGTTACACATTTACTTGCCAATAGGTGCTGGATTTCTACAACTTAATTTTATGTTCTTGCCATGAGGATTTGGGGAACCTGGTCAGTCTGGATGCTGCACAGCCCTAGATGAAGTGTTATGCTTTTCTCCAAAGCGATTTCTGCCATTCCAAGGGCCCAGTTACCTCCATTGCTTTCCCATGTGCAGCATCACAGTAAGCCTGAGTCCCTGAGCATGCTGTCTGTGCTCTTTTTCATGGGTTGCTATTGGAGACTTGGAGAAGTAGATAGAAATGTACCAAGAAGAGCCCCGAAACTGGTTACTGAGAAATAGTTGCTCCCAAATATCGAAGACTGAATCTGTGACAGGGATCTCCCATTGGATGACCATTTACCATGCTCCTGGCTTGTCACACTGTCCTTGACATGTAGCTCTTTGCTCTTGGCTAGTCTTTACCAATCTCAGGAGGACAAGACTGGGGCAAGTCCACTCATTTCAAATTCAGTCCCTTAAGCACCTATGACTTTTAGATGGGTAGATGTGTTATGTCTACACTAGCTGCAAATCTTCAATTTTACTTCAAAATTGAACGGTACTGAGGAATAGATATTGGGGGAATCTCCTACTATCCCTGGAAGAAAATTTTATTATGTTCCTCATAATATACATTATGGTCCAAATATGTGATTTCATTCTTTTCTTTTTCCTGTTGGTATATGTGTGTGTGTATGTATGCATGCATGTATACCATGTGCACACATGTGCATGTGGTGCACGGTTGTATGAGAGCAGATGTGAGCATGGATGCATATATGTGTGGTAGTCAGAAGACAGCCTGCATTGCCATCCTTAGGGGCCTTCCATGTTTTGTTTGGGACGGGATCTCTCATTGGCCTGAATCTTCCCCACATAGGCTAGGTTTGCAGTCCAGTAAGCCCCAGAGGCCTGCTTGTCCCCCCAACCCCATTTCACTGGTGCTGGAATAACAAAAATAACAAGCATGCACCACCATGCCAACGTTTTTATATGGGGTGTAAGTGGTAGGCTTATATTTTTCAAAACCTACTTTAATAAAGGTCCTTAAATGCTTCGACCAAAAGTAGGGAGGAAGACGGCTAATAGGACAAGGGGGATGTGGACCCATTTAGAAGTAGTTCCTTGGGGCAACTCCAATCTTCATTGTCTACAGTCCAGTCTACTAGTAAAACACCCAACACGAATCAGCAGTAGCATCTCAATCCAGAAGAAACCTTTAAGCTCCACCAACCAATCTTCACGAGTCTGCCAAAGTGGCAAGAAGCAGCCAGAACACCACCAGAAGTTCTTTGGTGAGTATCTCTCTAGGAAGTTACTACAAGAGAAGATCAGAGAAGAAAGTCAGGCAAACCAATGCTAGAGTATGGTCCACTATCTGTTGGGATTTATTTATACTCTTCCCAAACATCATGTGTCCTCTCCACTCCAGCAAAACATTTCACGCACTTTCACTAGGAAAACACTCTGTGTCTGTTCTGAGAAAAACATCCTCTCAGATGTCTGCTTCAGCAAAACATCCTCTCAGAAGAAAGTTTTCAGAAAAAAAAATCATATGACTTAAGTGTGTCTCCAACAAGATCAGAAATTTCTATTTCATTGAGCAGTGAATTCAAGTCCCATGCTTGTAAGGTAAGTGCTTTATCAGCCTGGCTGCCACCCCAGATCTTAAGTGCAACTTTTCTATCAATTTCTTTTTTTTTAACTCTTGATATTTTTCTCAAATCCATCATTTCTCTGGCTCAAAGTTAATATTAGGTCTACATTTTTCATGATTATTTTTATAGTATAAGTAACCACACACATATTTTACACACACATGTATAACACATATTATTAAGCTAAATTTCAAATTGACACTTTAAAAAATGAATGTTTTGTCTAAGATCATGAATATCCACATCTTTAAAAAAGCAACAATGACAATCTGGAACTTAACAAAACAGACAACTTTCTCTTATCACATGGAGTGGCTTAGCTTGTTAGGTTACTCATCTACATTGTTATAAATCTTCATTTTTTACACAGACTCTTTCTTTCTGTCTCTGTCTTTCTTTTTCTTTGTCTCTGTCTCTTTCTTTCTGCCCTCTTGGTCTCTCTGCCTGTGATGATTTGTATATGCTCTGCCCAGGGAGTGACACTATTAGAAGGTGTGGCCTTGTTTGAAGTAGGTGTGACCTTGCTAGAGTAGGTGTGTCACTGTGGGTGTGGGCTTTAACACCCTCATCCTAGCTGCTTGGAAGCCAGTATTCTGCTAGCAGCCTACAGATAAAGATGTAGAACTTTCAGCTCCCCCTGTACTATGCCTGCCTGGATGCTGCCATGCTCCTGCCTTGATGATAATGAACTGAACCTCTGGACCTGTAAGCCATCCCCAATTAAATGTTGTCCTTATAAGAGTTGCCTTGGTCATGGTGTCTATTCATAGCAGTAAAACCCTAACCAAAACATTGTCCTTCTTTCTGTCTCTCTCTTTCTGTATCTTTCTGTCTCCCTGAGTGTCTCTCTGTCTCTGTTTCTATGTTTCTCATTCTCTGTCTCTGCCTCCTCTCAAAGCAGGCATAGAACTGAGTATCTTAAGCACACTAAAAATACCCTACCACTGAGCTATGCCCAGCCCTTATTTTTCATCATACACAAAACCCAATGCTTTAGTTTGTCTAGAAAGAAGAATAACTTTTTCTTTTTTTTAGTGTTTTAAATAAACTCCATTTCTCAGAAAAAAGAATTCTACTGGAATCATATAATTGCATCTTTCTGTTCTCTTATCAGCTACACATGTAGAGGTACCTTACACTATGTTTGCTGTTTCTACCTGTTTGAACTAGCTATGTTTAATAATGCTTCCATTTTGAATATTTAAAAACCTTTCCTTCAGTTGTACCAATTTCAGCCCTCTAGAATTCTCATTATTGGATCCTATTTCAGTGCTTTGCAAAGGCATGCTATTTCATAATTTGTAAACCGCAGCTGTGCCCAATTTTCAGGTTTTTACAGCTGGAAAAAAAGTAGCACAAACTTAACCTTGTGTCTTAGCAAGTGTTGAGGCTCAAATGTGGCAACGGAAAACAAACACAAGCACACACGCACACACACACACACATATACACACACACACATATTTTGGGCATAAAATGAAGAGTCCAAATTTTTATATTTTTCTTGGAAGGGGAAGAGAACCAAGAAAGTTTGATCTTAAAGTGTTGCTGAACATTCTTTAGGAAAGGTGGACACATAGTTAACTGTCAAATGCTTATTTAGTATTAATGGTGTTAACCATTTAATCATTAAGAAATTTGGACCAATCTATGACAGAATAATTGTCATTACTTCCCTAAACTTATTTAGAAATATTCATTTCCAGCAACGTTTTTCTGAGGGAGAGGAGGGACTCATGTAGTAAGACTTTTATATTGTTACATTTGACTAGGAAGAACTATTACCTTTGACATCTCAACATCTTTCCAAAAAAGAATCATTCTCTTTCTCAGAATCCATCTACCCATCCACCATCTGTCTGTCCATCTATCCATCCATCCATTGATAGCTTATTCTGATTCTTAATATTCTATTACTCCTCTTAAATGAGACCATGCATAAATGGAATATATACATGTATGCATGCATATACATAATTTTGTTGATGTTATTTTCATTATGTAAAACAATATCTACCAGTTAGACTCATTAGATTAATAGGAGCAAACTTAAGGTGTAAAAGGCTTCTATATGCAAAACTACAGACAAATCTTTTTGCTTAATGGTTAATTGTGTAGGTGGCATTGTCGAGCAGTATTCCTAAACAGCAAAACCTTTCATAATTATTTTTACTACACTTAATCCCATAATAAGTGTTTAAAACATTACAGCATTTCAGACTGTATACCAGAATTACTAATATCTAGAGAAAGGGGCTTTAGTACATGAATATGAGCTTTTATGAGATTTTTTTGCCTCTAGCATCTTTATCTAAAAGCATAAAGTGTGGTATTTAAAATTTATATTTTTTAATTAAAAATTTATGCAACACATTTTGTTCACATTCTTTTCCTTCCTACAACTCCTCCAAGATCCTATCCTCCTTCTCAACTATCCCACTTCATATTCATTCTCATTTAAAAAAAAATCCCAAACTTGAAACAGACCAAACTGAAAAAGCACACACACACACACAGACACACACACACAGACACACACACACAAGCATGTGTACATTTGTATGCGTGTGTGCACACACAGACACACTCATATACACAGACACAGACTCACACACACAAGCATGTGCACGCCTCCATGCACGTGCATACACACACACACACACACGCACACACACACACACCATGGTATGCATTTTGTTTTGGCCAACTATTCTTGTATATGGGACCTGCTGTTAATAAACCCATTGTCATTTCACTGAAGAAACAAGACTTTTCCTTCTCTCAGTAGGTATCAATTGCAAATAGCTTCCTGGTTAGGGATGAGACCTTGTGCTACTTCCTCTTCTCTGTGCTAGGGGATTTGTCTCGCTTGAACTTGTACAGCTCTAAATGGTCTTGAATTGGCTATTTGACGAGGCTGGCCTCAGGTCACACAGAGTTATCCACCTTTCCCTCACTAGTGTTTGGTTGACAGACATGAGCTATTGTGCTCAGACATTTGGTCCTTTAAAAAATTTAATATAGTAAATAAGTAAAAGCTTCCGAAATGAATCCTCCCCTCAAACACTTTCTCTAGAACAGAGCAATTACACACAAAAGCAATGTCTTCACAGCCCCCGAAATACTTAGTGAATTAGAGTGTATTGGGCAAAACACCTCAGGTATCTCAGACACAGGAGTCCCTTAACGTCTTATTTTGATTAGAATTCCAAATGTTGAGTTCTACTACAAGAATAACAAATACACAGGGCATTATACCAAGACTAAGTTTGCACTGATTTAGCAATTCTCCTTCTAAGACTATTTCCAAGACATGACAACTTTATTCAAAAATAGAAAAGAGCTGGGGAGAAAAAAATAAACAAAAAACCTTAATGTCCATCAATGGTAGAATGAATAATAACTGGCATGCCCATTAGAAAATGAAACACCATAACCCAAACCAACCAGTCAAAACCAAAACTGAATCTCTATTGCAGTCATGTGATACATATCTAATGAATAAATAACTGGAAACAAAGAGCACATAAAAAAGTAGAAATTACAAGAGGAATTAAAACATGCTTTGAGATACACACAAAAAAAATGTGGCATTCAGCTAAATTAGCACTTATGTGAAACTCAGCTGTGATGGCTAAGTTCAGAAAATCTTTGATCAGTCTTTTAAGATTTCAGTTTAACAGGCAGAAAGATAAAAGAGGACTATATTCAAATATGTAGAGAAATAGTAAAAGTTAAGTTGAAAAAATAAAACAGAAACAACATGGTGGTATACATCCTTAATCCTAGTATTCATAAAGATGAGGCAGGAGGATCATGAGTTCAAGGTCACTGTGGACTTGCTAATGAATTAAAGGTCAGCCTGCAGTATACAACATGGTGGTGTCTCAAAAGAAATTAAAACAAATCAATGAATAACAACAACAATAACACTTCCACATACAACCAAAGTAAATATAAAGTGAAATTGTGAATAGGAAAACTATAGTTGAACCCAATAACTTTTTTGTCCTCAATAAATATAAATAATCCCACTTGATAGCAAATGACTCAAAAAACCCATATGTGGGATTTATCTCAAGATACAAAGATGACCGCATGCGTGGAAATCACTAGTATACCATATTAATAAAGAATAAAATGACACAATGATGCCTATATGCAGAACAGCACAGCCATCTAATCATACACAGTGCTAGTTTCTCAAAGGAAACATTCCACAAACTAGGAGCCAAACTGAAAAAGACCAGCTATGACATGTTGAAACTTGGTTACAGTTTCAAAAGTCTCCCATTATGTATGAAGCAAGTATTCTCAAATCTGAAAAGAAACCCTCAAATCTATGACATTTTCAAGCATTTCAGATATGGGCTACAGAAGCCATATAAATTGAAGAGGAGTTCAAACTTAAACTGGTGCAATACCTAATTCTAAAATTTCTATAGACTTTAAGAATACATTTGTTTTTGTCTGAATTTATAAAAAACTTTGTTTTTCAAATTAAAAACTGCACATCTTGAACATTCAGAGTCGGGAGTCAGGGGAATGGATGCCCGCTACACAGTGTGTTCCATCACTGTCTGTTCTAGGTGTTGGAGAAATTTTCAGGGAAGTTACAACCAGGCTCGCCTCTTCTCTTTTTCTTAGATACAGAGAGGTTGATTAATTTCTTCCATAATCATAAGAGAGATGCTCTCTCTTTGGCATCTTCCACTGGTTTTCTCATTGTTTCACAACCTGAAGGGTTGGGTTCTATCTTTGTGGATGTCAGTCAGCAGAGATTAAAGTCTGTTTTAAATCTCAAAAAAAAAAAAAAAAAAAAAAAAATTCTCAGTTGGCACTAGTGGTTAACGATTGGGTGTTTTCTTCAACAGTCAGTAGTTGAATGTCACATTACAGCTCTGTGTATTACATTTGACAATTTCCAAGGAACATAATTATCTTAAGTGAAAATGAAGTCCCAAATATTCCAAAATAATAGTACCTTGCAACTCTTGGAGACTGCTTTCAAGTTCTTTTATCACGTTGAAAGAAAAGCTACATGGCTATTAGCCCTCTATCAGATGTAGGATTGGTAAAGATCTTTTCCCAATCTGTAATATCCAAAGTATACAAAGAACTCAAGAAGATAGACACCAGAGATCCAAATAACCCTATCAAAAAATGGGGAAGAGAGCTAAACAGAGAATTCTCAACTGAGGAAACTCGATGGCCGAGAAGTACCTAAAGAAATGTTCAACGTCCTTAGTCATCAGGGAAATGCAAATCAAAACAACCCTGAGATTTCACCTCACACCAGTCAGAATGGCTAAGATGAAAAACTCAGGTGATAGCAGATGTTGGCGAGGATGTGGTGAAAGAGGAACCTCCTCCATTGCTGGTGGGAATGCAAGATGATACAACCTCTCTGGAAATCAGTTTGGCGGACCCTCAGAAAAATGAACATAATACTACCTGAGGACCCAGCTATTCCACTCCTGGGCATATACCCAGAAGATGCTCCAACATGTAATAAAGACACATGCTCCACTATGTTCATTGCAGCCATATTTATAATAGCCAGAAGCTGGAAACAACCCAGATGTCCCTCCACAGAGGAATGGATACAGAAAATGTGGTACAATTATACAATGGAATACTTCTCAGCTATTAAAAACAATGACTTCATGAAATTCGTAGACAAATGGATGGATCTTGAAAATATCATCCTGAGCGAGGTAACGCAGTCACAAAAGAATGAACATGGTATATACTCACTGTTAAGAGGTTATTAGCCCAAGAGTTTGAAATACCCAAGAGTCACTTCGCAGCAACAGTAGTTCTGAGTGCGACGTCCCAAATGGAGGGCTTGGAGAAAGGACTGAAGGAGCTGAGGGAGTGCGCAACCCCAGGGAGGTAGCAACAGTGGCAACTGGCCTGACCCCTGATACTTCTGGAGACTGATCCACCAACTAAAGAATACACATGGAGAGACCCATGGTGCTGGTCACAAATGCAGCAGAGGAGGGTCTTGTTAGGAGAGGCCCTTGGGCCTGAGGGTGTTAGATCCTCCAGTATAGGAGAATGACAAGGAGGAAAGACGAGAGTGAGTGGGTGTGTGGGTGGGAGGGTGGGTTGGAGAATATCCCCATATTGGCAGGGGGAAGGCAGAAGGAATGGGGAGGTTCCAAAGGGGAGATCTGAAACATTTGAAATGTAAACAAAATATGAAAAAAAAAAAAAGAAAAGCTACATGGCTTTCACTACTGTTTACAGGGCTGCATTTAGACAACGCATAGGAATGCATAAAATTATTTGCCTTACCTTTTTTTTTTTTTCTTAAATTATTTTTTTTTACTTTATTTACATTTCAAATGTTTCTCCCTTTCCAGATCTCCCCTTTGGAACCTCCTTATTCCCTCCCCCCTCCACTGCCACTATGGGGGTATTTCCTCACCCACCCACTCTCGTCTTCCCTCCTTGGCATTCTCCTATACTGGGGGATCTAACACCCTCAGGCCCAAGGGCCTCTCCTCCCCCTGACGTCTAACAAGACCCTCCTCTGCTGCATATGTGGCCAGCACCATTGCTATAATTTGATATTTATTTGGGCATTAGTACTTAAGGTATTGCATTGATAATCTATTTTTTTTTACACTGAAGATTCATGTTTAACTCATTTAAATGAGTGATTAAATCACTGAAAATGCTAAATCATCATCCTCTTCCTTCATCTGTAATTCCCTTGTGGGGAGTCTATTTTCTTTGAGACTCAGACGCAATGATAGGATTAAAAACATAATAACAGAAGGTCGATAGATTTTTTCAGACAAGCATAAGGACCTATATCCTGATCAGTCATATAAAAAACCTGGATGCTCTGATATGTACCTGTAATGCCAAGACTGGGACTCAAAAGGGAGATGGATCCCTTGGTCTTGCTGGCTAGCCCATTTACTCAGGTTTCATTAGGAAACCCTACCTTAAAAAATATGGTAGAGGGGATGGAGGGATGGATGATTAGTTATAGAATACTTGCTATTTTTCCAGAGGATCTTGGTTTGGTTCCCAGCCCTCACATGGTGGTTCACAATAATGCAGCAGTTCGTTCCAGTTCATGCAGCACCCCTCTTCTGGCAACTGTGGGCACTGCATACTTGTGTGCACAGACATACACATAGACAAAATACTCACACATAAAATAAAAGTAAAATTGAAAAAAAAAGATAGTGATTGAAGAAGACTACACAACATTGACCTATAGCCTCCACATGAATATAAATGCAAATGTACCCCATCACACAAATAATCATAATAAATGAAAAAGTAGTAATAGATAAGAAATTTCAACTTAATTTTGAAAAGTAATTGAAAAGAAAAATAGAAAGCAAGGTTTAGATTCTCCCATTTCATTGGTACTTAAAGTATTGCATTGATAATCTAACTTTTTACTTTGAATATTCATGTTTAACTTATTTAAATGAGTGATTAAATCACTGAAAATGCTAGATCAGCATCCTTTCCCTTCATCTGTAATTCCCTTGTGGGGATACCATTTGATTGTTTGTACTTGGCTGATAACACACTGGAAGCAGTACACACCACCATAAAACAGTCTTGTTTTTAGATAACAAGAAAAACCATATGTATATGTTTATTTTTTGAAACGTTGAGATGTGATGCTGTCATTTACAAACGACCCATCCAAGACTGCTCTGTTAAGTTACAAATGCAATGGTAAGACAAAAATGTCAGAATGTTTTAAATAACCTTACAGTTTTGTTTTGAGCTGCAAACCTAGTTATCTTTTGTGGGCTCTGTGTTGGACACCTCTGCTGATGAGTATCATTTGTGTATTTCCTAGGGAAAGGTCAAAATTTAAAATTGGGGATGGTAAGACGGTTCAGTGGGTAAAAGCACTTACTGCCAAGAATGAGGATTTGAGTTCAATTTTGGCTACCTGGTAGAAATAGAGAGAAAACTTAGACAAACTGTCCTCTCAAAACACACACACACACACACACACACACACACACACTATAAAAGAATGTCAAGTGGATCTATGCACAATAAAGAAAGAAGCTATACCTTTGCCTTGTACCATGTTGTACAAGAATTCACTTAAAATGGGTCCTAGACCAAACACAAAAGCTAACACCAGGAAACTCTTAGAAAGTAACATGAGTAATTCTTGGTGACATTGAGTTAAGCAAATAGAAATGAACAAAGGATTTGATAGACACATAGGTAAGGAAGATATAAAATGACCAAGATCCTGAAAGGTGTTCAAAATCATTAAATTTATTAGTTATTGGATAGATGCCAATCAAAGTCATTAGTTATTGAGAAATGAAGCCAAAGCCACTTCCTAGAAAACTATAATAACAAAGATAGGCCATAACTGGGGCCGGGTACCATAAGAAATTGAAATGCTCATTTATTGTTAGCTAAATTAAAGATTACAGAATTGTCACATTAGACAATTTAAAAACAAAGTGAAGTATGAAGACTGTGTACTATGTGATTTTGTTTATATGAAATTTGATAAGGCCAAATTAGTCAGTGGTGGTAATGGTTCTCTCTGGGAGTTACTGACCTTGAAGGACACAGAATGCTGGAAACAACTGTTTAAGGTGTGGCAGATATGTATCTTGTGCAATACACATGATCTGTGTACTTAAAACATCTCTAAATATATATGTAATTATATCATGTAATTTACATTGTATATGTTATAATAAAATATTTTAAACAATTCAGCAATTTTGTGCTAACATAAATTACACTTATTCATAAGAACTACATTTTTTTGGCCTTAGAAAAAACATGAAATTATAATGTGACAGAAAATGATAAATTTTCTGATAAATTATGTGAGTCATAATTTATTTTGCATATTTTTTTCTGACACAAGATCAATACTTATAATGGTTGTCTTTTTTGTCTTTTTTTATATTTACTGTTATGCCAAAGAACAATTTGATAATGCAAACCTATTCACACTCTAAGTAAAGATCTTCCCTTTTTACTTCTGAATTTTCTTAGTAAATGACAAGAAATAATCATTCAACACCAATTGAAAAAAATAGAAACATTTTTATCAGCCTAAAAAGTGACTTCATAAATAATGTAATGTGTTGGCTTCTACACATTTAACAACATCTGGAAAGTACAAACTGTTTCTCATTATCACAAGGACTAGTTATTAAATATATTTGTAAAAAAAAATAAGCCGTAGACTTGCCAATTGCTATAAATTGAGCTTTTATAGGATTAAATAGATTTTAATTGTTTATAAAGACAAAATTTCTGTGGTTGATTAGATTTTGATTATCATTAAACATTCTTTTTAAATTAACATTTAACATACATTGTCAATGATTTGACTCTATGACTACTACTATTAGTTACTTTTGATTGAAATGTGCCAAGAAACGTCATGTTCTTCACAGTCAGGATAATGGAATTTAGAGGGTTTTTGTTTTAGTATTTTTATTTTTGGGGCCTGATTCAAGATATCATTACATAGTCACATTTTGCTTTAGATAGTTCCAAAATATTTATTTTTTCCTCAGAGAACTTACAAGTGTTTATTATAACCTAATTGGCTCGATAAGTACAGCCAGTAAAAATAGGGAACAGACTGATAATACAGTTTGCCCTTAGTGAACTTAAATACAGAAAAATAAAATTACTCTGGTTAAAAAAAAGACACATTTCACATCCTCCACTTTCAAAGCCACTGTACTCTTGAATGTTTCCTTCCATTCTCATATTCCTATCAATGTGATTAAAAATAAATTCTACTGCATATGTATATAAATGTTCTATATAGTCTCAGTTTTTAAAGATATACGATCCTAAAAACAGGTCTCTGGTAATATTTATCTGTACAAAGCAATTTTTCTACTTACAAGCATGTCAAGCATATAACACTGCACTTGCAGATATAAAAGTGCAAATTTGACTCATGCAGAGCAATTGTTGATTTTAGTGTGCTAACTTGGCTTGGCTAAAATATGACTAAATAATTGAAAGTTTCATGTGTCATTTCTGGGTGCACTTGGGAAGGTGTTTGCAGAAGTAACAGCAATGCCATTGGTGAACTGCATGAAAGACGTGATCTTCCCATGAGCTATCTACTCATCTGTTGAGGATACAAAGGGTTCAAAAAGTTTGAGGAAAGGCAAATCTGACCTTTGCTTGAGGTGCACATCAATCTTTTTCTGCCTTCTAACTTTACATTGCTAATCATAGTTTGTAGGTCTTTGGGCTAAAATGTTGTCACTCATGTTTTAAGGCCTTCTCAGCTTCTATAATCTCACGAACAAATTTTTCATAAAAAAACCACTTTCCATTTGTGTGAATATATAGAGTTGATTTTATTTGCCCAAAGAGCTCTAGAATGTACTGTTGTGTGAGTTTTCTTTGAAAGAGAAACATCTCTATTCACTCTAGATAAGGAACTGAGTACAGACCACAAATTCTCCCTAAGTCTAGCTTGATGAATTGATGAGTTTTTTGAGGTTACATATAGAAGCATAGCTGAGGAGTAACTTGACCATATATGATCAACTGCATCTCTGGGCTCCAGGTACAGCTGCAGGAAGCTTAAGTTAACCCAAAAGAGACTCTCCTCTCCACAGAAATTATTACTTTTGATAAAAGTTTGGGTGCCACCTTGTGAATTTTATAACTTTTAGGAACTTCCTGAAACTTGCCAGTTTTATTTACTTTTTTGAACTTTAGGAGATTTTCTCTTCTCCAGGAGGGAATGTTTCAGTTTGGAAGAAAGCTACACAACCAATATCTTCTATTTTAAATGTATCAGACTTTAAAACTTTTAATAGCAAAATATTTTCCACTCAAGTCTGCAATTAAAAAAACTCCAGAGAACATTTGGTGAAGAACTAAATGGATAATTGATTTTTGGGGCCTTTCTTTAAAAATATGATTATTCTATTTAGATTTAAAATAGCAGATGTTCAAAATAAAAGCTCTTTTGAAGTTTTGCTTCAAGGAATCTTGAATTTTATTTATATATTGCTTTTCCTTGACCATTATGTATAAATCTTAAGGAAAACAGGATGTTGAATCCATTTATATAATGATGCCTGTGTAAATTGTATTTTAATAAGTAATAAAAGTCAAGTGTGGGGAATTTTAAGCAATCCTATAGATATATAGAAAACTGTAAGCTTCCTTGGCTTTCTACATCAACATCTGTAAGGAACCTATAAAGAGAACCTTTGAAAAGTAATTTCTCTTCCTTCTCTGTTTCCCTCCATAGACTTCCTTTCCTTTCCTTTTTTATTAATTATTTTAGACGTTTATATTTCAAATGATATCCCCTTCCTGGTTAGCCCTCCACAAACCCCCATCACATCTGCCCTCCCTCCATTCCCTTTGCCTCTACGAGGGTGCTCCTCTACCCACTCACCCACTTCTGCCTCAACCCCTCTAGCATTCCGCTATGCTGGGGACATCAAACAGGACCAAGAGTCTCCCCTCCCACTGATGCCAGACAAGGCCATCCTCTGCTACCTATGTATCTGGAGCCAACTCTTTGGTTGGTGGTTTAGTTTCTGGGAGCTCTGGGTGGTCCGGTTGGTTGATATTGTTCTTTCTATGGGGTTGCGCTCCCCTTCAGCTTCTTTAGTCCTTCTCCTAACTTATCCACTGGGGACTCTGAGCTCAGTTTGTGAGTAGCTGCATCTGCGTTAATCAGATGCTTGTAGAACCTCTCAAGGAACAGCCACACCAGGGTCTTATCAACAAGCTCCTTGGCATCAGCAATAGTGTCAGGATTTGGTGTCTGCAGATGGGATGGATCCCTAGGTGGGGCAGTCTCTGGATGGCCTTTCCTTCAGTCTCTGCTCCATTGTTTATCCATTATCCATGTCTTTCCTTTGGACAGGAACATTTCTGGGTTAACAATTTTGAGACGGGTAGGTGACCCCATCCCTCAACTGGGGGCTGTGTCTATGTTTTCTATGTGTCTATGTTTCTATGTGTCTATGGTTTCTACAGGGTCTATTTCCCTTTATTGTGTATTTTGGCTAACAGTATGTTCTTAATTTGTTCTTTATCTCTACACATTTATATGAACAGATTTGCCTAAAAAGCAAATGAAGGTGCTGAGATCAAGATATCTGAAGTTCAGATCAACTTCAAAGGAAAGGGAGAGCTCTTGGAAGAGAAAACCTCACAATACCCAAAGAGTTCTTGCTCGCTGTCTCCCTGTAACATTCCTGTCTTATAAAAAGTCCTTCACACTCCAAAACCCCTTGAAGACAGATATTTGAGATATGGTGATCACATTGATGGTCTATCCCTGAATCAACCTCTGCCCATACACCCACTTCTTTTCTGGGGTTTCGGTAAGATTGTGAGTAGTATACGCTTCAGATTCTGAGAACACAAGCACGACCTGTATTAGTCACTTTTTTATCACCATTACAAAGTACCCTGACCAAACAACTTAAAGAAAGAAGGAGGTTTAATTTTGGCTTACAGTTTGAAGGTATAAGTCACAGCGGCAAGAGCTTGAGGGATCTGGTCACATTTCATCCTTAGGAAGCAGAGTGGATGAATGCTGGTGCTTAGCATGCCATTCTCCTTTCATTCAGTCTAGTACCCAAGTTTTATTACCTAAGAATATAGCCCATAGGTCTCTCTTTGTCTCTGTCTCTGACTCTCCCTCTCTCCTGCCCCTCACATCCCCTCCCTCTCTCCTTCCCTCCCTCCCTTCCTCTTCCCTCCTTCTCTCTCTCTCTCTCTCTCTCTCTCTCTCTCTCTCTCTCTCTCTGTGTGTGTGTAAGTACAGAGTAGAAGCAATCAGCTACTTAAATTTAGATATTACCAATGTGAGTCAATGGTCTAAATTATCTAGGGGAGAACCAGACCCATTCGGCTACTGTATAATTATCAGATCACTGTTCGACATGCTTCCTCATCCTCGAAGCACTTGGGTTCTAACAAATTTCTACTTCCTTAAGAATCACTCAAGCCTTTTATTTTAATAACATTTTAAAACCACAAGTTTATTTTTCAAGGACAGATCTTAGGATTTAGAAACATTACTAAAAAAAAATTTATTAATTTTTTTCCAATAATTGAAGTGATTTAAATTTAAATCTAGGTTAAATGGGGGAGATTTTTCTACACCAAGAAATAACAAGACCTTGTCGGTTTTATTAAGCCATTGTAAAGGCTTTCCTGGGCTTTGAGTAAAAATCCTATATGGTCCACAAAAAGTACTGAGTCCTCACAATTTCTACATAATAAGGGACCTTCATATAGTTACTAGATGCTCGCTTCAAAGGCGTATTCTGAGTAATAACTAATAAAACTAGTTTTTTGTTTGCTTTTTAAATAGCATTTTTGAGGTTAAATAGAAAAGCTACGGTCAATATGAATTCTTCTCTTTCACAAAACAATGTGTTTACTCTGGAGCGCTTTTCTTGTTTCTCCAACTTCAATGACAAGCTGCTTTTTCAGAAGTTCTTGGGACGTATCCTAATATTTTAATAGGCCTATTGCCAGTTGTGATTAGACACTTAATAAATAATTGATTTGTTAGAGTAGTTTCACGAGGAGAACGTAACATACATTTCTTTTTGTTTGTGCTTTAGAAAATTTCTGGAAAGTCTTCACTAAATAAAAAACACAACAAGCCATGAGACCCACACGGAATAAATAACAGAATCGGCATTAGGGCTATGGAGTTTGACTTAGCAGCTTGTACACGGGCTTTTATAGCAAAACCTCTGGGCTAATGTGAAGCAGCTGTGGCAATTTCACAAAATGGCCCAAACTGTTGAAAAGCCATTACGAGTCTGATGTACGTAGAATAAAAAGGTTCATTCAGCTTTTTAAAAGGTTCCCAATGTGGAGTGTTATTTTATTTTATAGCCACGTCTTAGTCATATTAAGTTTAAATGCCATAGAAAAATTTAATGACCGTGTGGCTGGCTTTTTCTTTTTGTGAAATAGTAAGAATTTTTCAACATATCTAAAATTCTTTCAGAAAAAAAAATGGTCCAGATCTGTAATGTCCTCTGTGCAAGTTCCCACTGTCAAGGGTAAAACTTGAAAATATAATAACAAAGCACATATAGGATGAATTACCATTGATGCTTATAGGGGAACCTAGGTAAAATAGACTCAGTTTCTTACCACAGAGGCTGTTGGATATAATGAAAGCCACTTGCTTTTACAGCTTTCTCATTGGTCTAAACCACAAATATTGATTATAAATGTCTGAATTTAGTGTTCATAGATTGTGTGATTTTTTTTTTTTTTAAGTTAGAATGTTTTCCTGGGGATATACGAATGTTTTGTACCTCTGTTTTTCTTTCTCATTTTCCTCTGAAGGTGAGGGATATTATGTCTTTATACATTTGCATCCTTGACCTGTCGTCTTGAGCTGTGGATGGTTTATCTTTGTGCTATTTAAATTATTTCTAAAATAGAGGAAATATTAGCTTATCAAGATAGTCTGTATTCTACCTGAGATAGAGAGTTGCAGTAAATTAACGACTGTCTAGCTATTAGGGCCACAAACATGTTCCTTAGGTATGTACTGAAACATTCCTGATGCTATTCTGATGTATGCTTTTGTAAGAACTCAGAAAATGATGTCCTTTGGTATGGTGCTTCTGAACACCGAGTGTGTCAAGCTGAAGAATAACTAATGTCTCTCAGACCTTTATCAGCCACCCCCTCATCTCTGAACCTCCTTTTAAAAACTTACATCCTAAATGCAAGCCCCTCCTGGTCCCCCCTAACAGAGTTCCTCCTTTCATCCTCCTCCCCTTCTCCTCTGAGAGGGTGGGACCCATTGGGTATCCACCCCCCACCCTGGCACATCAGATCTCTGCAAGATTAGGTGAGGTGCATACTCTTCCACTGAGGCCAGTCAAGGCTGTCCTGTTATGGAATGGATTCCAGTCAGGCAACAGCTTTAGGGACAGCCCCAGCTCCACTTGTTGAGGGGCTGACATGGAGACTTAGTTGCACATCCCCTACATACATGCTGGGGGCCTCTGTCCAATCCCTGATTGCTCTTCAGTTGGGGACTCAGTCTGTGAGATTTCCCAGGGGTCTAAGTTTAATTGATTCTGTTGGTCTTCTGTGGAGTTCCTTCCTCCTTCAGGGTCTTCAATGCTTCCCCCACCTCTTCCATAAGAGCCCCTGACCTCTGTCCAATGTCTGTCTGTATGATCCCTCCCTTCTGAAGCTCATTTCTCTGAATTTTCTGAAAAGAAATTTCTGTAAAATTCTCTTATCTGACTAAAGGAAGGGGTCTTCCATAACCCTATTCCCCGTAGAGATTCACCAAACAGTTAACTCCCAGGAGGGAGACTAAAACTCAGTACCTTTTTACCTGCATAGTAAAACAGCCTCCCCATAAGAGCTCCTCTTGATTTCTGTTGCTCAAAATACCATTTATGCTCTCAGATCCTGGCCCTTTTCTTTGTCTCATATTTTGTGTGACTTCTATGTGTATGCATACAATTGGTTTGCACGGTTTTTCTCAAATTAATTTGCTTCCTGTCATTTTGTTTCATGAATCATAATTATGGAATCTTCATAAAACATAGAGATAAAGCACCTATACACCCTTATTTACCACCATGTAGGCTATTAAGATGCACCCAAATGATGATACTCAGAGACTAATGAGGACTGCTCACCAGAGAGACAAGACCACTCCAAACTTCTGAACATCATCACTATGGTTTGTTAATTTAATAAGTAGTGCAACGTTGTCCTTAAAATAACAGGTGTATGTTTTATCTTCATCTGCAAAATGGTTGTGATTTTCTAAATGGTAGCAATGGGAACATCTTTCATTTTAACCTTCATTCTGCCCTTGTGAGAATGCCAGAGCCATAAGGGTGAAAAGAGTGACTTTCTATTTGTAAGACTCTAAGCTATTCCTGAATTTATTTTAACAAGATGTTTTTGTAAATCATCTATAGCCATTGGTGCTGGGAGTCCCAGCAGACTAGGCAGGGCCACCCATTCCCAATATACCCACTAAAGAGATGAATAATGATGAAAATCAGAGAGGACTTCAATCAATTGAGAAATGTAGATAAAGAGATTCAGTGACTACAAGCCCATCTTCAAGGAACTCACCTGAGCTGTTGATCTTAGCTGTTTTGACTGGGGTGAGGTGGAATCTCAGGTTTTGATTTGCATTTCCCTGATGACTAAGGATGTGGAATATTTCTTTAGGTGTTTCTCAGCCATTCAAGTTTCCTCAGTTGAGAATTCTCTGTTTAGCTCTGTTCCCCATTTTTTGATAGGGTTATTTGGATCTCTGGAGTCTAGCTTCTTGAGTTCTTAAATCAAAACAACCCTGAGATTCCACTTCACACCAGTCAGAATGACTAAGATCAAAAACTCAGGTGACAGCAGATGTTGGTGAGGATGTGGAGACAGAGGAACACTCCTCCATTGCTGGTGGGAATGCAAGCTGATACAACCTCTCTGGAAATCAATTTGGCAGATCTTCAGAAAAATGAACAAATACTACCTGAGGACTGAGCTATTCCACTCCTGGGCATATACCCAGAAGAGGCTCCAACATGTAATAAAGACATATGCTCCACTATGTTCATAGCAGCCTTATTTATAATAGCCAGAAACTGGAAACAACCTAAATGTCCCTCAACAGAGGAATGGATACAGAAAATGTGGTACATTTACACAATGGAATACTACTCAGCTATTAAAAACAATGACTTCATGAAATTCACAGGCAAATGGATGGAACTTGAAAATATCATCCTGAGCGAGATAACGCAGTCACAAAAGAATGAACACAGTATCTATTCACTGATAAGTGGTTATTAGCCCAAAAGTTCGGAATACCCAAAAGTCACTTCATAGCAGCCATTGGGCTGAGTGTGAGGTCCCAGATGGAGGAGTTGGAGAAGGGACTGAAGAAGCTGGGAGTTTGCATCCCTAGGGAGAGAGCAACAGTGTCAACTGGCCTGACCCCTCGATGCTCCGGGAGACTGGATCACCAACCAAAGAATACACATGGAGGGACCCATGGTGCTGGCCACATATGTGGCAGAGGAGGTTCTTGTTAGCCATCAGGGGGAGGAGAGGTCCTTGGGCCTGAGGATGTTAGATGCCCCAATATAGGAGAATGTCAAGGAGGGAAGCAGAGGGTGGATGGGTGGGGGAATACCCCCATAGAGGCAGGGGGAGGGGGGAATGTTCCAAAGGGGAGATCTGGAAAGGGGGAAACATTTGACATGTAAATAAAGTATCCAAGGAAAGAACCCATCTTTAAAATAAAAAAAGGAACTCACATGAATTTTTCATTTAAGTAGAGAATGGGTTTAGGTAGGAGGCAGGGCATATGCTAATTGAACAGCCTTGCCCAAAGGTTGATCACTATCCCATTTCCTATTCTTCAAGTTGATTTGAAGGAGTCCTTATTGCTTGGGACCGACTGGTTCCGGTGAGATGACTTTTCCTGGTTGGGGCTGGGATTAATTTATGCTGATAATAAAGTATTGCCCTAGTCCTCCATCCTGCCTGGTGTCCCCTTTGGGGACAGTGGGTGAGAAGGCACAGAATCAATGGTTCAGACTCCAGGAGCAGGTGAGAAACCAGAGGCAAGCTCCTTAATTAATACTCAGGGAATGCCCTTTATACCCTCCACCTGCATCCCATTGGCAAGCAAGCATGTCCTCCAAGTGGCAGTTATCAAGTGGCTGTCATTGTGTGCATCGTCAATCTCTAGGCTCTCAGGCAGGCTTCATTTTGG
Organism: Rhynchomys soricoides; assembly: GCA_019843965.1. Classification (NCBI taxonomy): domain Eukaryota; kingdom Metazoa; phylum Chordata; class Mammalia; order Rodentia; family Muridae; genus Rhynchomys; species Rhynchomys soricoides. The sequence goes on from JADRCH010000216.1 coordinate 5,092,852, forward strand.
TCCTCATGTGGAAGTTGTCTCTGAGGCTGGGAGGCCCATGTCACTGTTCACCTATGTTTATGCAGATACTGCCTTACCAGTGAGGCCTGCCCTTCCTCCTATAGTATTATTGCAAGTTTAGAAAAAAGACACATTTCAAGCATACTTTGGATGGCATGGAGTAGGGCATTGTAAAATCGAAAAGTCAGAGGCCTTGAAAACTCTCATCTGTATGCTTTCAACCTCGAGACAGAATGAGATAGGCTAGGCTGCACCAGGCTTTACATGGAGATTTTTGCACAGTTAAGCAACTGACATACAAAATTGAGAGCAATGAGATGTCAAACTTTTAGTTACTCTTTGGGTTTAGTGAGAAGTCACTGTTTCTGTGTCAAACACTTTATCTGCACTTATTCAAATTTAGTCTCTTTCATCAGTCTGTCCTCAAGGTAGGTCCTTTACTAGCATGCCAGTGGAGTAGTAAGTAAACTGTTTTCTTTCAAGGAAAGGCCCAACCCAGGAAAGACATAGTGGGATCTTCTGATTTACAGCCAGTCAAATAGAAGCGCAGGACACAGTCTGTACATGCATTTGACATTTGACTTCTGAAGTAATGTCTGTCTTGTGGATCTGAAACTTAACTTGGAAGACAGTGTCTGAATTGATTGAACTATAATAGGACATAAAATTGGTGTCTGATAAAAAATCGAGTTGAACTATTGTGAAGAGCTTACGTTCTTTCTCTTACATCTGGATACCAGAAGTATTGTGGGAGAGTACAATGAGTAAAGAAAAAGGTTGTTTTTTAATAAACTAGACACAATAGAAATCTCGATCCCAATTAAATAGCACTGGCTGTCCTTCATGTCAACAGGGAAGCTCTAGAATTTGATAAAGTAGCACTCAGAATCAACGATGTTCTGAGCTTGTCTACTTTGTGCAGTGCATTCTACTAGGTGTTGTGAGGGAGATGGTGAGGGCATAAGATGGTCTTAGCTTTCAAGGCACTTATATCACTTTGGAACCGTCTGCCATTATGTTTTTAATGATGATGGTAACAGCATAATGTTGACCTAGTAACAGCAGTGTTGTCTGGGTTCATGGCTCAATGTTGTGAGGTAAAGCCAGGAACCTCTGGACAAGAGTTGTTCTTCAAACAGAAAAGACTGAAGTAAGGCTACTCATTAGATGGGTGCTAGGATGGCGAGAGAGAGGAATGGATATCTCATTAGTGCTTAATTGATAAGTCCTACAGAAAAGAGACAAACAGTGTTAAATTGGAAATCATCTCTGACTATAGTGAAGCCATCATCATCTTAATTATTTGACTCTACCTCTGCCATCCCAACTTAGACACCTAATAAAGAAATCGGGGGGGGGGGGAGAGTCATTCTCTGGGAGCAAGAATTTTTTTTTACCTACTCCAGTCTCTTTCTTCCATCATGCATCTGGCATACAATCAAGCATTATGCGGCACTCAAAGAATCAGAGAAATATTAAGCTAATTATGAGAATAAAAGAGCACAAAATGTGAATAGAAACGAGCCTACAGATGGTTCACATACTGCAATCAGTCTATGATAAACTTAAATAGTGGCAATAAATATATGAACAAGTCTGTTATGAGAGAACCAGTATGACTGGACAGAATTTTCTTCAGGAAGGAATAAAGAGAAATAGGGAAGGCTTATACTATCTCATGACTTGCCAGTGACTAGGGAGTCAAGGGTAGCTACAATGAGTTTTGTAAAGAAATGGAGAAATGGGAAATTTAAATAAATGTTCACTATATTTCTATCTCTTGTGATTTTAAATTTTTCTAGATATGGAAGTCTGGCTGGCATCTGTGGTATCTTAGAGTTTTTAGAACATCTATCTGTCCAGGCCCTTCTGGGTTTTAGAATGTGCATTGAGAATGAAGATGTTATCCTAATAGGTGATATTCTAATAGACATGCTATTAAAAAGACAAAGACTAACAGAATGGATGTAAAAAACAGAACCCCTCTTTCTAACACATCCAAAAACCCCACCTCAGCATCAAGCATAGACATTACTTCAGGGTAAAAGGTTGGAAAAGATATTTTAAGCAAATAGAAGCAATCTGGTGTAGCCATTTTAATATCTGACAAAATAGACTCCAAAATTAATCAAAAGAGATGGAGAAGGACACTACATACTCATCAAAGGAAAACTTCGCTAAGATGACATTTAAATTCTTAATATTTATGCTCCAAACTTAAGGATATCTTTTTTTTTTTTTTTGTAAAATAAAGATCACTGCACCTTAATTCATATACTGACCCCCACACTCTGATAGTGGGCCACTTCAGTACCCCATTCTCATCAATACACAGGTCATCTAGAAAAAATTAAACAGAGAAATTCAGGAGATAATTGACTTTAAAAATCAAATGAGCCTAACAGATATTGACAGAACATTTCACTGAAACACAAAAGAATAAACCTACTTCTCAGAAGCTCATAGAACTTTCTCCAAAATTGGCTACATATTCAGACTCAAAACAAGTCTCCACAGATACAAGCAATTGAATTAAGTTCCTGCATTCTTTCAGTTCACTATGGATTAAGATGGATATCAATAATAGAAATAACAGAAAGCTTACAAACTCATGGAAACTCTACTGAATGAAAAATGGTTCAAGAGAGAAATAAAGAAATAAATTAAGACTTTCTAGAATTCAGTAAAAATAAATACATGGCATTCTCAAACTTACGGGATACAATGGAAATAGTGCTGAAAGGAATGTTCATAGCAATAAGCGTCTACATAAAAAATTGGAGAGATCTTACCCTAACAACTTACCAGCACTTTTGAAAGCTCTAGAACAAAAAGAAATAAGCACACTCAAGAGAAGTAGACAGCAAGAAATAATCAATTAGAGTACTAGAATCAATAAAACAGAGATATGGAAGCAGCATCCTTCACAGTAGCCTCAAATAATATAAAATACCTTGGTAACTCTAACCAAACAAATGAAAAGGAAGACAGGAGTGGGTGGGTGGGTGGGGAGCACCCTCATAAAGGCAGGGGGAGGGGGAATGAGATAGAGGGTTCCGAAGGGGAGACCTGGATAGGGGAAAACATTTGAAATGTAAATAAATTAAATATCTTGTCAAGTAAAGTCATTAACCTAAATGTAAAATGAAAATCTAAAAACCTTCTGAAAAAAAATCCCACTCTTTGAAGAAAGAAATTGAAGAAGATATCAGATAGAAAGATATCCCATGCTCATGGACTTGTAGGACTAACATAGTAGAAATATCCATCCTACCAAAAACAACCTACAGATTAAACACAATCCCCCTCAAAATTCCAAAGCAATTCTTTACAAATCCTTAATTGACAATAGTCAACCTCATGTAAAAAACAAAGCCATTTAATAGCTAAATGATTCTGTAGAATAAAAAACTGCCAGAGGTATCATCATCCCTAATTCCAAGTTCTACTACAGAGCTATAGTAATAAGAAAAATCACTTAGTTTTGGCATAAAAACAGACATATTGATCCATGGAATTGAGTTTAAGACCCGGAAATAAAATCACACACCTATGAATACCTGATTTTTCTATAAAGAAGCCAGAAATACACAATGGACAAAAAGTATCTTCAACAAATGGCGCTGGTCTAACTGAATGTCAGAATACTGAACAATGCAAATAGATCCATATGTATCCCTTGGCATAAAATTCAAGTCCAAGTGGTTCAAAGACCTCTACATAAAGCAAGATACACTACACCTATTGGAAGATAAAGGGAGTAATAGCCTTGAACACATTGGCATAGGAGACAATTTCCTAAACTGAATACTAATTGGTTAGGAACTAAGATTGACAATCAATAAATAGGATCTGAATGAATACCCTGAATAAAAAAATTATAATAAATGAAACTGAAAAGCTTCTGTATGACAAAGAACATGGCTAACAGTACGAAACAGCAGACTATAAAATGGGAAAAGATTTTCATCAACTTCATATCTTATAGAGGGTTAATATTCAAAATATACAAAGAACTCAAGAAACTAGACATCAGCAAACCAGATAATCCAGTTAAAATGTGGGGTACAGATCTAAACAGAGAATTCTCAATCGAGAAGTCTCAAATGGCTAAGAAACACTTGAAGAAGTGGTCAACACTCTTAGCTATCAGGGAAATGCAAATCAAAACAGTTTTCAGATTCTGTCTTACACCTGTCAGAATGGCTAAGATAAAACAAAACAAAACAAAACAAAACAAAAAAAACCCAAGTGTCAGCTCATGCTGTAAAGGATGTGGAACAAGAGAAACACCCCTCCACTGTTAGTAGGAGAGAAATCTTGAATAACCACTCTAGAAATCAAAATGTCGGTTTCTCAGAAAATTAACCTACCTCAAGACCCAGATATACCACCGTTTAGTATATACACAAAACATGCTCCATCATACCTTACAGACACTTAATTAACTGTGTTCATTGTGGCTTTATTCATATTAGTCAGAAAATTAAAAACACCTAAATGTCTCTCAACTAAAGAATGGGTTAAGGTAATTTGGTACATTTACACAATGGAGGATTATTCACCTGTTAAAATATGATATCATAAAATTTTCAGACAAATGGATGAAACTAGATAATCATCTTGAGTGAAGTAAGTCAGAACCAGAAAGACAAATGTGGTATGTATTCAGTTTTAAGTGGATATTAGCCATTAGTAGATGATAACCACGTACAATTCACTGATGAAGAGCAGTTAGGTAAAGAGAAACCCTAAATCATTTTTTTTTTTATTTTTTTTTATTTTTTGAGACAGGGTTTCTCTGTGTATCCCTGGCTGTCCTGGAGCTCACTCTGTAGACCAGGCTGGCCTCGAACTCAGAAATCCTCCTGCCTCTGCCTCCCAAGTGCTGGGATTAAACGCATGTGCCACCACTGTCTGGCTCCCTAAATCTTAAGATCCACTGAATTCATGATATTTTGGCTTCAGCTATGTCAGTATTTATAATTTTTTTCTGAGACAAAGTCTTACTGTGTAGTTCTGACTGTCCTGGAACTTACTATGTAGATCATGTTGGCTTTGAACTCACAGAGAGCCTCCTGTTTCTGCCTCCAGAGTGCTGGGATAAAAGGCATGTGACTCTATTCATGGGTAGAAATATTTTTAATAGGAAAATCCTACATTTTTATCTCTCTAAAATCCACCTTTTTGGTGTTATCCTATTGTTCCATGTTTAGTCTTTTCATCTTGTTAGACTATGAGAAAAGCAGTTCCCATCACTTACAAATGTTGACCTATTGAACAACGTAGGCTTAAGGAAAAGCAGAGTGTACGAAATAGGGAATATAGTGCATTAAATCTCCATGAGGATGGCTTAACATTTCTACAGGTTTACTTGTAGATATACCAGGTCTCCTTTCAGTTTATAATCTTTAATACAATTATGTTGATTTAATCAAATACCTAATTTTTTGGCTAACTCCTAAGAAAGTCTTGGACATCATTCTGAAACAAATGAGAAACATTATGTCTTCCTGACAGTAATTTAGCTACATCTCCAGTCTGGGTTTTTAACTATCTTTCATTGCTCTCCCATCTTTTTTCTGACTCCCTCTGTTTGTCTTTGGCAAGATTCTTCCATGTGCTCTGGTAGTGAGAGTTTTTTTCCTGGAAGAGGCATTGTTTCTCAGTGATAAGTTGAGCACTGTGTTCTTAAACATCTAAGAATAGCTCTAATGGATTTAGCCACTTGACTTTAAGCTACATTTCAATTTTAAGCTAATGTAATGATACTTTTTTGTAAGGAAGAAAACATTGGACCTATAAGTCAATTGGAGATAGGATAAGTGCACCTACCTGACATCTCAATATATAAATTATGTCAAACTTATTTAATAGTTCAGAAGTTCATGTCAGCAATGATAGCAGCAGCTATTAGTGATGACACTGAAAATGTTGGCATTTCCTAGGATTTCCTCCTAAGGTTACGGAATCCAGCTACTAAGGTCTACTTTGACATAGGATGGTTAAGAGTAGAAAATGTTGAATCATCAACAGATACAACTTACTTCATCCCCATTATGTTTTCTGAAGCTTCAAGATCATTTTATTGGTTATACTATAATGCAATGTGGATATTAAACAAAAGTCAATAATTTTCTTTTCAGAGATGAGATTACAGTACATCTTAAGAGAATTATTCTCGTAGGACACAGCACAAGGTGCTATCCACTCCTCTGAATAGTCTAGCTAACAATTTTCATGTAGCATCTTTGTTTAGCTTCCCGATGACCATGAAGAATCACACAGAGTAAACATGAATCAAAACTCTCAGGTGTCCCAGGCTTAACAGTGCTCCTCATGGCATGGTCTTGAAAAGGAAAGCCAGATTAATTATTAAACTTAAACTTTTTGGACCTTATAAGAATTCTAATCAGAATCTATGTCTAGAGATGGGGTCTGGAATTCTGTATTTAACATTAATTTCCCATTTATTTCCTATGCACTCTAAAATATGAGGATCTGTGCATCTCAGTTTACAATATTGCATTTCTGAAGTGAAGTGTAAAGTTGACTTTTCATTACTTGAACTTAGAAAGGATGGAGAGTTTGTATTCAAACAGCAACACAAAAGTAATACAAACATAAACTTAGTGGTTTATTTCCTTCTGCATGAAAGTTTAATCATAGCGATATTATGACAATAAACTCGGATCAATCATGAGAATATCTCTAGGGTTACCACAGCATAGCATTATCTAAGGTTATTGCATATGTCTCTGTAAACTGTCACACATCACAGAACTCACCAAGATGCAGATTTGGTGGTAGACTGCATAGTTAGCAGTCTATTTAGAATGTGGTGTACCTCTGCCTGAAGAGAACATGTACTTACATATGTCTTGGTGTCATAAGTTATTCATATAAAATGTGAGCAAATAGGAATATAACTGTGTGCATGGTCATGATGTGGTCAAGAGACCTCTGTTCGAAGTGTTTCTAATACTAACTTTATGGATATTTACATGACTGAAAGAGAATGGGAATCAAGGGTTTCTCTTCTCAGTTTTCTGGGACTCATTTCTCAGACACCCTCATATCTATTGTGCTAGTTGCTGTGTTTGCTATTGTGACAGATGTCTGAGAAAACAAAGGGGATGGGTTTAGTTTGGCTCATGGTTTCATAAGTTTCAGTCCATGATTTGCTTGCCCAATTGTTTTGAGCCTATAGTGAGACATTACAGTTGCAAGGACATGTGGTTGCTTGGAGGGACAAAGTTGCTCACCTAGGTGTCTGGGAGAGTACATGCAAATATTTTATAGTGTGTGTGTGTGTGTGTGTGTGTGTGTGTGTGTGTGTTGAATATATCTGCACTCATGTACCTCTCTCTCTCACTCTCTCTCTCTCTCTCTCTCTCTCTCTCTTTTGATTCAGACACCCCCCCCCCCCCCCCAGTGTACTTGATGCTCTGACCCACATTCAATTCTCCCTGGAAAATTCACTATGGAAAATGCTCTTACTTACAAACCGAAACATGTGCTTTACTAATTGAGGCGTCTCACAATGACATTGGACATTGAAGAGTAACTACTACATCTATTAAATGCACTGCTTATTACATCCTCTGGATAGAGCTTCATGCCTGGCACACAGCAAGCATGTTTGTTAGATGATTGTTGAGAATTCAGTTGATTTGTGCATGAGCTACAGAGCTAGGTATATGACCCAAAACCTTGATCTATTAAGAAAATTTGTAAACCTAAGTCCTGGGTCTGCTCAAGTTAGTTAAAGCCTGTCATTTCTAGGGATATTGTTCATGTACTAATTTATAAGGCGCTATACCAGAGATCCATTATTGGTAATGTCAAAATAAAATACTTGTCAGATAAAGCCTATCCCTGTGAGCCTTCACTGTAGTAACTTGGTCTTTTCTCTGGTAGACCCTAAGTGTACTGCCATTTGTTGTGTGATCTATAAGGTAAAAAGGAGCTGACAGTGTCACAGGACCTAAAGGGACAATACTGACCCAATGAAATGTTAGAAGGCTGTATGAAAACATGAGCTGATAAGAACACCTCAACCTCCACTTAGCTAAAAAGAATGGTGTGTATATGAGTTTCTGTTTGTTAAGACTTATATATAGGATCAAAATTTTCCTATGGAGAAACTGGTAAATTAGCTTTTAAAAATCCAAAGTCAATGAAAGTCATCAAAAATGTCAATCACCCTTTTAACATTTTATCAGTAATTCTCTCTGATGCCAAAGAGAGAAAAGGTGAGGTATCTGTTAAGCCTGAGAACTTTTATCTGGTTTTGTGAAAGCAACAATAATGCTAAAAACAACAAAAAAGCTAACTTGTATTTGGTCAGGGATTAGTATATTTGATCAAAGTTAAAATTCCCAGTGGTTCAGAATAACAGCAATTTGAACAGGCCCAGCAAGATGTTTTGAATTTTTACTAACTCCCCTGAAAATGAGCAAATTCAATATGGAAATAATTGTGTGTGTGTGTCTTTGCTTGTACTTGAAAATTTCATTAATTTATGCTAATTCTGTGCAAAGTATTTTGTAATAGTTCTAATGCCATGTTGTGCTTACAGACAGGAGCCTGGCATGGCTGCCCTCTGAGAGGTCCTACCAGCAGCTGACTGAGACAGATATAGATACTTACAGCCAACCACTGGACTGAAGTTGGTTGAATTGGGGGAAGGTTTGAAGAAACTGAAGGAGAGAGCAACCCCATAGTAACACAAGCAGTCTCAACTAACCCTGACCCAGGGAGCTCCCAGAGACTGAGCCACCAACAAGAGCATATGCGGGCAGTCTGAGGCCCCTGGCGCATATATAGCAGAAGACTGCTTGGTCTGACCTCAGTAGGAGAAGATGTACTTAATTCTTGAGAGACATGAGGCCCCAGGGAGAGGGAGGTCTGGCATGTGTGTGTGTGTGTGTGTGTGTGTGTGTGTGTGTGTGTGTGTGGGCGGGCTATCCTCTCGGAGGCAAGGGGGGAGGAGAACTGGGATGAGGAACTGTGGGAGGGGGGACTGAGAGGGGCAACAACTGGAATGCAAATAAATAAAATAATTTAAAAAAAGAACATGCTTCCATAAATTAAAGCTGAAATCCTTTAGTACCCTTTTTTGAAGTCTAAAGGAAGTCTCTGTTACTCAGTATTGATGACATACTAATCTAGCATTTCTTAAATTGCATTTCCAGAGACATATTTTCTTTTGCTGTATTTAAAAAAATATTTAAAATTGTTCAAAATTTTACAAATAATTTTTAAGTCAAAAAATTGAAAGTAAAATGTCTGGGCCCAATTTTAAGTCAGAACTTTATGAAATTTTAGCAGAATCATCTTAAATAACAATCACGTGCTTGACTTGTGGGGAGGATACTGAGGCTGTTTAGCTCCTCGGTTTCACTCAAAGTGTTATAAAAGCAACTTTTGTACAATTCTTCATTATTTTTTGGTCTGGCTTCTACAGAATAGTTCAGTATATTCTTTGCAATTTCAATTAACTTGTGATTTATGTTAAGAATTAAAACGATGTATTTTATGTTTTCCTTAGACAACTCAATTAGAAGAATAGAGTTTATTACATTTTTTATTCAATAATTTTTGTTCTTAAACAGAGAGTTTTACACAATGATGACCAAATGGTTCTTTTTTAAAGAGGAGTTTTTCTTTTTAAAGGGTGCTTTTGTAGGGAAAAATTACACACTTCCTTGTGTTATACAGCAAACATCCTGTGTGTTATTTAGAGATCCTTTATCATGGAGGGTGGTCCTGTAGTGATTTACCAGGGGGAAAAAGGAGTGTACAAAATTTAATTATTATTTGACCTCAAATAATTATATGCCACTAAACTAATTAAAGAGCCAATTAACAATGGACCACTAATGGGCAGTCTGCTCTTGCATGAGTCACTTCTCCTTTCACAAAGAATAAGTGATTTATAGTAGACACAAGTTGTGAAGGATGTTTTTGGGGATAACTATCGCTGTCATTGCTATGTTAAATCACAGGCCAACCTCTGGATAAAAAGAGACAGGCTTATCATGAGCCAGGAAAACAGCAGCCCCATCCTGATAGCTTTGAGTCACGGCCTTGTTTCAGAGCTATGACTCAGTGTGGGGTAGCTGGGAGCTCTGTTCTCAGCTCTTGCTGATCCAACTATTCAGTCTCTAATGTTCAGGTTGCGTGCCTCATGCCGATTATGTTTTTGTGAAGTCCATTACAGTCGGCCTTATTTTCTCCAAAGCATTCATCTTCATTTCCAAGTGAATGAAGGGGGATTTCAGTGGCACCACTGTCTGCGAGGCAGTGTTAATAGTTCGACCAAGAAAAGAACTGCAGGGAAGAGTAGAGGGATGTGAAATGCTCACACACAGAAAGCCTTTTCATATGTGCCAGTGTGGACTGCTCCGATGTTTGTGGGGACAAATTTAGTTTTATGGTGAGAATAAAAATACCCACAAATATATACAAACATAAACACGCATTGTTATTGAGTGGGTGTTTTTATTTTCAGTCTGTCACATTTTGTAATTTATGACTGCTTTTATGAATTCATTTTTTTCTTATGACTTAAACCATGAAACATATTTTTATTGCTTTCTTATTCAACAACCTACAGATGAATATAAATGGTTGGATAAGAAGCAGCAATTGGGGGCTGGAGAGATGGTGAGGCCAGAAGTAGGGTCTGAGTTAGAGTACTGAGCATCCATGTAAAATCCCAGGTATGGTAGGTGCAGTGCTGTGGGAGGTGGAGAAAGGGGTTCACTGGGGCTCACTAACCACCATGCTAGCTCCATCTTCAGCGGGGAATGGGGGGGGGACCTGCCTTAAAGAAATGAGGCAGAGTTTTCCCTCTGGCTTCTACACACTCACAGGCATGCAAGCACACATGTTCACATGGCAACACACACACACACACACACAAAGGGGGGTGCAATAACAGAGAAGAGTTGCTAAATTATTATTATATTTATGTCAACAATAGCACAGTTGAGACAAGAAATGACTGGGACCAGCGTACAAGCAAGCAGAGATTATGGTTCCTTAGTAAAAGCTATATTTTGGGTGGCAGCCTTGCTGCTCCAAGGACTAGTCTAGAAGTACTATGCTTAGAAATAGGCAAAACTGGAAATTCAGATGTTTATGTGGCTTCCGTTGGCTTTCTAAGATTGAATACTAATGTAGCAGTTTTTAGACACCGTGCAGACTAACAACCAGTTTGTAGGCTGTTTAAGGCTCTTGGGCTGCCATACTATAAACTCTGATTTTAACATAGAGGATTTAATTCACTTTATTTCATGTGGATTTCCTTAGAAATAGTCCTCATTTTCCTCTCATTCCCCTTTCTATTAAAAAGCTTATTTAATATAACTTGATCCCCCAACTTCTCCTAGGTTCTTCTCATCCCATTTCCCACCCAACTTCATCTCTCTCTCTCTCTCTCTCTCTCTCTCTCTCTCTCTCTCTCTCTTTCACACACACACACACACACACACACACACACACTCACACACCCTAAAACACAAAAAGAAAAGCAAACAAAAAATCAATTAGAAAAAGACACCCTAAAACAAAGCAAAAGTGCTCCCCCAAATCCCATGGAGTTTGCTTTAGCCCTATAAAGTCAGGGCCAACTATTTCACCTATACCCTCTTGCACGTAATGTGTTATATGTTAGTTATTGTTAGTGCTTTGTAGGGGAAAAAGGAGATACTTAGTGATGATTAACCCAATGAATCATCACAAGTTGACAGAGCTCATATTTTCTACAATATTTTCTACAAGAATCCAGAATTCTTGGACTTTTAAAATCATCTTCCATTGTGAATTGAATTATGTCCCTGCTAAGCTTCTAAATTCATGTATTAGAGCCCGAACTCCCACCACATATGGGTAGTTGGAGACCTTTTAAAAGGTAATTGGGGTTGAATGGAGCTCTAGCAGCACTGGTGCATGATAAGCAAAGCCCAGGAGTGTGTATGTACAGAGGAGACACCCCAGAGAAGAGCATCCACAAATCAGGAAAAGGGTCCGCAGGAGATATCAACCTCATAGGCAACTGAACCTCAGGCTTCCAGCTGCCACACCTATGAAAATGGAAATTATGCTGTTTAAGCAAAAGAAAGAAAAAGGACTGTTGCTTCCTTCTTTGATATGACCATATACTGACTTTCACATTTTCTGCATTCCAGCGACATCCAAGCATCCATTCACGTGAAAGTCAGACTATTTAGAAATCGGAAAGCAATTCCATCTGTAGTTGGGTTCTGATCTTGTGTTGTGTGTGATAGAGCT
>JADRCH010000216.1:5109420-5194054 GCA_019843965.1 Rhynchomys soricoides
GAGAGAGAGAGAGAGAGAGAGAGAGAGAGAGAGAGAGAGAGAGAGAGAGAAACACAAGCCAACTATAAATTCCCGATTTTGAGAACTATAAAGAAGGAAAAGCAGAAATTTCTCTCTTGCTTTAAAGTGATCTCAGAGTAAGAAAGGGATGAGAACAAAGATCAGAACAAATCTGTATTTGTTTAGGGACGTTTTGCATAAAACCTTAGAAATAGATGCAAAGACACTTAAAGATGCAAAGGCATGCCTTTGAATGCCTTACATTTTAAATGTGACATAACATCTATCAATCTTAAAATTTTGCTCTATCTCAGCACTGGGGATTTTAAAACAGGTGGATGGTCAGTTTGAAATTAAGTAGACTACATAGTGAGTTTGAGGTCAGCCTGAGCTATGGTAGTGAGACTGTATCAAAGCAAAACAGGAAACACAAATTCACAAGGTCTTACCTTAAATGTATAACTTAGTATAATAGAACCAACCTCTGTACGATTTACTTAAAACTTAAAGCAACAGAAGAGTAGTATTCTGGTAGCTTCATCCTAAAGAAGGCCCTGGGCTTTCTTTACTAAGGACAAGAAATAGAAAAGAACTCATTTGCAAAGCAGGCATCTCTACACAGAAGAGAGGATATTGTACAAGGTGGAAGCAAGAGGCATGGAGAACAGTTACTCCTAAGGACCAGAAATGAATCCTACCCAAGAAACCCTAATCCAGTAAGAGAAATTCAATTGGCTTTCAGAATGGCTCTGCACACATTCCATTTCCCTTTTTCTGAATGGGATCTTTTGTGGTGGTTTCCTCAAAGTTCACAGACTTGGCCTCATCTATTTCTCTTTCTGACATTACAGAGGCAAAAATCCTTAGTTTATGGGACAGAAAATTGTTTACAAGAATTCCCGGTATTCCAAATCCATTTTGTTTCTCATACTAGAGTATTTTTACACAGTCATATAAACACTTAAAACATTTATTATTATTATTATTATTATTATTATTATTATTATTTTCTCAGTGACTTTTAGTACAGATAGCAGGAGAATTTTGATGTTGTGTGGAATCAGGAATTGAGAACTAGTTTAAAATTTGGTTTGATAGGAGAATATATTTGACTATGAAATTACATTAACAATTATTCTTCTCTTCTTGGAGAGAAAAAACCTGCTTTAACAGTTCTCAACCTGTAGGTGACAACCCCTTTGGGGGTCATATATCAAATATCCAGCAGATCAGATATTTACATTATGTTTTATAACAGTAGCAAAATTACAGTTATGAAGTAGCAATGAAATAATTTTATGGTTGAGGGTCACACAGCATGAGGAACTGCATTAAAGGGTCACAGCATTAGGAAGGTTGATAAGCACTGGCTCAGATTAAGGTGGATGTGAAATGGGTCATCTTTCCTTTGGTCTGAGACTCCTCAAAGAGATGCAGGAAAGCAGGAAGAGTTAGCACTCCTGGGAATGTGCTCTACAATATTCTCTAATATGTTATTAGAGTTATAGTTCTGGTTTAAAATTATTTATTATTGTTGTTATTATTATTATTATTATTATTATTATTATTATTATTATCAACTGATAATATGACCTTATGCAAACCAATCAGCACTTCTGGAGCTCAGGTTCCTGATTTTTACTGCAACATTCAACAACTTTTAAAGCTCAACCCAAACTCCTACCACAACTGTCTAAGAATGCCAGGGAGAAATTTACAACTCATCTAGTATAGCCATTGATCAAGTCTCTCTCCTGTTTACATTTACTTAGCCATTCATTGATTTTCTGTAGCACACCCACAAGAATATGTTTTAAAATAAAAGCTATAGTCTTTAATGAATATGAAAAAATGAAATTTAACTCTCTACCTGAAAGTTTAGGACTAAAATTTCCTCTAGTGACGAAAACAATTCTGTACGAAGTTGATTCCAAATCCATTATAGGTGTAAAAGGAATGATTTAAAAAGGAAATTTGAAAATATGTTTAGAAAATAGATTCCAATCTTGTCCATCTTTCAGCCTCTGACATAACTGATCTCAGTATTTAACATTCAAGGAAAAACAAAGTTTTAATAGAGCTTCATTTTTCTGTCTTCTTATTTTTTGCTAGTTTGCTTCTGAAAAAGGGTTTCAAATTATACATTCCTCCACAGAGCTAGGCACACGCCTTAACCAGCTGTGTGGTAGCTGACTTAGGACACAGCTAACAGCAGGAGAAAGAAAGAGCGAGGGAAGTGTTAGGATGACAGTCAACTTATACTTTACAAATTCCATCTTCTTGTGTGGGTTACATTAATACGTAGCTTTCTCCCCATTACACTTTAAAGCATTATTGATATGACCAAGATTAGGTAAAACATGCCTTTTAAGTCTGATTTAAACTTGAAGTTAATGATATAATTTAAAAACAATTGGACTTGAGTTATGGTTGACATGGTGGGTTATACTGAGGGAACATGCATTGAAAAAGTGCATTTCCTCCCAAAGTTTGGAAGTCATTTACCTTTTTCCGTGATTGATTTTCAAATTGAATTTAGAATTGTAATTCTGTTTTATCATATGTTGCTCTTCTACTTAGAAGTCATTCTTTTAAAATAGTACTTAGAATTCAATTAGGTAGCTATTAACCAATCATGTCTTTGTATTTTATTATACCAGAAGGGAAATAGCCTTGTATTCACATGTAAAAATTTAAATAGAAGACTAAGCCTATTTCATAAATTAAGAAATATTGTTTGTTGCATGGTACACTGGATTCTTAAGGGAATCAGAATGTATAATTCCCAGTAGGTATTGAGTCTTTGGTCCTGCCCTGAATTTCTCTCCAGGTATAAAAAATGCATAGGATAAAAAAAATCACACGAAATGTATTAAGCATGTAATAATTTTGCTATTTGTTATAAAATAAAGACAATTTTATTAAAATTCTTGTGATATTTCCTGACTTTACATATTAAAAACAAATGTTAGGGGTTTTATATGATTCTTTGGGATAGCTGATGTGAAAATTATAGAAACATTTTTAATATTTTAAAGATATTTATTCTGTGTATTGGTTTTTTTTGTTGTTGTTGTTTTTTGAGACAAGGTTTCTCTGTGTAGCCCTGGCTGTCTTGGAACTCATTCTGTAGACCAGGCTGGCCTCGAACTCAGAAATCCACCTGCCTCTGCCTCCCAAGTGCTGGGATTAAAGGCATGCGCCACCACTGCCTGGCTATTCTGTGCATTGTGAGTAAGCATGTGTGTGCACACGCCATGACTAGAGTTCAGAGGACATGTTGCTAGAGATTCTCTCCACCCACCATTGAAACCCAGGATTGACTGAACTCTGGTCATCAAGCTTGGAGGGAAGTACTGTGTGAGCTAGCTCATTAGCCCCATGGGTGTCTTTGTATCCAATTTCAAACTGTATGTAAAGGCAAATGCTGTTATTTGAGTATCTTTTCAGTTTCATGTGATGTTCAGCAACAACGTTTAGTGGTAGTAATTCCTACTCCCTGCATGTAATGACAGTTGAACTTTTAAAATACTAGGCAAGAGAAAAATACTTGGCAATCAATGTAACTTGCTACAAGTAGAAACGGGTTGTGTCCTTGAATGACATTCTTCTAGTCTACATAACTAATTTAAATTATTTTATTTTTAATTAAGATATAATGTGTTATTTTCTCCCCAATCCCTCTGTGTGCCCTCCTTGCGAAAAATTCATACCCTCTTTTTCTATGTATCCCTTGTAAAAGTTTCACTCAAACTTTTTATTAGTTATTGTTGTTTTTCATTAATTATTTTATTTATTTTCATTTGAAATGCTGTCCCCCTTCTTGGTCTCCCTTCCATGAGCACCCCACACAATCACCTTCTCCTTTACCTCTACTGGATGTAGGGTTAGTGAAGCTCTTTCCCCAATCTATTGGTTGCCCTTTGGTCCTATTGGCAGTGTCCTTTGCCTTACAGAAG
Source organism: Rhynchomys soricoides (assembly GCA_019843965.1). Lineage (NCBI taxonomy): Eukaryota > Metazoa > Chordata > Mammalia > Rodentia > Muridae > Rhynchomys > Rhynchomys soricoides. Next base: position 5,113,380 of record JADRCH010000216.1, read on the forward strand.
ATTTTTAGTTTTGTGAGGTCCTATCCATCAATTGTTGATCTTAGAGCCTGAGCCATTGGTGATCTAGTCAGGAAAATTTCCCCTGTGCCAATGCATTCGAGGCTATTTTATAGTTTCTCTTCTATTAGATTCAGTGTATCTGGTTTTATGTGGAGGTCCTTGATCCACTTGGACTTGAGTTTTGTAAAAGGTGATAAATATGGATCAATTTGCATTCTTCCACATGCAGACCCCCAGTTAGACCAGCACCATTTGTTGAAGATGCTTCCCTCCCCCCAATATATAGTTTTGGCTTCTTTGTCAAAGATCAAATGTCCATCAGTGTGTGGGTTTATTTCTGGTCTCAGTTCTATTCCACTGATTGATCTGCCTGTCTCTGTACCTATACCATGTGTTTTTGTTTGTTTTTTTGTTTGTTTGTTTTGTTTTTATCACTCTTGTTCTGTTGTACAGCTTAAGGTCAGGTATAGTGATTCTCCCGGAAGTTCTTTCCTTGTTGAGAACTGCTTTCTCTATCCTGCTTTTTTTTGTTTGCTTTTTTTTTTTTTTTTTTTATGAATTTGAGAATTGTTCTTTCCATCTCTGTGAAGAATTGAGTTAGAATTTTGATGGGGATTGCACTAAATCTGTAGATTGCTTTTGGTAAATATAGGCTTTTGCAGTAAGATTTGATGATTTTTTGAATTTCCTCAGTTTTTCTTGTTATGTCTCCCTTTTCAATTTTTATTGAGTTAATTTGGATACTGTTTCCATGCCCTTTAGTTAGTTTGGCTAAAGGTTGATCCATGATGTTGATTTTTCTCAAAGAACCAGCTCCTGGTATGTTGATTCTTTGTTTCATTTGCTTTGTTTCTAACTGGATGGTTTCAGCGCTGAGTTTGATTATTTTCTGCTTTCTATTCCTCTATTCGGTGTGTTTGCTTCTTTTTGTTTTAGAGCTTTCAGGTGTGCTGTTAAGTCTCTCCAATTTCTTTATGAAGGCACTTAGTGTTATGAATTTTCCTCTTCGTACTGCTTTCATTGTGTCTCATACATTTGAGTATGTTGTGCCTTAGTTTTCAATGAATTCTATAAAGTCTTTAATTTCTCTATTTCTTCCCTGACCAAGTCACTGAGTAGAGATTGTTCAGATTCTATGAGTAGGTGGGTTTTGTGTTGTTTTCGCTGTTATAGAAGATCTGTCTTAGTCTGTAGTGATCTGATAGAGTGCATGGGATCATTTCAATTTTCTTGTACCTGTTGAGGCTTGTTTAATGTGCAATTATGTAATCAATTTTTGAGAAGTTACTATGAGGTCCTGAGAAGAAGGTATATTCTTTTGATTTAGGGTGAAATGTTCTGTAGATATCTGTTAAATCCATTTGCGGATGATAAGATAGTATACATAAGTGAGCCCAAAACCTCTACCAGAGAACTCCTACAGCTGATAAACAACATCAGCAACGTGGCTGTAGAGGGAGGCTACTGGTTTGTTTGAGTCAATTTTATATTCAGCCACTTTGCTGAAGTACACTTTTATTGACCAAAAATAAATAAATAAATACATAAATAAATAAAATCCCTCATGAATAAACTCAGTCATTTAGGTTTTAAATGTAATCAAGTTGACAACCAAGAATACCCATCACACACCTTTAAGAATAGCTTGCTGTGGTGATCATTTTTGCGGTTCCTAAGCATCACAGCTAGCTAGGAAGTTTCTCCTACCTGGTGCTGGGGTTTTGTTAGATAGTCTGTGGCCAAGTGGTATAGCTTATTTTAAACAATTCACATGTACTCATGTGAATTGTATGTAATTTTAGATAAGTATCAAATATGATTCTGTATGGATTTTCAAACATCCTAGTGTGCTTTATATTTTTCTCTCTCTGTATTGTCCACCTCATACCTAATAAAGCTCCCTCAATTTCCTCCACTTTTCCCTTCATACAATTCGGTCTATAGCATTTTAATAGAAATGCCTGAGTGATTAACTTAAACCCTTTCATTTCTCACCATGGCATGAATCCACAAAGACTGCTTCAGTCAGACTATCTTAAATGCATTCCTTACCATTGTTGCAAAGCCTATCTTTCCTTTTAGGGACAAAATTTTGTAAGAAATTCTCAGCGCTTTTACTCATAATAAATAGATGTCATATGAATGAATAATGTTTTAAATCTGTCAAACACTATCCAGCATTTTTTAAAAAACCTTAGTCTTTTATAAGACTGAAGGGAGATACATATGTGCAAATGAATGAGCAGTTCTTGATCTATAAAGCTTCTTTGTTTTGAATATCCATCTAATTAATGGCAGTATGTAGAGTTAAATGAACATGAAAATCTGGTGTTGTGTGTGCCTTGCCAGTACTGTCTTTGGGTTTTCAATATGGGATCTCTTAAAGCCCAGGCTGCCCTCAAGCTCCTGATCCTCTGGACTTTACATATCCAGTGCTGAGATTATAGGTGTGTTCTATGACATCTGGGCAAGATTTTTTCTCCTCTTCCTGTTTTCTTTCCGCCCCCTCCTCTCTCTCTCTTCTTTCAGGGGATTGAACTCAGTGACATTAAACATTTGCTGAATGCTAGCCAGATTTTCTATCTTCTCAGCATCAAGTACATTTATCTTTACACAAGGAATATCCTGGCAGTTGATTGCACAAATTTAGCTGGGATTATGGAGTCTTACACTTCCCATGGTTTAACCATGTAAAACTGCTATAGTTGTAGATTAGAAAGGTGTAGTGGGCCAGCTATTTTACAGTGCTCTGCCAAGTACTTGCATGCTGATGAGCAAGTTATTTCATTTCTTGAGGGCTGAATATCCTTATTAAGAACATGGAGAAAATAAGTGTACCTCATAGAACCATCAAAAGAATTGCATATAATGGTGTATATACAATAATTTGCACAGTGTTTAGCTATGATCATTCATTCATCCCAAGGCACTTATTGTTCCCAGTATTGCCATCCATGAAGTCCCAGCAGTGACCCTGAGGTTTCAGAAACAGCAGCAGCGCAGACATTCGCCTTACTCAGAGTTCACATTAGGAAACAAGCAGACACCAGAAGCCACAGACTCTTCCTCAGCACAAGGTACATGCATTTCTAGAATTTTCAAATTAAGGGTCTGGCTGAGTTCACATTTGCAGATTTAAACATGTATTTTCTACTTCCAACTGACAGCCTGCTGTTGGAACACATATTCATTATCATTCACTGTGGTTTGAGAGAAGAAGAAGAAAAAAATAACCATGAAAACGAAAAGAAACTGTCTACCTGGGAACTTTATTTTTAGTCTTTTTTCTTTAAATTCATTCTTATTTTCAGTGTATTTGTCATATTACAGATTCATTTCAAGAGTGCAGACTAATACACTATAGTCTCCTTCTAGTCCTCAGCTTCATTGCTGGTGACTGTCTTCCTGATCCCCTGACTCATTTTCTCCATAAGCTTCCATGTGGGTCTCTGTCAATGGGCTACGGAACTGTAGAACCTCAGAAGGGCACCTTATGGATTCTAAGAATCAATGCCTCCATTTCCCCACATGGCATATAGTAATTCCAGTCTGTACTCCATAAAGCTAAAAAGAGTAATTTTGATAACAGCTTCTAACGTAATTATGAAACAATGGCATTTCTAGAGAAAACAAGTGCTCCAAATGTTACACACATTTTAGTCTCATTAAAATGGTTTTCATTAGTTTTTTTTCCCCCTGCTTCTACCAAATGTTGGGGAATTTGAATTATTTGTGTAATATGTCACAGGGAAGAGCTGGGAAACTGGCTTTAGAACAAAATCTGCTCTTATTTCCAGGACCTGTTTCGATTAGAATTCCCTTCCATGTTCTCTCACAAACTCCAGCACTTGTCACAAGGGGTAAGAGTCATATACCTGTTATCCTTATACTAAACAATGGACAATTTATAAGAAGGGAATATTTATATTGCTTCTTTTAAATTCCAACTCAGATATGTAGTTGATTGAAAAAACATTATTTTCCCTATGTTTATGTACTTGATACCTTTCTTCATATTTCTGTCACTGGTGACTTTTTGGCAATCTTTCATTAAGATTTCAGAATCCCCCAGAGATCTTGTATCATGGGATCTTTACCCCTACACAGTGCTCCTGTCCCTCACATCACACCTACAATTAGCTCACAGATTGCAGAGACCCATGTGTCCATTTGCTTGGTCTGGATTGCACCAAGATGGAAGAGAGTTAAAGACAGGAAAAGAAAACAACAGCTTGCTTTAGCAATGAAGGATAAATGAGCCCCAAGAAGCACTGTAGTAACAGGTACGTGGTGAGGCCTGAGAACGCGGTTGTGACACTCTTTGTGACATGAAAGAAGAAAGGCTTTTAGAGTCTTCTTTCTTTCTTTCTTTCTTTCTTTGTTTGATTTATATCTTGCAAATTTTATTTTATTTTTTATTAATCATTCCATTTGTTTATATCTCAAATGATATTCCCCTTCCTGGTTACCCATCCACAAACTCCCTCATCCCATCTGCCCTCTCTTCCCTCTCCTTTGCCTATATGAGAGTGCTCCTCCACTCACCCACCCACTCCTGCCCCACCCCTCCAGCATCCCATCACTGGGGCATCACACTTCCACAGGACCAAGGGCTTTCCCTCCCACTCATGTCAGACAAGGCCATCCTCTGCTACGTATGTATCTGGAGCCATGGATCTCTCCCTGTACACTCCTTGGTTGGTAGTCTAGTCCCTGGGAGTTCTGGATGGTCTGGCCAGCTGACATTGTTCTTCTTATGGGGTTGCAATTCCCCTCTGCTCCTCCAGACCTTTCTCCAGCTTCCTCACCAGAGTCCCTGAGCTCAGTCTGATGGCTGCAATGCAAGCTTTTGTGAATACTTCTGTAGAAGTTGTGCTCTTGGATAACTGACCGTAGATGATGTACTAAAGGCTACTTACAGCTCTATAGGAAATCCAGAAGATGAAACCATTTCAGTTTTCTTACTATCATCACTATACCTCATGATATGTTTATTAAGTACCTACTATGAACAATAACTCAAGGAAGATATAAAATAAGCAATTATATTGTAAATCAAGGGGGTGTTGAGTGCTATAAAGAAAATAAGGCACAGCAAAATGGTAAGGTGTGATGTAATAGAAGGCTGTAATCATTTTATATGGGTGCTGAAATTGGCCTACTTTGGTAATGTTATATTTGAGATGAAATCTTAAGACAGAAAGGAAGCATTACCATATGATCACTTGGAAGAAGAGTATTCCTGGCTATGAGAACAGCAAGTCCAAAATCTCTTAGAAGACTCTTTATATTTTAGAAGACTCTTTATTTGAAGAAACGTAAAATGAGTGGAAGGGAAGGAGCTGAGGGCAAATGGTAATAATGTTGTAGAGCAGATGAGACCATATTAGACTTTAACGTTTGTCAGTAGTAGAATAATGGCAGTAAAACATGGTCTTTCAAGAGAATAGAGAACAGAGAGATACATTTAGAAAGACCAGGTTCGAGGGCTGAAAATGATCCACTGAGTAAAAGACCTGGTAAGACATTGAACATATTCTGTAGGCAAAGCCAACCGGCTTGACTGATATATTGAAGAAGAGAGCCAAAAATGATGCTACAGTCTTAGGTCTGAGGCATTAGGAAAATAGAGCTGCCATTGGCTGAACCAGGAAAGGCTGTGAGTGGAGGGGAGGGTATCAGAGTGGAAAAGGAAAGGCTGCAACAATTTCATTTCATCACAAGGCGAGCAATACTTTTCAATTTCTAATGTAAACAAGTCTAGAGAGCTTTAATTTTGGCCTGCGGAGTCTTGCATTATTCTGCATAGAATGTCTTCTGGAGGACTGATCTGTTTAAGACCTTGAGTAACATTTTTGTCTATCACAAACTAAAAGGACAATAAATTGAAGTTGCTCTTGATAAAATAGAAAATCTCTATAGTCAGTTTGTGTATACACTGTTTCATGGCTTCCCCTCCTTTCTTTTTAAAAAAATTATTCTTTAATCTTTTTTACAGTCCAGACTTTATCCCCCTCCTGGTCCACACTCTACTGTTCTACATCCCACACTTTCTCTCCCCATCCCCATCTCCAAGAGGATGCCCCCACCCCCACCCCCACCCTCACCCCACCAAACCTCCCCACTCCCTGGGGCCCCAAGTCTCTCTAGAGTTAGGTGCAACTTCTCTGACTGAGTCCAGACCCGGCATATACTGTGCTATATATGTGTTGGGGGTCTCATATCAGTTGATGTATGCTGCCTGGTCAGTGGCTCAGTGTCTGAGAGATCCTGAGGGTCCAGCTTAGTTGAAACTGCTGGTCTTTCTACAAGGGCATCCTTCTCCACAGTTTCTTCCAGCTTTTTCCTAATTTAACCACAGGGGTCAGCAGCTTCTGTCCATTGGTTGGGTGTAAATGTCTACATCTGACTCTTTCAGCTGCTTGTTGGGCCTTTCTGAGAGCAGTCATGATAGGCTCCTGTTTGTAAGCACACCATAGCACCAGTAATAGTGCTAGGCCTTGGGACCTCCCCCTGAGCTGGATTCCAATTTGGGATTCCCTACAGTGGGGAGAAAGAACTTGTAGAGTCCACCCCCAGTAGAAAGACAGGGAATCAAGTAGAGGGATGGGGTTGCCATCCCACAGTCAAAAACTCTGACCCAGAATTGTTCCTGTCTGAAAGAACTGCAGGAACAAAAATGGTGAAGAGCCTGAGGAGAAGGAGGTCCAGTGACAGGCTCAAATTGGGATACAGCCCCTCCTTTCTTAATAAGGAAACTTTTCTGGTACAGAGTAAAGAGAACATATGTTTAATGTAACTAGAGAAGCAGATATCTGGGGTTTTAAAAATTTAAGCCAAGATTACATTAGTAGAAAGTACTTACTGAACAGTGAAGCAGTGAAGTGTGGCTGAGTTAGGCCACAGATTGAAGAATACTCATGATATCCATCAAGAAAGATTCTAGCTGCTAGGATGAGTCAGTATTCTGGTGGCTTTCTCTGAGAAAGGTGTGTGTGAATGACCTAGGAACTCTTTCAGACACAGCCATATGCATATTAAATGTGACTGACCCTATCTTCCTCTCTGTTTGTGCAGCTGATGGTTACTAAGTTGGGATTTACTTTTTGTATGTTGGTTCAAGAGACTTTTAATTTTTTTAACAAATAAATTCTCCTCATTCAATCAAATAAATCAGAAACTTGGTTGGAAATAAAGCCCACTGGTAGAGTACTTGCTAGCATGCTTAAAGACCAAGAGTTGAATGCCTGGCTTTGCAAGAATCAAAACAAACAAAAAACAACCAGAAATATGAGAATGCCATTATGTTTCGTCAAAGTGCTAGTAGGCAGTAAAACCCTCACAATTAATGTTCTCATGGAAAAGTCATAATGGCCTCAATAGGCATGCACTCAAATAAGGGTTCCTGTGTCTTTAGCTTGTGTCCAACAAATGTCTGTTCATCAGTCAAATAGCAACTCTAAGAGGTAAGTCTCTCTGACCAATAGCAACAACAGAGCAATCTTGTTTCTAAACATAGAAGCAATTTAAGGGATCCTTTCAAGGAAGAGAGACAATTACTGCCCAAACAAACAAGCCAGTGTCTTTGTACTTCAGGCACCAATCATTCTTTCTGAGCAATGACCAAGGCAGAGAGCAGAAAATCAACCAGCTCAGATGGAGTGCCTGAGCTCCAGGAAGGATCCTTTGATTGTTGATGAGCTTAAGTGTGTCTATTTAGTTGGCAGATTTGCTAACTGAAATGGAATGTGAAACCAGGAGAATATGGCACCCAGTTGAAGAGTGTTGCTACCCACTTACTAGTAAGAGAACTGTACTGTACTCACAAGAAACCTAAAAAAAAAAAAGCTAATGACAGTTGATGCTTCAGCCTGTCATTTCTGAGTGGTCTCAAAATCCTAATTATATTCTAAAAATAGCTTTTGAGTTTCCGGTTCAGAGAGGGGGTGTGGCAGGTTAATGTTTTTCTCTCCAATGAAGTTCAACTCTACTAGATAGAGTAAAGGTGGTCTCTATAAGTAACCGCACTGTGCTTCTGGTCTTTACTCACTGCTTCACCATTTCAGAGAATTTGTGTTTTGTGACACCTGCCTGTATCAAGGTTTTTGTTTCCAGAGTTCTACTGGTGAGCAACTCATAACTTAACTCCAGGACCTTTCCATTGTCTCTATTCATCTGTAGTAATTTCCTTCCCTTTACTTCCCTTCCTCCCCTCCCCTCCCCTCCCCTCTCCTCTCCTTTCCTTTCTTTACTCTCAGGATAGAATTCTCAGGGCTTTGCACATGCCAGGTGGGGACTTGGTCACTGATACATTCCCAGTCAGCCTCCTTTATCTTGAGGTCCCTTCACTGTATCTTCTCTACTTTTTCTCTTGGATTAAAAAATAATAAAGGATTGTTTCATATATATTGATATATAATATGTTATATAATATACTCAATATATAATATATATTATATATTAATTCTCAATTATCTTAACCTCATGGTTAGCCATGGACTCTACTTTCTACATTAGTGAGAATGAAATCATTTCTTCTATACCTTTAATTACCCTACTGCTTTTAGTTCTCAGATTTTCTTGCCTGTTACAAGTTAGTAATTCAATAAATAGTTGCCAAATGCATACAACAGTGTTTTTTGATTCAGCTCACAGACACAAATGGTAGTGTGTTGCTCTGCCTTCATCACTTCTGCTTGAAAACGAGCATGGTTTATCATTTTCTAACTTTTATCTTTTCTTCTTTCAAAAAAAAAAAAGAATTTTAGAAATTTTTTCCAGGCACAATGTCTAATACCTGTATTCCAGTGCTCATGGATTGCCATGAGTTTTAGTCTAGCCAGGGGTACAGTAGCAAGCTTCAGGCAAATTTGGTATTCAGACTGAAACTCTGTCTCAAAAAATATGAATACATATACATTAAAAAAGATAGTATAAAATTACTCCATGTAAAGAAAAATCACAACATTTATTTGTGTATTTTTAGTTTTTCTGTATTTTCATTTATTTTTCCAAATTAAGTCTCTTCTTTGTTGCTGTTATTGTTATGTGTTTTCTTTTTGACACAGGGTCTCACTGTATAGCTGAGACTGGCCTAGAACTCACTCTTAGCCCACATTGGCCTCATACTCCCAGAAAATCCTCCTATTACAGCCACCCAAGAGCTGATATGATAGGTGTCACTCACCGTGGCAAGCTTTGGCTTTGCTTATTTAAAAACATCCCTCTAAACCTCTAGTTTTGCCTACTTACTGCAGTATTTTGTTTTGGAGACAGATCTTGGCTGTATGGCATGTTGTAGATCCAAACCTATCTATTCTACTTGTAGTTTTTGAAGTATCAGTGTAGGAAGTGGTGAAGTGGGGGATAAGAAGTATTCCCTAGCCTTACCAGTTTCAAGTGAGTCCATGACACTGGGTTTTGACCTTTACAAACATTTTTCAGCTCCTGCCTCTCAAAAGCAGTAGTGGGACAAAAGAGTAAGGTGGGGCTGGAGTTGGTCACCTCAACTCTGATAACACCCAACAGGGTTAAGCTCTTGAAGTGGGAATTTATGGTTTCAATGGGGATCCAGTTAGGTCATGTGATGTTTTTCTGGAAACTGTCTTATGAGAGGATGTTTTCCTGAAATAGATACCTGGGAGGATTTCTTCCTGAAGCAGATATGTGAGAGGATGTTTTGCAGAGAAGGTCTGTTTTGCAGAGAACATGTTTTTCTGGAAGATGCCAGGTGAAAGTGCATGTGCTCTTTTGCTAGAGCAGATGCTTGAGAGGACACACCATATTTGGAAAGAGTATACATATAGTTCCATCTGTGGCGGGAGACCTCTGCCTGGGTCACCAAGGTCCATAGCCAAATAGTGTCAGGAGAAAGCTAGACTCCTAGGAGTGTGGGCAAGCCTGTCTGCTCAGAGGGACCCACCTGAAATCCCCAGGACACACGGTCTGAGAAGGGGTCTTCTCATTTCTTTCTGTGGCCGGAGAGCGGATCCTGTGACACAGGGCTTCATACTCAAATAATGCAAGGAGAGAGCTGGTATCCCAGGAGTGCCGACACACCTTCAAGCAGAAGCAAGACCACCACTTCTGTTCAAATTCACTGGATCAAGACAGACCCTTGCAGAGCCATCAGGACACAGGAACCAAGGGACAGCTGGGGACTAGATCATTCTGGCTTCTGTCTGCACCCCAGAGCTGACCCAGTACCACAGCTCTCCAACCCCAAATTCCTCTCAGAGAGAACTGGTCTTCAAGGAGTACTGATACTGAGGCTTGCAGGAAGGGCAAGCCACAGTAAGAGAGAATAAGACGAACTAACACCAGAGATAACCAGATGGTGAAAGGCAAGGGCAGGAACAGAAGGAACAGAAACCAAGGCTACATGGCATCATCAAAACCCAGTTCTCCCACCACAGCAAGCTCTGGATACCACAATACACCAGAAAAGCAAGAATCAGATTTAAAATCACATCTCATGATGATGATAGAAGATTTTAGGAAGGAAATAACTAACTCCCTTAAAGAAATACAAGAGAATGCAGGTAAACAACTAGAAGTCCTTAAGAAAGGAAACACAAAAATCCCTTAAAGAATTACAAGAAAATACAATCAAACAGACGAAGGAAATGGACAAAACCATCCAGGAACTAAATAGAAATAGAAACAATAAAGAAATCACAAATGGAGACAACCCTGGAGTTAGAAAACCTAAGAAAGAGGTCAGGAGTCATAGATGCAAGCATCACCAACAGAATACAAGAGATAGAAGAGAGACCCTCAGGTGCGGAAGATACCATAGAAAACATGGACACAACAGTCAAAGAAAACACAAAATGCAAAAAGCTCCTAACCCAAAACATCCAGGATATCCAGGATATAATGAAAAGACAGAACTTGAGGATAATAGGTATAGAAGAGAGTAAAGACTTCCAACTTAAAGGACCAGTAAATATCGTCAACAAAATTATAGAAGAAAACTTCCCTAACCTAAAGAAAAAGATGAACATAAATATAGAAGAAGCCTACAGAACTCCAAAAAGACTGGACCAGAAAAGAAATTCCTCCCTTCACATTATAGTCAAAACACCAAATACACAAAATAAGGAAAGAATATTAAAAGCAGTAAGGGAAAAAGGTCAAGTAACATATAAAAGCAGACCTATCAGAATTACACCAGACTTCTCACCAGAGATTATAAAAGCTAGAAGATCCTGGGGCAATCTCATACAGACTCTAAGAGAACACAAATGCCAGTCCAGGCTGCTATACCCAGCAAAACTCTCAATTATCATAGATGGTAAAGCCAAAATATTCTATGACAAAACCAAATTTGCACAGTATGTTTCCACAAACCCAGCCCTACAAAGAATAATAGATGGAAAACACCAACTTAAGGAGGGAAACTACACCCTAGAAAAAGCAAGAAAGTAATCTTTCAACAATCTCAAAAGAAAATAGCCACACAAACATAAAAATAACATAAAAAATAACAGTAAGCAACAATCGCTATTCCTTAACATCTCTTAACTTCAATAGACTCAATTCCCCAATAAAAAGATATAGACTCACAGACTGGATCCATAAACAGGACCCAGCATTCTATTGCATTAAGAAAACACACCTCCGTGTTAAAGACAAACACTACCTCAGAGTAAAGGGCTGGAAAACAATTTTCCAGGCAAATGGTCCCAAGAAACAGGCAGGAGTAGCCATTTTAATATTGGATAATATCAACTTTCAACCAAAAGTCATCAAAAAAGATAAGGAAGGACACTTCATACTCATCAAAGGAAAAATCTACTAAGAAGATCTCTCAATTTGAACATCTATGCCCCGAATGCAAGGGCACCTACATTCATAAAAGAAACTTTACTAAAGCTCAAAGCACACATTGCACCTCACACAATAATAGTGGGGGACTTCAACACCCCACACTCATCAATGGACAGACATTGGAAACATAAACTAAACAGAGACACAGTGAAACTAACAGATGTTATGAACCAAATGGATTTAACAGATATCTATAGAACATTTCATCCTACATCAAAAGAATACACCTAGTTCTCAGCACTTCATGGTACCTTCTTCAAAATTGATCGTATAGTTGGTCAAAAAACAAGCCTCAACAGATATAAGAAGATTGAAATAATCCCATGCTGACATACACATGGAAGCTGAACAATGCTCTACTCAATGATAATTGGTCAAGGAAGAAATGAAGAAAGATATTAAAGGATTTCCTAGTATTTAATGAAAATGAAAGTACAACATACACAAACCTATGGGACTCAATGAAAGCAGTGTTAAGAGGAAAATTCATACCTCTGAATGCCTCCAAAAGGAAGCTGGAGAGAGCATATACTAGCAGCTTAACAGCACACCTGAAAGATCTAAAACAAAAAGAAGCTAATACACCCAAGAGGAGTAAAAGGCAGGAAATAATCAAATTAAGGGCTGAAATCAACCAAGTAGAAACTAAAAGAACCATACAAAGAATCAACAAAACCAGGAGCTGGTTCTTTGAGAAAATCAACAAGATAGATAAACCCTTAGCCAGACTACCAGAGGGAACAGAGACAGTATGCAAATTAGCAAAATTAGAAATGAAAAGGGAGATATAACAACAGATTCTGAGGAAATTATAAAAAACCATAGATCCTACTACAAAAGCCTCTACTCAACAAAATTGGAAAATCTGGAGGAAATGGACAAGTTTCTAGACAGATAAAAAATACCAAAGTTAAGTCAGGATCAGATAAACCATCTAAACAGTCCCATAACCCCTAAAGAAATAGAAGCAGTCATTAAAAGTCTCCCAACCAAAAAGAAAAGCCCAGGACCAGATGGGTTCAGGGCAGAATTCTATCAGACCTTCAAAGAAGACCTAATACCAATACTCTTCAATCTATTCCACAAAATAGAAACAGAAGGAACCCTACCCAATTCATTCTATGAGGCCACAGTTACACTGATACCGAAACCTCACAAAGACCCAACAATAAAAGAAAACTTCAGACCAATTTCCTTTATGAATATCGATGCAAAAATACTCAATATAATTCTCACATCAAGAGAATTATATTCTGAATCCAAGAACACATCAAAATGATCATTCACCATGATCAAGTAGGCTTCATCTCAGGGATGCAGGGATGGTTCAATACCTGGAAATCTATCAATGTAATCTACTACATAAACAAACTCAAATAAAAACACCACATGGTCATTTCATTAGATGCTGAAAAAGCATTTGACAAAATTCAACATCCCTTCATGATAAAAGTCTTGGAAAGATCAGGAATTCAAGGCACATACCTAAACATAGTGAAAGCAATATACAGCAAACCAGTGGCCAACATCAAACTAAATGGAGAGAAACTTGAAGCAATCCCACTAAAATCAGGGACTAGACAAGGCTGCCCTCTCTCTCCCTACCTATTCAATATAGTACTTGAAGTTCTAGCTAGAGCAATTAGACAACAAAAGGAGGTCAAAGGGATACAAATTGGAAAGAAAGAAATCAAAATATCACTATTTGCAGATGATATGATGGCATACTTAAGTGACCCGAAAAACTCCACCAGAGATCTGCTACAGCTGATAAACAACTTCAGGAAAGTGGCTGGATACAAAATTAACTCAAGCAAATCAGTAGCCTTCCTATACTCGAAGGATAAACAGGCTGAGAAAGAAATTAGGGAAATGACACCCTTCACAATTGTCACAAACAATAAAAAGTATTTTTGTGTGACTCTAACCAAACAAGTGAAAGATCTGTATGACAAGAACTTCAAGTCTGTGAAGAAAGAAATTTAAGAAGACTTCAGAAGATGGAAAGATCTCCCATGCTCATGGATTGGCAGGATTAATATATTAAAAACGGCCATCCTGCTGAAAGCAATCTACAGATTCAATGCAATCCCCATCAAAATTCCAACTCAATTCTTCATAGACTTAGAAAGAGCAATTCTCAAATTCATATGGAATAACAAAAAACAAACAAACAAAAAAAACCAAAAAACCAGGATAGCACAAACTATTCTCAACAATAAAAGGACTTCTGGGGGAATCAGCATCCCTGACCTCAAGCTGTACTACAGAGTAGTAGTGATAAAACTGCATGGTTTTGGTACAGTGACAGGCAGGTAGATCAATGGGATAGAATTGAAGACCCAGAATTGAACCCACACACTTATGGTCACTTGATCTTTGACAAAGGAGCTAAAACCATCCAGTGGAAAAAAGACAACATTTTCAACAAACGGTGCTTGTTCAACTGGCAGTCTACATATAGAAGATTGTGAATTGATCCATTTCTATCTCCCTGTACAAAGCTCAAGTCCAAGTAGATCAAAGATCTCCACATAAAACCATATACACTGAATCTAATAGAAGAGAAAGTGGAGAAAAGTCTGGAACACATGGACACAGGGGGAAAGTTCCTGAACAGAACACCAATGGCTTATTCTTTAAGATCAAGAATTGACAAATGGGACCTCATGAAATTGCAAAACTTTTGTAAGGCAATGCACATTGTCAATAGGACAAAATGGCAACCAACAGATTGGGAAAAGATCTTTACCAATCCTATGTCTGATAGAGGGCTAATATCCAATATATACAAAGAACTCAATAAGTTAGACTCTAGAGATCCAAATAACCCTATCAAAAAATGGCGAACAGAGCTAAACAGAGAATTCTCAACTGAGGAAACTCGAATGGCTGAGAAGCACCTGAAGAAATGTTCAATATCCTTAGTCATCAGGGAAATGCAAATCAAAACAACCCTGAGATTCCACCTCACACCAGTCAGAATGGCTAAGATCAAAAACTCAGGTGACAGGAGATGCTGGCGAGGATGTGGAGAAAGAGGAGCACTCCTCCATTGCTGGTGGGATTGCAAGCTGGTACAACCTCTCTTGAAATTAGTTTGGCGGACTATCAGAAAAATGAACATAATACTACCTGAGGACCCAGCTATTCCACTTCTGGGCATATACCCAGAAGATGCTCCAACATTCAATAAAGACACATGTTCCACTATGTTCATAGCATCCATATTTATAATAGCTAGAAGCTAGAAACAACCCAGGTGTCCCTCAACAAAGGAATACATACAGAAAATGTGGTATATTTACACAATGGAATACTACTCAGCTATTAAAAACATTGACTTTGTAGGCAAATGGATGGAGTTTGAAAATATCATCCTGAGTGAGGTAACTGAGTCACAAAAGGATGAACATGGTATGTATTTACTGATAAGTGGTTATTAGCCCAAAAGTTCAGAATACCCAAGAGTCACTTCACAGCAACCATTGGGCTGAGTGTGAGATCCCAGATGGAGGAGTTGGAGATGAGATGAAGGAACTGAGGGAGTTTGCAGCCCCATGGAGGAAGCAACAGTGGCCACTGGCCTGACTTCCCAATCCTCCCGGAGACTGGATCACCAACCAAAGAATACACATGGAGGGACCCATGGTGCTGGCCACATATGTGGCAGAGGATGGTCATGTTAGCCACCAGGGGGAGGAGGGGCCCGGCCTGAGGGTGCTAGATGTCCCAGTATACTGGAATGCCAAGGAGGGAAGATGAGAATGGGTGGGTGATGGGGGAATACACTTATAGTGGCAGGGGGAGGGCAGGAGCAAATAGGGGGGTTCGAAATGGGAAATCTGTAAAGGGGGAAATATTTGAAATGTAAATAAAGTATCAACAAAAATAAAGAGTATACATATAGCACAACAGAGAGTGGATGACACTCTGGCATTGGTTCACCTTGCTTTCTTTGCTGATCTTCCCTTGTCAGGACTTCATAGAGAGAAATGCACCAAAGGACTTCTGATTTTGTTCTAACTGCTTCTTGCTGTTTCAGTGGACTCCTGCCAATTAGCCGAGCCTCTTTATTTCTTCTGTATCAAGCTGCTGCTACTGATTCATGTTTGGTGTTTCACTAGTGGACTGGACTACAGATGATGGAGATTGGAATTGCCCCATGGACCTACTTCTAAACAGGCCCATGTCTTCCTTTTCCTATTAGACATTTTCCTTCCATGTCTTTGGTTGGTGAGCTATAAGGGAGGTTAAAGCATTTCAGAACCATTATTAAAGTAGGTTTTGAAAAATATAACTCTACAGGCTCACGTGAATGGGTTCTTCTGCGGGCCTGCCCAGGTGGCTCCAAAGTTTGTTTTTTCTTTTTCTCTGCCATAATTACATGAACATGGTTCCAAATATTTTTTTATGAAAACCATGGTAAGTTCTTAGAGATAAATAGGATGGAGGGAAGGCTCAGAAGTTAAAAGCACTTATTGTGCTTTCTGAGACCAGGTTTATTTTGCAGCATCCACATGATAGATAACAATTCTCTGCAATTCCACTTCTAGGGGATTGTCACACCTGCTTTTGGGCATTGTATTTTCATGGCATATTTACTTAATCATTGAGGTGAAATGCTAGTGTGCTTAAAACAAAAATAAATACATGTTGTTTGAAGAAGTCATAGAGATGAGCACCTTGTTATAATTTGCCAAGTTTGGTTGCCCGGTTTCCAGTTTATACCATGACCTGATCCCCTAATTGTATTTAGCATACTGCAAGAAAGATGTGGGCAAGGCAAGATAAATTGTCTGCCTTATGACTATTTTGAAGGCTGCAGGAGAGGAATTATTGTGTCAACCCTTCAAGATTATACCCCTTTCTGGTTTCATCCTGTGCTCTCTGAGTCCTATTTGTTATGATGTGCAGAAACTTTGTTTCATCTCTTACCATAGTGAGTTACACCATGCCTTTCCACTATGATGAACTAAAATTCCTTAGCAACTGTAAGCTGAAGTAAGCCCTTCCTCAAATGTTGTTCTGTTCAGTAGTCTATTGTAGAGAGGAAAAGTCATGTGCCCTGTGACTGTAGCCCTCACATCTCTTGCTCTAGGAGTCCTATCTAAGAAATTCTTTTGACTTTTCAGTTTGTCTATCTTTTTAACTTACTGATAAGATATGGTGGTGACCTGCAAGGTTCTTACATAAGGAATGAGAACTGGAAATAGCAACGTCTTTAAAATCTTGAAAGTCTTAAAGTCACAGTAAAGCCAAAGTTCCACAGAAAGTGAAAATATTCCTAAATATAAGTTAGGAATAAAAACCTCAGATAATCAATAATTAAGCAAAACTAATGTGAACTGTATAAATAAATACACACAGACGCGCGCACACACACACACACACACACACACACACACACACAAACACACTTCCTAGGAGGAAGTTATGTTGTGGTGTAATACTTTTCTTAAACATTATTTAACTTCATTACATGATAACTACATTATTTAATATGTTTTATTCAACTAGAATGCTTCTACAATAAAATGAATTTAAAAAAAATCTTAGTTGAAGTGCTTATCATTTACAAAGGCTTGATTGGACAGTTACAATGAGAGATAGAGAAATGGCCCACAGGAGTTTGCTGCCTAGCAAGGCTAGTTAAATAGGTGAGCTCCAGATTCAGTGAGCAATCTTGTCTCAAAAAAAAAAAAAAAAAGAAAGAAAGAAAAAAGAAAAGAAAACAAAAGAAAAGGCAGAGCACAATTCAGGAAAACACCTGCTATGAATCGATGCCTGTACACACGCATGTACACACCCCCATATGTGCATACATATTATGTATTCACTGCATACACAGAGACAATTTTTTAAAAGTGGTACCATCTGAGATTGTTGAGGAAACTACAAAAAGAAAAAAATGGTGAATGACATTTTGGTGAAAAAAAATACATATATATATTAAAAGAAGTCAATCAGTAGAGAGACTGCTTCATTTTATTATATGGAAGGCCCTCTCATGCTATTAGTATCGATGAAAGCACTCTGGTGTAATACTCTGGTGTATAGATGTTATAATTCCAAAAAATTACATAGTTCTGTGTAAGTCCATTTGCGCAACACACTGGTGTACTTTAGCTAAAATGCAGCAGTAAGCCACTTTCCAGTGTGGTGTTTCTGCCTGTGGCCTTGTTTCATGATTATATTTCCTCTTTTTGCAGTGCTAGACTAAATCCAGGACCTCACACCTGCTAGGCAAGTGTCTAACAGGCTACATCCTGACCCAGCTCTCTCTTTATGATTTTGAGCTCTCTGTGTAACAGGAGGATATCTGGGATTGGAGTGAAAGAGTGATTCTGAAGAGCAAATAGGGCTCCAGCCTTGCTTATTATGCTCAGTACAATCCTGCTTCTCTTGTTTTCCATCACTCCTTTCTGGCTTAGAGAATCCACATCTGGTTTGGGCTCTGGTCTTTTATTCTGCTTCTTTAATTTAATTTTGATAAGATCTGGAATTCCTCTTATATCAATGAATGAGCATTGTCCTTCTTAGAAGACTTTTATCTGCCTCTGATCTTTGGTACTTGATACAGTTGAAATATTTTTCATAATATCTTCTATGAGCTATTCAGTCATCTATTCAAGTTTTGCTGTGTTTTTTGATCCTTGTGTCAATTTCATTCTCACTAATTAACATTTGCATAATCTAATATTTTCCATTATTTTTTGTGCCAGATTTAATTATACGTGCCCTGGCTGCTTATTTATTTCATTTAAGAACTTAAAGTTATTTTGTGGCTTGATTACCATAACAATTATAAGTAGCAAAAGACTTATGTACTAGAGAATGGAGTTCTGTTTTGTCTTTCCTATTGAGAAAGAACACAAGTTATGAGTGGCTCAGTGCTGGTTTATCAGAAGGCATGATTCAAAGTATATACCCTCTCTCCCTCCCTTCCCCATACTTTCACCTGCTTCTTTACTTTTGGGAAATTTAGAAATCTCTACAGCCTCATACTCTCAGAATTCTCCTTCATCATGACTGTGGAGAGGCATGCAAGATTTAGGTATGGAGAACCTTGACAGGTGGGTTCTAGTCTTTTCTATTTTTAGTTAATGTTTAGGACCTTATATTTTCAGGTTCTACCAAACCGCTTTAGGAGTATGTTGACTGTAATAGCTAGTTTTCCCCTTGTTGTGAGGAAATACCTGACAGAAACAAAAGAAGAAAGATTTACTTGGGCTCACAGTTTCAGAGGGCTCAGACGATGGTGGCTGGGCCCCATGTGTCTGAGCAGAAGATCATGCTGGTGAGATGGCAAGGATAATGTCACTCTGCAGGTGAGGGTGGAGAGGAAGTAGAGAATGAGCAAGAATCAAGGACCTTCCTACTGACCTACATTCTTCATGTAGCTGCCACCTCCAATGTAAGCTTGACCACCAGTTAGAAACTGAGGATTTAACCCATGAGTTTGTGGGAAACATTTTATGTTCAAACTATAATAGGAACTAATGTTAAATTTCTTTCTAAATGATTTATTTGTAACTTGTTTAATAGATGTTCATTAATTATTTCCATAAGCTGGACTTTATGGAAGATTCAGAGGAAACAACTGAAATGAGTAAACATCAATGTTATCCTTGGTAGCAGGTCCTGGAGCTCACAGGCTTGCTGGGAAAGGGCTGTGAATCACATTAACAAAGAAAACGAATGGTACAAGCAGGAACTGCTCCTCACTTAAGCATTCCCAGGGCTACGTAATACAATCTATTAGAACACATTCAGAGAAAAGAGAGGAAGAGGAAGAGGAAAGGAGGGCAAAGGGAATGAAGAATAGGAAAGAAAATGAGGAGAAAGGGAGAAAATGTGGCTCATTTATTAGCATATATTCATCATACAAATTAATGGGTTTTACAGTAATGTTTTTATTTTTGTACATGTATTTAATATTTATGAATATTTTATTTATAATTTATTTGTTAAACACATGTACTTATTTACATATATATTTTATTTATATATAGTTTATATAAATATAAATGTATTTATAAATATTTCATTTATGTACATGTACTACTTGACTTGTATGCATTTCTCATTGCTTTCAATGTTCCCTTGCTCTCCTTTCCCTGTAGGGATAATCTCGTTTACTGTGTGGAAGCATTGCTTATCAATAAAATGTCTATGGTCAATAAACTGAGGCAGGATTAAAAGGTGGGACATCTGGCAGAGAGAGAGAGGAACTCTGGGAAATGGTCAGGCACGGGAAGATTCACCACCCTGACTTGCTCCCAGGAAGTCAGATGTCTGTAACTGAGGAGAGATAACCCCCCACGTGGCAGACATAGGGTAGTATAAACGGGATAACAGAGCTACTTGGGGAGAAGAAGTCTAGCTTAAGGTCCAGACATTTATTCATAAACAAATAAGCCTTGTATCATTATTTGAGGACTGGGACAGACATAGAAAAACCAAATGATTGCATTTTTCCAGCTCACTTGTTTTTTGTTTTCCAAATGGTCCTCTAAGAGGTTCTTTTTGGACACAGGGTTTCCTTTAGCAAGTGACTCTCAAGCTACAAGACAAAAATTGGTAGAGGATATTTTAGTTGTACAGAGTGTTCTAAACAATGGGCAGAACATCTTTAAAAGCCCTGTACCTGGAAGGGGCCCCTAAATGGATGGATGTGGATAAGTTGCTGCAAGGTAAAAAGATAATGAGACTAGCCAGGGCCAGACTATGCCAGCTCTCACTGGTGGTATAGAGAAAATTGACACTAGCCTCAAAGCAATACAGTTTAAGATGATTATCCATAATTTAGAGAGGCTCACTTGCAGAAACTGGTATGTTTGGAGTGGTACATGCTTTGGAAGATAATTCTATTTTTTCAGATTCCATCTTTTGGCCCTGATGGAATATGATCAGTCTTGCATGTGATTTCAACTGTCAGTCCCAGTGACAGAAAGAGTGACATGGTGGCTATGTAAGATTGGCTCGTGTGTGTCACTTGCATCTGAGCCTGTCCCTGGAACCCCTATCCACAACTCTTTCTCTTCTTCCAGATGGCTGGAAGCTTCTGGCTCGCTCCTGGCTTGCTCCATACACCCCCAGGAGTCTTCTGTTAAATTGGAAGCCTATCTCTTGCTTTACTGTTGGGAAGTCTTGAATGTTCCTATGTTCAACTTTTAAATCCGGGGGATGTACATCTGATTTTCTCTGCCTTTATTTTAAAAAACGAATCTGCAGGCTCCAGAAGAACAGGCAGGTCTAGATATCTCTGTCCTGCCACTTAACTGTGATTAGACACATTTTAAAATCTTTTACAACCTCTGTTTCATTATCTGAGAAAGATCAGCAAATTCTCCTCCCATGGAACATGTGTTCGTACATTTTCTGCCCCTCACAGCGTCCCTCTAAGGTGGACTCTACATCATTTCTTCTTTAAGGATGGGAAAATCTGATGTATCAGGAAGTGAACTCACTATGGGATACTTTAGGTTATGTAGTTAATAAGTGGTAGATTTTAGTGAACTATCAGGTCTGGAGACCTAACTGCACAAGTGTTAGCTATCATGTGGTCATAAGTGTCTGCCTTTTAGTGGGTCGTTTTGAGAATACATAAAATGATATTTTGGGTGTGTGTAAGTAAAATAATAATTCGTGTAGTTTCAGGCATATAATCAACTACCAATAACTTACTCTTTTATATTTAAATTAATAATTTAATTTCTCCTCTATTGAGAAGAAAAACATACAACATAAAAAGATGTTGTAGATACTATACCTTTTGTTCTTATTTTAATATTTTACCCAGTATCATTAAATAAATGGAAAGTGATACCTAGTATAATTGTGTCCTGTTTTGCTTTTCTACGTAGCCCTGTAGACCGAAAAGCTGTGTAAATCTAAGTTTCCTTTTGAGTGGATTACAAGTGGAGCTGACTTTTCTAATTACCTACTCAATTGACCTGGGACAAAGAAGGTTAAAGTTCCCACCTAATATATGATCATTAAAGCTTTTCATGTAGCGTTTCAGACAGGGCAGTCTGGGAAAGCCTGAGACAACATCATTTTTGGTGCCAGACTGATAAAGCATTTAGCATTTGTCAGTTACAGGGGGAGACAAGTTGATATGTTAATTAGATGTAATACCTCTCTTAGGACAAAATGGAAAGAATTAGCTTTTCTGAAAGAAAGGGCAAATGATAAAGGTGGCTGCAAACTTTAAGTACTTTAACACTGAAATTTTAAAATATATATTAGATCTGTGTATGGGGGAAACATGGACTGAACTGTGTTTAGCTCCAGGCTCACCTTTAAGTTTAATGACTGACAGTTTCACCAGGGATGAATGGCAATGATCTGTGTCAGGTAAGATAAATTTTAAAATTTTAGAAAAACACCATATATGTAATATATATGTAATATATATATGTAATAAACATGTATGGTATGTATATATAATATATATGTGTGTATGCATCTATATAAACTATTTTATTTAGCTGACACTCACCTCTTTGATTTTAGGAGCTTTTTTTTTTTTAAGGTGCCCAACTTCTAAAACATTGAAAAAACAAACAGTAAATCCAGTAATTGTCCTCCAAGATTTTGGTCTTAGTTGAAATCAATCATGTGGGCCATTTATCTCCTCTTCCCTGCCCCACCCCCACCCAGCAAGGGTAGACTGGCCCCTTGAATGATGGTCGTCATCCACATGTGTTTCAGTTTGGGAATCCTTAACCATAATTGATGAAGGGGTGCTTTTCTTTAAGACCAGATCTACACAGCATGCTTGAGGAACTGGAAACCACTCCAATGTATGTGTGAAGGAGATCTTTTAACTATTTCACAAGTCTTAACGGTGTGTGTGTGTGTGTGTGTTTACATATTTAGCTTTATAAAGGATAGATCTACTATTGTATTCAGGAGAAGAATTACTTAAAAACATAACTTATTGTATGCTCTAGTATATAATACCAAGCCTTTAGAAAATAATTCTTTTCCCTTTGTACTTTGCTTTATAAATTAATCTAGATTTCTAGATTTATTTCCTGTTATGTAAGTTAAAAGAATTCTCTCTCTCTCTCTCTCTCTCTCTCTCTCTCTCTCTCTCTCTCTGTGTTGTGTTGAGACAGAATATATGACTTCTGTGTATATTGATGGTAAAAGTTTAGGTTTAAGTCAATTATAAAAAATAACTGTTGTTATTTTTGGTCTCCCCATCTTTCTGTTGTTTTCTTAGTCATTCTGTCAGAAGAGAAACCGAGGCTTAAAACATTCAAAGCACATATAAAATTACATTTCTACATGGAAAAACCTACGCTTTTCTATCTTTAATTAGCTCTGTGTTTTCATTGTAAAATAATTAAATATTTATTTATAATTAATGCAATTTTAAATCACAGGAAAAAATAGATCATGGCATTTTTCTGTAAAAAAATGTTTAATTTATCAGTTACAAGGACTAGAGAGATGCTCATATGTTAATTAGAAGAAACATTTATTTATACAATAGATTATATAACAATTTATTTTCATTTTGGATGGCAAAGTCTCATTTTTTGACCTAGAAACAAGGCTAGAAACTGAAGGGTAGTATACTTAGAAATACTGTCCTCAATTTCGTTAAACTTGGTAACCACTAGGTGATACATAACATGGAATATTTTATGAGAAACAGCCTCATAACCCGTACCTGATCATGTAGGCGCTGTGTTTATATGCTCATAGCAGAGAATGCAGATGTGCAGAGGAACTGTGTCTGCAAAGGATGTTAACTAGCCATGAGCCATGGATTCTCCTAACGCCATCTTATTAGACTGGTCTAATCATAAGGTAAGCCAGTGGAGAGCAGAGACTGTGCGGCCTTTTCTGCGCATGCTCAGACACACAAGCCCTGCTTTCTTGGCATCATCGATGTCCCAGATAAGTAGTGCTGGGAGCTTGGGGACCGACTGTGCTTTCTGGGAAAGATATTGTAATGTGCGATCTTTATCGTGGACTTCTAGAGACCTCCTTTTCTCTTGTCGACTAGTTGGTATGGTATAAATCTGGACTAGAATGGTGGATCAAATTATGTTTTTATTTTAAGAACACTTTAATTGTAATTTATAAAGCATATAACAGAATTCGAAGGCAACTTAATGCTTTATTTTCCATGCCACTATGCTCCACACTTACGGGTTTTTGTTTTTGTTTTTTTCCGCATTAATTACTGACAGTCTGCTTCGGGCTTGGGAATGGTGCCTCAGTAACGTTGTTACCAGTTCTTCGTGAGCTGTACTGAAACAGCTCTGTGCGCACTGTGTGTATTCACAATACTTCCCTGTGGCCAATTGGAGGAGACACTCAGCTTAGTATGGACGTGTGCATAGCATTTATAGGATGTCAGACAAAATGATTTTTTATTGAGGAAGGGTCAAGCAAGTTGTGTTTTCTGTTGTGTCACACTACACAATATGAGGGCCGTGTCATAAAAGTCCAGGGCTCCCACAAGAAGGCAAAGGGTGAGAAGAGTGATTTAAAGCTACATTATCCTCTTTCTAATCCCTTCTCTTTCTTCCTGCGGAAATGCAGTTGCAGAAGCTGAGCAAAGGGGTTGGAACATAGGCTTCCATATCTGTCGTGGAGAGAGTCGTAAAGGCTGTTTTATGGGTCTCTCTCTAGCCCCGTTCTACCTTTCCAAATGAAAGGAGAATGATATGAGAATCTCACCAGGCTCTGAGCTTACATCTTAATTTTCCAAACTCAGCAGCAATCTTAGTGTCCAGTTTACGGGGCTCAGAGAAAATAATCTCACAATTGATGGTGTAGACAAAGGAATTCCATAAAACATATGCTGCATTGAAAACACAACTTATCTTTTAAAAGAGAAAACTTTAATCATGAAATGGCTGTTTTTAAATGTTGTATTAAATGTCAACTTCTCAGTTTTACAAGGAATCAGATAAGATACTGATAATGGGAGGGATTGGGTGAGAAGAATTCATAATCTGAATATAACAATTTTTTTTAATACAATTTGGCCTAAAATAAATTCCTGAACTACCTACAAGTTCTGATAAAACTGTGATGTGTTTTCTTAAAGAATATCCTTTTGACTTAAGCTATAGTCAAGTATTCAGAGTTTGTGGTGTTGCTGATTCCTTTCCTTTTAAGCATAGGAGCATTCTTGTTTCTTAGTGTATTCCACTAACGGAATATATGGAGTTGAGTGAAGCATTCGCACCAAGTGTTTGTTTACATTTGGGTCAAATCACCCAGACATTGTGTGAATTCCCCTTCTCTTACAAAGGCCTTCATGGAGCTCTGTGACTAAAACCTTTACCCAAGTTATCCATTGATTGTGGCTTCAAAGGACCACCCACTTCTGGACATGAGAGGCCAATTCTGCCTCCCACACAGGCCTATTTTAGATGTTAGGAAAATCTTTCCAAACTGGATAACATTCATTAGGAGTAGGAGCTATATATAATTCCTGCATTTGGCACGGAGTCACATCAACCCTTAGACTTATTTAAATAGAACAAATATCAGGATTTGCTATTTATCTCCCTGAAGAATTCTTCAGAGAGGCAGGGAAACACGTTTGAGCTTTAACTACAATGATTCTGTGGCTAATAAGTTGCCACTGATCATACCAGGAGAAAAGTAATAGCCTTAGGAATATAAATCTTTACACTGTGTCATAGAATCTGCATCTATTCCTTTGCTGTAGCCCAGCATTACTAATTAAAACCAAAACGGACATTAACTTTCAAAACGCAGCTTAAATTTATTGAGACAACTTTGCAAATCGCAGTTAATTGAGTCACAAACGAAACTTCAAATAAAAGAAATAATGTGGTAATTGGGCCCCTCGTCTTCTATAATACACTTGTTGGCATACATTATGGGCTTGCTATCTTTTAACAGGATTAAATCATTGTAGGAGAACGTTGCCAAAAAACCTCTTCATTTCCTCTTGGTGACTTCTTACTACCCTTCGAGAGAGTTTAATAGAAAAGGAAGGACATGATGTAGTTTTAATGACAGGAAACCCATAGCCCTTCAAATGAATAAATTCCATCCCTCTCTGCCACAGTGTGCTAATTATTTCCTTTGATAAATTAAAAGCTGTACAAGCCCTAAGTGTATAAGAGTGTGGTTTACAGTTATAATCAACCTGTCTTCATTACTGAAATTTGTATTAACTGCATTATTGAATAAGCATACCTTTGAAAATTTTGTCAACATATGTAGAAATCCTGTGTTAAGCTTTTACTAATTTGATAGATATTAATGAATAAATATTTATGCTTCTTTGTCTAAGGATGCTAAAACGAATTATTACTATATTATTATAACAAACTTTGAGGGTAAAAATAATTATGTCAGTGCAATGATCAATCAAGATAAAGAAAACCTGATTAAAATGTAGAGGAGACAAGTATGTCATGTTTTATTTTATTTTAGTTATCAACTAAATAATTTGGGAGTGAAATGCAGCAATTTAATCACTGAGAAAAAAATCTTATATGTCCTTATATGCTCTTTAAGAATTAAATTATTAATTCTATAAATATTTGACACCTGCCATGTATTATGAAGTTCTGATAGTACTAAAAGTTGGTTCCATAGTTGCCTTATTGGGTTTCAGATATAGTGGAAAATCATTAATTCAAGGATCCCATAAAACATACTTGGGAACATTGTAAGAGGATTTGGGTTGATAAAAGAAAGCTTACTGACAAGAATTGTTCCATTGTGGAAAGGGGGCTTAAATGGAAAGATGAAAAATGACCTATGATGGGCAGGGAGACTTTCTGGGAATGAGATACCATTTGTAACCTTCATTCTGGGTCTGAAAGTTTACCAAGCAAGGGAGCAAGAAAGGACGGTATGTCTAAGTTGACTTATGCACCCAGTACGTTCAGGCAAGGTGGGCACTTGTTGTATAGTGATGTAGGTATTGTTCAGCAAGCTCTGGGATGCATTTCAAACACAGCATCTCCTCAGCTGAGTGCCAAAGAGCAGAGAGAGAATGATACAGAGAGCATGCAGCTCTGGAGGAAAGCAATCCAAGACAGTAGGTGGTGAAGAAGTAAGTGGAAATCAGACGCCACAAGACTTTGCCACTTCATAGCAAAAAGAAAGTGTGGCTTCTACTAAGCTTGTTCACGTTAAACAATTTACTTTTCCTATTCTCACTTTGCACATGAACAATTTCCAATATTCTTCAAGTTTTAACTCTGTAGGTTTTTAAGTTCCTGACCCTGTCGTGCCTTGTGGTTGTCATTCCATATCATGCTTTGTCTTGGTTTTCAATCAAGAATGTTGTCTACCATCTACTTAGTCATCGTATCTAACTGTTTAGACTGGCAAAATTAAAAAAAAGAACAAAAAAACTTGACTTTCATATATGTGCAGGTATTCTGTTCCAGTAGAACCTAAGTTTTTATTAGCTTAGATATTTTATCATAAAAATTCTAATAGGTAATATAGAGTAAAGATGTTATTTATGTATTTCCTTCTCTTTAGAGTTCCAATGGAAACAGGTATAATGAAGTATAGATACCTAGTTGTCATTTATTGAGAGATGCCGAGGAACCCATTGATTGAGTTTCAATTCAGGAAACCCCATTAAAACCTTTAAAAAAAAAAAAAAGGATGGTAAGAAGAAAATTATAAGTCACATTGTAAGTTATTTTTCTCCTTTCATGGTAGGAATTGAATCCAGAGATTCATCCTTGCTAAGCAAGTTTCTGCTACTCAGTTCCTTCCCCAGTCCTAAATTTAAATATTTAAAATAAAACTGAAACCCTTATGAAGAGTTTTAATGGAAACAGATAATACTCTTGTTCTTCATTCCTTCAATGAATCTTCATAAAAGGTCTTTAAGAATGTGCTATTTTAGCACATACTGTCAGAGGGCTTTAGGAGATTCAGTATGGTTCGTTGTATGTTCTTGATCTTGCCTGCATGATGCTCACTGATTTGGGGGAGCTGGTCAGACTTATGAGCAATGGTGCCTCTTAACTCAAAAGGTCAGGAAAGACATGGCAGCAGAGAATATAAAGAGCCCTTGGAACTGATTTGAGAAGGGGGACAAAAGTCTTACAGACTGAAAGAAAAGGGAGAGTAACAGAACAGTGAGAGAAAGAGAAAAACAACAACCACGTGACCAGCGATGTCAATCAAGGAGAAGTTTGATGGTCAAAGAGGTTGGACTTAACTTTAGTAGTGACAGAGCTAGATGAGCCTTGCTTGAGAAGACTGGCAGGTGAGATGCCCTCAGTTCTCAACGAAGATTTGCCTGTTTGTTTTCTTAAGAGTGAAAGATCACATGGAGTTTAAAGGGAGGGGAGGACTTGGGAGGAGATGAAGGAGGGGAAACCATGACCAGAGCATATTGTGTGAAAAATACTTTATTTTCTTAAGAAACAAAAAGACTTCTTGATGTTAAGACAAAGAATACAAAAATGTAAGAGGAACCCCAGAGTGGTGAGACAGGAGTGGGTGAGTGGGTAGAGGAGCACCTTCATAGAGGCAAAGGGGAGGACGAAGAGGGGGATGGGATGGGGGGCTTGTGGGGATAACTGGGAAGGGGAATATCATTTGAAATGTAAATAAATAAAATGATTAATAATAAAAAATTAAAAGAATAAAATGAAAAAAGGAACCAAAAACAGTAAGAGGGATTTAGGAGATGGTGACAAGGTATGTGTGAGGGCATCAAGGTTGACTGGTAGGCTTCTAGTTTGCCTAAGGAAATGGACTGGAAGTCTGGTAAGCAATAGGCATAAAAAACAACAATGTTTCACAAATTGAATGAGTTATGGCTCAGAAGACAATTTCAATAAATACAGACTTCATTTTTAGTTGCATGGAACAGCCTTCCTTGACCACACAGTTGTTTAGGACAGGATAACAGAAGTCCTCTTTTGGCAGGATGCCTTTCCATAGAAGTCTCTAACAATGCTTTGCACAGTCCAAGACAAATCCTTCCGGTGGCTGATACACTGCAGTGTCTCATGTTCTATCTCCACATTCTTTCTTGTAGTTCCAGATATGTATTAATCGCACCCACCCTCCGCATCCCTGCTTTCTCTTCCTCAGTCCTAAATAAACCTAATCCTTTTAACTTCTACTGGAGAGCCCTTCATTTGCAAACTATGAATCATTTCACTGCTTCTTTTGGGATCCCATCCAAGGAATCCACACCTCATTTTTAAGGCTTCAAATCAGACACGTTTCTCTACTGCTGTGCTTTTTGTGAAGTAGGTGGTTGATAAGTACTTTTCAGAGTGGTAAAATCCTGAGGCTGCTGGAAAGCTTGTGTAGCAACTCCCACTTGCTAAAATCCTATTTATTTCACTTTATTATCAACACAGTTTTAAACGTTAACTCGGCATTAATGGCTCATATGAGCTCTATAGTTCTGTCTTTTGTTTATGCTGTATTGTTGGGTAACCAAGTCTTTATCATCATGTTTGTACAGTTTGCCTTTCTCCTTCTACTTGTTCAGATTACATACTATTCTCATTACTTCTGTTCATTTTTCAAGGTCATTTTAAAGTGTAGTTATGTTTCCAAATTGCTAAGCTCCTATGCAGCATGGTGCTGTTCATAATGAGCTCTTTCCAAAATTGTCAGTGCCATGAAAATGTTATTAAATATTTCTGACCCAGGATCGTTCTTTTGAAAAAAAAAAGCACTCATGTTCTTGAAACTGATATTTCATAATTGATTCTTCTTTAACATTTTTGAAATAAATTTGTACGCTTATCTAGTAGAGAGGTTTTAGAAAAAGCTAATAAGGTAATAACATTTGTCTGTGTAAAATTACAGTTTATAAAACGTTCCTTCTTTTCCAAATTACTTGCTTTACTGATTGTATAATCCTATAAAATAATAAGAACGTTTATTTTATTTCAGTATCAAAAGTATGGAATCAGACATTCAGACTGACTTGAACAAGGTCATTTACCTAGGAATTCATAGAACCAGACTTAGTATTAGATTTTCTGGTCTCATTTCCACTTTTTAACAACCTATATATACAGTTACAGTTGGTCTGCACAGCCTGCTTTAATTCAGAAAGGGTTGGTTGTTATATGTACCCATAAAACACTGTCAGATACATTAAATAATTACATGCTATTGTTCCTGAAGAAGCAGTGACCTTAAACGTCAGGGAGCTAGTTGCGCATTTAACATGAAGCCAAGAAGCAGAAGAGTCATTCAAAATTATGTGTTCACTTCCAAGCACCTATTCATATGATATTACGAGTTTCTCTGTTTATTGTTGTGAACAACTGCTCTCTCCTTGGTACATATTCTTCATGGTTTGCATCTCAATCTTCAATCAAATAATATGAATTATGAAGTGCTTACCTGATGCTTGGCTGGTTGAACAGTGATGCATTGAATTCCTATCATGAGTAGATTGCTGCACCAGGTGTAATGTGGGTTGTGTAGCCTTGTTCTCTCATAGCAGGTACCGTAGCGAACAGGACATACCAAGACCACTTGGTGCACTCTCTGACTCCAGAATAACTATGACTGTTATTAGACCATTAGGATTAAAGGGGAATAGGAAAGAGAAAGTCAGGCTGGTTTGACTAAAAAGAACCTGGAGTGTCATGAGGAAAAAGCCTGGAAATGACATGGTAAGAAGTCTATGTTTAAAACCAAATAAAACCATTTTTAAGATTGAGTGATAACATCATTCCATTAATATCTTATTAGATGAGGATTTCATTATTTTAGTTCATTATATTTGAAAAATAAAATGAGGCAATTGGATGTTCTTCCCTCTTTGAGACAAAATATTTGTTCTCTTTAGTGGGTTTCTGCCTGACTATAGATTCGTGCTCTAGTGCATCCATGATGTCACTTGTCTTAATAAGAGTTTCTATTTCAGCACAAACATCATGACCGAGATACAAGTTGGGGAGGAAAGGGTTTATTGAGCTAATACTTCCATGCTGCTGTTCATCACGAAAGGAAGTCACGACTGGAACTCAAGCAGGGCAGGAAGCAGGAGTTGATGCAGAGGCCATGGAGGAATGCTGCTTACTGGCTTGCTTGCTTCTCCTGGCTTGCTCAACTGGCTTTCTTATAGAACCCAGGACTACTAGCCCACAGATGGTACCACTCACAAGGGGCCCTCCCCCCTCAATCACTAATTGAGAAAATGCCTTACAGCTGGATCTCATGGAGGCATTTCTCAACTGAAACTCCTTTCTCTGTGATAACTCCAGCTTGTGTCAAGTTGACAACAAACCAGCCAGTACACATGGCTCTTCCTTTTGCCAAGGCCTAGTCTTACGTTTCCCCCTCCTGGTTTGTAAATGACTGTTAACCCTACCTCCTCTTTAATCTAAACAATTTCAGTTTCACATTGTCTTTTTGTGAAGAATGTAGAAAGAAAATCTCATGTAAGGACTGTGGGCCCTGTAAGCAATGGAAATAACAAGAAAGACCCATTGAGGACTCTGAAAAGCTTGATAGCAATGGAGCACATAACAAATTTTATATATTCCTAAACTTAAAGGATGCCAATGCACTGCACTATACATGCTACAAATGTAAAATATCCGACTATCTCATTGCTGCCTGTATTAGTTACACTAGAATTAGAATTTTACTTTCATGATGTTGAACAAGGTCATTCAAGTGAGTAATCATTGTTGGTTGGGTACACTCAGCAGTATTTTATGCTCCAATAATTCTTAAAGATTCTATGTAAATAACATACAAATGGCTGACTATAAATGATCAGAGTTTAGATATCCCCAAGCATAGGCCAATCTATGAAAGCTGGAAATGAGAATCTTTGAGCGTAATGATAGAAGTAACACTCTGCTCATAATTGTAGACAGTGGCCTAATCAGAAAAGTCTCTAAATACAGGATGCTGTGATGTGCACTTGTAGTTCCAGAACCCGTAAGACTGAGGCAGGCAGAGAGCCTAACCTCTTCTTATAGTGAATTTGAGGTCAGCCTGGGCTTAACAAGACTTTGTCTCATCAAATAAAAGTAGGAGAGAGGGAGAAAGGGAGGGAGGGAGAAATGGAGGGAGGGAGAGAGAGAGAGAGAGAGAGAGAGAGAGAGAGAGAGAGAGAGAATATATCAAAGAGAAGATACTGCTTGAGCAGGAATAGAACCTAACTCGTGACTCTTATAACTATTGTATACACTTATAACATGTACATGTAATGTTACCTAAGTTGCACACAGTGGCAATAAGAGGAGAAAAACTGTCCCACAGTCTAGACAGGACGTGGTTAGCATAACCTGCAGACTTCAGTAATGAAAAGAGAAGTGCAGAGATGAGAACATTGTACTGCTGACCCTCCGGGGCTTAAAGTCCAGAAAAAATAACAAAAACCAAACAGAAGATGGGTCGAAGATATGAGTCACAGCCCGTAGGAGCACAGAGGATGACGAAGTCAGGAGGAAGGAGCTCATGAGGCATCAAAGCAGGGCACGGTGTGGTTGTGTGAGGGAGAGCAATTTGAACAGAAGGTACTAGCGGAAAGGGAGTAGATGGGCTTGGGATGTCCTGGTAAGACTGATGTTTTTTTGCTATGGAGCTTGTCCTTTCAATTGTGGTCATTTCAAATATTAAAGTGATATGTCTTTATTTGTATGATCTGTTGCAATCGATCTGGAAACCAGATAGAAGCAAGAGTCTTATGCTTAGCTAGAGGCAAGTATGGAGAGGTGATTCAAGACTTGTTTGCACTAAAGCAGCACTACACATGCAAAGCTCTGAGACCAGCCTCTCATTATGTAGTTAGCTCTATATCAGAGTGGAACTGAAATCTCTATTTGTACTACTGTGGTGGTTCCAGTGACATAACAGAGATGATCAGAGCATGTCCTCACATTCCGGAGACAGAAAGGAGAAAACAAGCCTAGATTCTGGGAACATCAGGGAGTCAGATGGGAGTGAGGGTCTGCTTTGGCAAAAGGTGGAGTGGAAGGAGACTAAGTTCTTTGAGACTTTATAGTATTCCCTATTAGGAGGTTGTGGAATCAACTGAGAGGGTTAAAGATAATAACTGAAAACAAAACAAAAAAACTGCAGGAATAGAATTTTTAAAACTTTATACCACAATCACACCAATTATTTTATGGAAATTTTAAGAAAGTCGTTTATACAAAAACATTTTTGAGTACCTGGTAAGTTCCAGATTGTCCAGCAGGGAAGGACGTGAGTCTATGTCAATGGCTCTAGCTGTTTAAGGCTAGGATGAATGGCTCAGTGCCTCCTCCAGCTCATGTTCTCTAAGGCACACAGATTCCAAAAGAGAGACCAAAACTGAGAGAGCTGAGGGAAGCATGCCTGAGCATGTCTTCTAAACCTGTTTATTAGACAGTTCAATCTTCTTTATGGACTGCCCATATGGAGAGAGAATACTCTTTTTTCTAGGAAAGCTGATAATGCATAGGAGTCAGAGGAATCTGAATGTATCATCTCCTTTAATAAATAACTTACCTACATTTTTGATGAAATTATTACTGCCCATAGGGTCGTGTGAACTGACACTAATATAGACTGATAATGGTAGTCAGAAATTCAGACATTCAATCTAATCACAC
The DNA here is from genome assembly GCA_019843965.1 of Rhynchomys soricoides. Lineage (NCBI taxonomy): Eukaryota > Metazoa > Chordata > Mammalia > Rodentia > Muridae > Rhynchomys > Rhynchomys soricoides. The sequence goes on from JADRCH010000216.1 coordinate 5,146,796, forward strand.
ACACACACACACACACAAACACACTCACATGATTGTAATATTTCTGCAGAATTTTTGCTTCTGTAAAGAAAAGCTTTTTGTAAAAAATGAGAGAATGCAACATCTTTATCTCTTGGCTTAGCAATCTCTCTCTTTCTCTCTGTCTCTCTCTCTGTCTCTCTCTCTAAGATAGGATATCACTATATATATATATAGCCTTAGCTGTCCATTGATGTCATATATCAAAAGGTGTGGCCTTAAACTCAAAGAGATTCTCCTGTCTCTCCCTCTGCCTCCTGAATACTGGGATTAAGGTTTGCCATTCTTGAAGATTTTGGGCACAAGGCCAAATTATTGTGAAAGCAAAGTCTTTTAGGAGCCTCAGAAGATAAAATCTGAATAAAATCACTTTTAACCAAGGTTTTATATTTACTAAATATTGACAATAGCACATTGTTTAAACTCTACCTGGGTCTAGTTTGTGACTAAGCTGGCTTGAGTTAGGTTTTGTGTTTTCATTTACATCACCATCACCTGTCACCTCATAAGGTTTTCACTGGTGTGTGGAAGTGAATGTGCACCCAGTGGACTCTAAAGCACGGAGTAGGCAAGTGTGTCAGGAATCCAGTTAGGCTCTCACTATTCCAGTCAATGTGCCAACAAAATTCAACTTTAATACCTGTTTCTTGGAATTAAGACTGTGTGGGAGTGGCTTAGCTCACTGGCTTGAAGCAGAAAGTGTTGCTTACTGCTTTCAGAGTGGTCTTCCATCTGAGATCTCATCTCCGACTTGCTGTATGTTGAAAGGAATGCAACACACACACACACAATCATTCTGCAAATACAATTTACTTAAAAAGAGCTTAAAATATATTGTAAATGCAGTTTCATTTCAATACCATATGAACTCAGGTAGCTTGAGAACATTTGAAAATCCAAATCTCTAACCTAATAGAACTCCCCAGGAGACTGGAGTGGGGAAAAGAGAGAAAGGGATTGAGCATGACTGAGCATAAATAAAACATTCAATTGTCTGTGTACAGCTTCCACATCTATTTGGACTCTTTCATCCACTCAATCTCCACATGTGCTCTGACCCACCTTACCTGTTAGTGATACTACGGGGTACAAGGACACACTCCTATGTCTAATCTCTTAGATACCCAGTCTCTTGATAAGCACTCCTATTCTTTAGATAAGAAGAGAACATCAGTGGTTTATTTCTTTTCATGTTAATATTCACAGAAGTAGGGGTATTTATTGTTATAGATGTCTTTTCATGTAAGAACTAAGTGTATTGCGGTAGATTTTACAGACAAACTTTCAGGGGAAGGAAAATATAATAGCATTATTAATAAGTCACGAGATGCTTTGTAAAGATCTAGGATGTGGTTTTTGCATTCCACAGATATTGGTTATGTCTTGAATTGTATGGTGTTACTTTACTTTTGGCTATGTGAATAACAGGAATGATTGACAGATCCTTTCTAATTTCCCAGTGTCACAGCTGAGGTAAACTATGAAGAGACGTAAATATTAATAGTTTATAAGAGACGGTTCCCATGTATATCCACAGGGATTGCAAGGGCCTCCTGGGACAAAACAATTATTCACACGGATCTGAAAGTTTACACAATCCTGAATTGGAAACTTAACAATACTATGCCAGGGCAACAATGTTTCTCTTTTCAATCATCAGACTCAACTGACGGGGTGGTATGGGAGTCCCCCATGACTCTTGAAGTTAACTGAAAAATAAATTGCTCTTTGTGGTGATATTGTTCACTCTATCTGGTTAAGGATTTGAATATTTTTACAATCAAATTAAGCTTATAACATTTTTAGAAACACAGTGGTCTGAAAATTGGTTTAGTACAGTTCAGTATACAACAAGGCAGGCACAGATGAGTCTACGAAGGAACTCCTTGTTAAGAAGGCTCCTTCTTGGTTCAGAGGGAAGTCCTTTACTGCTAAACAACCAGCTCAAGTGTTAAAACTTAAGACTCACAGGTACAACACATTTTAACACAAACACAGTAAACATTTTTCAGCATTTGTTTGTTACGAACCTAACTGCATTATTTGGAGAAAATACTTCCAAGATGAATTTACTATGTGACTTCTTCTTCTATTTTTTTTTAAAGATCTACCTACAGAATTTTAAAGGACATATAAACAAATGATAAACCTAGAGCAAACCTTTGCTCTGTATAGCTCGTTTCGCTGTTGCTATATTTCACCTTGTTTCACATCATTTTTAGAAGACTGTCTGCTAGCTAGTACTCCCCCCTTTCCAGGGAGAACCAGGGCAAAGGAGTTATGATGTGTGCTGTATTGTAAAAGGAAACATTTGCTTAGAAATCTGACGCTGACATTTTTATGCTGGGTCTTGTGCTTTCAAGGCAATGAAAATCAAGACAATGTTTTCCTTTGAGAGTGTAAGGGGGACTCAAATTAAAATGGACTGGATTCCTTGGTTCCTGGTGAAGAAAACATGGCACATTGCCTCTGTCTCTCTCTGTCTCTCTCTCTCTGTCTCTCTCTGTCTCTCTCTGTCTCTCTCTCTCTCTCTTTCTCTCCTTCTACCATGTAATGTTTGGACGCAAAGATAGCCTGATAAACAGTGACACAGCCTTGGAGTTTATCCTGAACTTACTACCAATTCAGAATACAGATGTTTTCTCTTTTTTTCCTACAACTTTTGTAAAATGTTTCTGACATGGCTTTCATAAAATCAGAAGTCCCATCTGATTAATTACTTTCTCACTTCTTTTTGAGACAGGGTCTCAGGTAGCACAGGCTGGTCTTGAACTCTTCATGTAGTTGAGAATGGTCTGGAACTTCTCATCTTCCCAGCGTCTCCACAGTGCTGAGATTATACCTGTGCCTCAACGCATTTGTGGCTGGAGATCAAACTCAGGGCTTTTTGAATGCTAAGCAAACAGTCTACCAACTGAGACTCATTCTTGGTCATAATTTAGGTTCATTAGCTCATCATTCATGGGATCGTGAGGGTAATGTTTTCACGTTTTCTTTTGTAAGGCCCCTTGTAGGACCGTCCTCAGCTTCTGCCCTGCCAATAAAGCAGAGAGAGCATTCTCATTCTCAATTCTCAATGGGTGGATGAGCAGTGTGGCCTAGAAGCACGGGGCTACCCCGCGCGGCTTGCCCCTGTGCATTCGAAGAATGTCTGCCGATGTTGGGATCTATCATTCCTCCAGAGAAGTCCGTGACAAAACTCAAAATGTCACTAAATGTTTTTTGAAAAGAAATTGAAAATTCACATTACTCTACAAGTTTTCAAATGGTCCAATAGTTTTTCTTCTTACAGCATGAGCAAATGTACATAAAAGGTTTTCATGTTACGATTTTAACTTAATATTCACTTCTATCCCTAAATGTAGCAAGTGACTCTGGTTATAAAATCTCTCTCATTGGACGTAAGGTCCTTAAAAGCACGGATCCTTTTCTGTTTGATATTTAATGTGTCCTCAGTGCTTGGTGTCATTCATATATTCATTAATTCAAAAAGAATCATTGAAAGTCCATTATGCAAATCTACTGAGCCATGGGGGCAGTATGTTTAGTAAAGTTGAGAAGATCCCTACCTTCAAGCATGTGTGGTTTAGTGAACTACATTACCAAAAAGGAATAATAAACACATAAATAATAGGAAAGGAAAGCTGTACAGGAGCTTGTGAGGGATTTGGTTGAGGGGTGGTGGTCAGCAAGCTCCTCTACGGCAATGCCAATCATCAATCATCCTGCATGGGATTGGCCAGATTGAAGACAAAAGAATACAAGGTTCAGGCTACTTCAAGATATTTCTGGAGAGAGGGGAGAAGGGGGAGGGGTAGAGAGGGAGATAGAGAGAGAGGAAGAAGGAGGGGGAAAAGAGAGGGAGAGGGGGAGATGGGGAGACGGAGAGAAGGAGAGAGGGAGAGAGGGATGGAGGGAGGGAGGGAGGGAGGGAGGGAGAGAGAAAAATGAGAGAATCTCATGGAAGATTGGGGAAGAACTGGTGTACTGGCTGGTTTTGTGTCAAGTTGACACAAGCTGGAGTTATTACAGAAACAGGAGCTTCAGATGAGGAAATGCCTCCATGAGATCCAGCTGTAAGGTCTTTTCTCAATTAGTGATTAAGGGGGGAGGGCCCATTGTGGGTGGTGCCATCCCTGGGCTGGTAGTCTTGGGTTCTATAAGAGAGCAAGCTGAGCAAGCCAGGGGAAGCAAGCCAGTGAGTAGCATCCCTCTGTGGCCTGTGTATCAGCTCCTGCTTCCTGACCTGCTTGAGTTCCAGTCCTGACTTCCTTTGTTGATGAACAGCAACATGGAGGTGTAAGCTCAATAAATCCTTTCCTCCCCAACTTGCTTCTTGGTCATGATGTGTTGTGCAGGAATAGAAACCCTGACTAAAACAACTGGAATTTATTCTAAGCACTAAGAAATTGATAATTTTGAGCAAAAAGTGATCCAGGTTGCAAGCAAAGATCACCTGGTTTTTAGGAAAAAATGGTGAAGCTATCACAGTGCTTTAGGCGAGGCACTGTTGGCTCATTTCCAAAGAGAGTGGTGATGAAATATGAAAGGTTCCAGTGGATGGGTGCAGTATATCGTGGAGGTATGATTCACGGGTCTCTGTAATGGTTTGGATTGTAGGAGTTATCACAATTGCTTCCAGCCTGTGGGTTACTAAGTGGATTTCAGTGTCATCTGCAGAGAAAGGGACCAAAAGGAATGGATATGACAGTGGATGATAAATAGATTAATTTAAAACATGTTAGGTTTAGGTGATCTGTAAGACTCCAAGTGATGAAGTCAAATGTAGAGATAAGCTGTGTCTGAACTAGATCTCAAAGTAAAACATCTGGAGCACAGGAATGTTTTATAAGGCCAGAGAAGTAGAGACAATGGCCAAGTTTAGCACTGTTGGAAATCTTAAACTGGCAGAATTACAGGATGAATGGGTAGTTACTTAAAGACTTCTTTCTTATTAGGTATGGTGGTGCATATCTTTAATTTCAGTTCCCAAGAGGCAAAAGCAAAGGCAGGTGGATTTCTGTTGAATTTTTGGCTACTCAGGGTTTTTTTCATATATCCTGGTTCTAAAATAAACAAAACAAAGCTTTCCTAGGCTCAACTTCAGGGCTATGTTTAAGAGCTTATAGGAGGAGACATAGCAAATTGTGATTATCAGAAGGCTATGACAGACTTGGGATCATGCACAGGGCAAGCACATAGACAGAGATCAAATTCTAACATGGGAATGGGATGGGAAAGGCAGTGAGGTAAACAGACTAAGAATAAAGAGGCAACCGAGTCAATGTTAAAATTTTAAATCTGAGTCAGAACTAAAATTTTCAGATGAACCCTTTCTTACAGATATAACAGCCAACTAGAGAGATTTATTTATATTTCAACACTTTATAAAACATCAGTATATTTATTTTATGTGAATTTATACATACAAGATTTTCATGCAGTTTTCTAACTCCTAAGGGATAAGGTAATCACAATGACTTTTGCACATTCATTATGTAAAAATAATGTCTTCCTAGAGGCAGGTGAAATGAGCCAAATAACAACATTTGGATTAATTCTAAAAACTAGAGACAAAAATACTGGCTTTATAAGTGGACACAGAAAACCTTTCCCCCCAGAAGTAGCATTGGACCACTAGGATATAATCATTTAGAATCAGAAATATCAAATTAAACAAACCTGTGGCTATTGCAGATGAATTTCCCCCTTTGTTTTCCTGTGAATTTCATTGTGCTTTGATTTCGTTTGCTATAGGTATGAAAATCTAAAGAAATCTGATTCAAAGCCCCTTTCTCCTAGTGGATTCAGGCCACTGAAAGAGAGAGAAACCACACTTCCATATATCATAGCTCAGGACCTTAAGTTACTGCTAAGTTAAACTTGTCAAAATCCAGAACATTTAGGTATTATGTATTTTTTCTATTTTTGATCGCAGACTGAAAGTTTAAATGGAAGAATTAAATTATGAGTATACGTACTGCTTGACTGTTTAGAGATGGCCGGGCTCCTTATAGAACGTGCTGTGACTGTATTTTCTGTTTCCACTATCTAGTGTTTGTTAGGTGAAGGTGGGCTTAGCTGATCTGTGTTATGTCTATGTGACATGAATCCTCCTTCTTTTTTGGCTCTATTTTCCCTTTGGGGTCTTGACTTCTATCACTATTTTGGAAAGTCAGGAAGTCAGCCAAAATAAAACGAAGCCCAGGAGATATTTTAAAATAGCATTTATTTAGGACAGTAATTCCAGTGGCAGCAAGCCTGCTATTAGCAAGGATATATTGGTTACTTTTATTATGTAGATCTGAGCTTCTTGTCTGTCCTGCCACACATAAACCCAGAAGAAATGAGTTAGCAGATTTATGGTTTGCTCTGTCTTGAGATGTTTCTTTAAATACTTGATTCTTAATTCTCTGGAGTGAAATATCACCGAGCAAGAGATCAAGGGGGCCACAGTAACATTGAAAATAGAATTGGGTTTCTATATATTGTAAAGCCCTCTTTATTCTCCTTCTAAAAATAGACTTTTTGGTTTTAAAAATGTAAATACAAATGTTAATTCTTCATTTTCCCAGTAAACAATCAAAGTAATTACTTCAAAAAGTTGAAATCTGGATTCAGTTCTTTACAAAGCAATTCACAATGTCCTTATAGACACGATGACCATGTTCACACTGCCAAACTTACATATAGATGTAAGGACTGAGCATAAACTTTAGGGAACACCTATCTTGTCAAGAAAAGGCTTCTTAGGAACAGCCTTCTTTGTAAACCTCAGTATTAGTGACACACACTTCCCAGAAGGCTTTTGTGCTCATTTATTTCATTACATTGCTTTTCTTGAAAAGGATGTGTCTCTTCCCTTAGAACCCAAGTGACATTATTTGATAAGTGAGATAGTCAAAGAAGAAACAGTGGGATACCGAGAGGTCAGGAAAAGGAGAGCTCGTTTGGCTTCATTTGAAATCTATAATCTCCCAGGTGACAGGTATCCCTGACAGTGACAGGAGCAGGCTAAAATAAAAATTTAAGAATGTGGGTTCTAACGTTAGAATTTGTTTTTCATCCTAGAACTTAGTTTCTGCATTTATAAGACCAAGACAATAAAACTTCTCATGTTTATTCCAAAAAAGTTTGATGAGACCTTAGCATGAACTATTATCAAACTGGAGGATTTTCAATAAATTTGAAGATATTTTGTTGGTAGTAGTGATGTGAATAACATGTCAAATGAAATAAGAATTTCATACTTAAATACAAGTAGACATGATACTGCAACAGAAGTTGAGGTAATCAAATTAGGTGTAGTGGCTATCTTTTGTTGAATCTCTGAATTCGTTGCTTTCTGTAGCTAAAACATGTCTTAAGTCTCAGATGCTCTCCAAAGTGGGGTAGGGTATACCGACAACATTTCTTGAAGGATTAAAGTCTCTCAATGAATGTTCCCACCTGTAAACCTCTGTCTAGGAACTCATGGCAGTTGGCAATATAGTGGCAAGATCATTTGTGGAAGAGGTCATGGTCAGAAAAGAAGCCAGAAACCAGGCCTGCTCCTTTTATGACAAGCTGCTCTTATAGGGCCTTACTAGTATTACCCACATGAACCATCTTAACACCGCCCGAGTGTGATGCTGCCTTTCACTTAGCCTCTTTCCACTGGGTTCCACCTCTTAAAGACCCACTGCCTCTCAGCATCACCCACACCGAAAAGCAGTTTTCCACACATGGGCCTCTGGGATTCAGTCAAGTCAGAGCCAATCTCCAATCACACTTTCCTCGGTAGCTCTTCGTGCATACTAACAGCTGTTCTGAATAGCGTTCCTAAAGCTCGTTTTAAACGTCTGATAGCTTTGTATTGTTTTCTAAATGCCATCTTTATGAGCAAAAAGCTGCATTTCGGACAAATGGGAGGCAATTTGTCGGAAGATTCTCAGCAAGTGTGCATTGCAATGTTAAATCCAGGGAGTGAATGTTACATGTATTTGAGTAGAAGATACAGATGTAGCTTGTTTCTCTTCTTGTTTGAAGTGGTTACTGTTGCATTCCTGCCTTCATAGCTCTCTCTTTTGCATTGGGACTCAAGAGAGTACAAATGATAAGGCCTTTACTTCTGAGAGGGGAGGTAAAAAAAGGCATATTTGCATGATTATGAGAAATTCTTTGAAATTGCCAAGATCTTTATAGTCCATTCCTGCTAAGAAATGAACATAAATAGAGTATTAAGAACTTCAGCTATAATGAATGCTCTGTAAGTTTCTAGAACAAATTCATTTACCCAGGCAAATTCATTGGTGACGTTAATGTGAGAGGAAAAAACAGCAAGAACAAAAGCAAAAGCAAAAATACAAAAACAAAAACAAACAAACAAACAGAAAACCCCAAACCAAACAAAAATGCTAATACTCTGTCGAAATTGTCAGGCAATCTGTGAGATCTTCCTTTCTAGATGAACGTGACTGAACCAAAGCCTGCATTGTTCCAGATTTCAGAATATCAAGCTAGACAGTTATTACAGATATTACAGTAAAAGCATACCTCAAATGGTGGTTCAGCATCTCCACAACAGATCACAGCTTTTGCTATAAGATATTGGTAAAAGAAAAAAATATAGTATCAACTCAACTAAGGTAAGTCTAAATAAATTGTGTGTCTTGATAAATATGAAGATCATTTATAGGCGATTCTTGGCTCAAAGCCAATTGGCCTCTAAGCAAAGACATTATTGTAACTTGTTAACAAATTATTCCTGTTAAAAGGAAATAAAATATCTTACCAGCTCAAAGGCTGAAAGACAAACAATTTAGTTTGGCCTTTTGTGAGTATGATAGACAACTGTCATCTGGTGGACTGAAGGTTCTGGAGTACTGAAAATGCATTTGGAAATTTCCATAAGTAGCTACAAAGTTTTGGATTTTGGTTCAATAATTCTATTTCTCAGCAAATATTCAGAGAAGACACAAAGAATAATTACAAATCATTCTTTTGTTGTTATTTCAAATAACTGAGAATTAGAAAAGCCCCATGTTCAAATATAGAAAGCATATTTTCATGTGGCATTCACAATGTGCCTTCTTGTTCTATCTAATAGACTAGCACAATGAGGCTGGAAAAGAAAAACGTAAGTACGTGGAAGATTCATACAACTTTGTTTAAAATGTAAGATATTAGGAAGGCACACATCAACAAATTGGGATAAGGCATAAAATTCAGTAAGTTCATAAACCGTTGTATTTCCAAATTTTAAGTGATATACATTTAATAAAATGTTTCTATGACATTATTCATAAACATGGTAACAAAGCCAAATAAATTGAATGATGTTGAAGAACAAGTCAGTTTTGACTGTCTACCCGTGAGAAGTGAAGTAATGAATTCCAGCAGAGCAGCCCTTAAGTCATAAGACTAAAATATTTATAATTTCTAAGAATTGTGTACAACGTTGCTTTTGGCTTGGTGTAAGTAGACTCTGAGATCCACATACATCCAATTCTTCATGCCTTTAAAGTGACAGTTTTGGCCACTGCTGTTTTCCCCTGGAAGTAGCATTTTCACATCTTCTTAATTCTGTGGTCATATTTTTCTTAGATGCCCAAATAACCCCTGCTCAGAGAGATAATATCTTGGCAATCCACTTTGGTTGTTTCTTTCTTTGTAGTCATTTTGGAAGTAAATCCTTCAAGAGAACATTTCTTTACCCCACTTTTTCATTATTTCCAGAGGCAAAAACTGGCAGGGCAATTTATAATTCAATTTTTGCTAAATCCACGACACCCAATATATATGTCAGGCATTTCATCAGCAGGGGACTTTGGGGATAGGTGATAAATTGTCCTGATTAGAAGTGCAAGCTGTTCTTCTAAAACATCGTATTAAAAAGAAGGTAAGTATTATTAGGAAAATGTAATGTATCTTTAGATTGTCCAGAAACATCAAGGATAATCACCTCATGTGAATATATTCCCCTCAGTGCTGTATTGCAACACTCTAAGGTTCTCACTATGGCTTTGATAGCACTCATCTGGAGAAAGGGGAAAAAAAGACCCCATCAGTTCACAAACCTATCAGGGGCTGGGAGTCTTTCAACAGTCACATAGCTCTTAGTGTGGCAATAACTCATCCCTGCCAGAACTGCCTGCCTCTGAAACCCGAAACATGGCCCTAATCATCGTAGGACTGTTGGTGTATGTGATAGTATAAATATTGCTTTCTAATGTAATCTCCTCTGATCTTCTTAAGCGTCCTTTCTGTGTTCCGTGTATTTTCCCGTGTGATCTGTGTGGCTTTAGCAAAGCCACAGGCTCCTCCCCCAAGGTTATCTCTAAATCGATGCTGAGTAAGTGGACTGTTGAAGTATGAAGTCTGCTCTAGTAGCAGACATGTGTCTGTGGGTGTGGGTCACACACAGGTTCAGTTTGTCATTCCATTAATGAGCTAAGTAATTAAGCTCAGAAAAAGTAACTGGTAGGTTACTTCAGGCCCAAGACTAGAAAATGGAGAATGGAGTCTTTCACCTCTGGGTCAACGGTTTCTGTTTAATCCGGCTGTTAATGACTAAAAGTCATTGTTTCCATCTGAGTGCTGTTTGGTCTCCATGTGAAGTCAGTTGGTGGTCTGCTATCAGTTTCTCCTGTGCAAATTCAGAGTCTTGAAGTCCACTGCTGTTTTTTCCCACGCGATTGGACCCAACAGAGTAACCCATGCTGTTTAACGGCGATGGCAAAATAAGTCCGTTCAGACACTGCCTCAAGAGGAAATAAGTAGAAAATGTATGCTCAAATAGTATGTGAAATCATAGGAAATTCCCTTCACTGTGGTAGAATTTTTGTGATACATTTACCTTCATAACATTTGTTTACTGAAGCTTCCTGTCTATGATCAAGACTATGCTGATGAGAGAGTTTGAAAGTTCTAAAGCCAAGCATCAAAAAGGTCTAAGGCTGGCCTAAGGTCATACAGAACATTGTTATGTGGCTGAATTGCATCATAATCTTTTTATAAGAACGAGACTTCCCATCACCAGGAGAATTTGGATAGGGCAAAAAAAAAAAAAAAATGATATGTATACACTAAAGAAGTCTGAAGTTAGCATTTAGGACGAAGTATTCATCACAGATCAAGTTTTGCATTGTGTGCTCATAAAATTCCCCAAAATAGCTTTTAATATCCATAGTCAACAAAAACCTCAAGTACCTGTACAATGACACATAAGATTATGTTGAAAATAATGAATGAGTTATTGGTCGTGTGTTTTCAACACGAGTTAACAATAGGAAAAGTCCTGCTGATAACTCAAAGAAGATTAAAAACCTCCTTTGCTGTGTTGGAACAGTGGTTGATTTCTTTTAGGTATGCTTTTTAAATATAGGTTAGCTGATGGTGTTGTTTGAATAATTTAATACCCTGATCATACAAGCTTGCAAGCTTCTTGAGGGGAAGGAAAAATAGTCACAGATAATGGTACCTAAGTCACTTATTCCATTAATTTCTCCTTAAGTGGCTTAAACCTTTTTGTTGTTTGAGAAAGCATCTCAGGTAGCTCAGTCTTCGCTTTGCTATGTAGTTAAGGTTGGCCTTAAATACCCTGCTGCCTCTGCCTCCCAAGTTCTGGGATTACAGACATGCTCCTCTACACCCAGCTTGTTAAAGTCTTTCATGTAAACTAAAATTGCCTGCACTTCCCAAATTCTTGTTTATACCTGGGCTAGCTATGATAAACTGCCAGGCTGTGATACAATATGTAGAACTGTGGATCTAACCAATTTATTTCTATAAATCTACAAAACATGAATGATGTATTTTAATTTTCAGCTAAACGCCTTAGCAGCATAAAAAAAAAAATCGTATGTTTGAATGAAATGAAAGACAAGGGAAATAAATATTGTTGAGACTTACATAGGCACAAAAATAAGAACACTGACTGACAGAAGAAAAAGGAATGCATCAAGACCCGGGCTTACAGTACTGAAAATGTTTGAAAAATATCAGGATAAAGGGTGACATACACTTGAAGTTGTTTGAGCATGAGGTGCCATCGAGGAAGGGACATGTGGGCAGCTTGTTTTCATTGAGAGTCTAAGAAAGAGAAAGGTTTTCAAGGAGAGGTGGAAAGTAATACCAGGGAAAGGAAGTAAGATTAAAAACTTCCGGCTCCGAGCATGCGTATTTAAACATTGGCGGGAAGAATGCAGTGGAATGTATGAGAAGGAACAAAGGTAGGATCCTAACTGTCTTCTGTATGCGTGTCAACATTAGTCTATGAGAAATTATAACCGAGGAATCGTTAAATGCTCATCCATTAATTGACTTAATTGAAATGAGTCACAATGAATCAACTACATATGCACATATACACCATGTCTTTATTTCAAAAAACTGTGTTTTCCAAAATGAAAAGCGATTGGTAATGAGAATGGTATTGCTTGGCACTTTTTCAAAAATTCTTTAACATCCTTAATAAAAGACAGCTGGATTTTAATATTCGCCTCTGTGCTCAGTCCTTTACCATATGTCGCTTTAGTTAATGTGTATGGAAAACCCTACCCTGGCCTCACACAGTCATGATGCTGGAGGAGGAACGAAGTGTCAGTGTGCTTTTGTAACATGCCACTAAAACTCACCATGATGGTGAGTCTCCTAAAGGCTGCAGCATGGAGTCCGAAGAAACAAACATGGGTGCCGGAGAATCCACACATCTGTCTCCCAAATTAGAATCTAGTTCTGCAGTTCTTCCAGATGCTGACAGATTTTATTACATGACACAGAAATATCACATTTATTAATATTGTTGCTAGTTTTATCAACCGAACCTTTATACAACCTCAAAATATCAAAGTTATTAATATTGTTGCTGGTCTCCTCAATGGAGTCTTTAAAGACAAGTCCTGCAAGTGTTATAATCGTCACACAAAAGCTCAGACTTCGGCCATTTCAAACAATCATCTCAGTTGTTTTCCTAAAGGTGACAATTTCGTGTGACTATTTTTCAAATCCCAAGAAGCCTGTCTCAGGAAGCTCAGTTCCTTTCAAGTAAAAGAGGTGTTTGTGAGTCATTTTGAGAAGCATACACATAATTTTCAAGACCACAGTCATTTCTCTTTATGTAGGAAAAGGTTTTTCCAAGTACTTTATGCCATGTCCCACATGTTAAAAGATACCTAGCTGAAGTCAGATTCGCTAAAACAAATCATTTTTAATTCTTTACCAAAGCATCTGATTTTTAGTTCTTAGGTACAAAGTATAGAGCAGTAGAACATAAAGATGTCGGACATACAGGTGTTGAAACAGTCTTGAGTTGTGCCTAGGCATTCAGAGAGCTACCTGTTACTCAGCCCACAGTACAAATGTCAAGACAGTGAAAATAGTTAAGCAATGCCTTAGTGTTATTACAAAAAAGAGTTTTGATCTTGGGAAACTTGTGAAAATGTCTAATGACCCCGTGGGGTCCACAGGCCACATTTTGAGAAGTGCCACCCTTAGAATTTACTGTGTAATAAAAGAGACAGAATTCCAATGAGTCTGAAAAATGTTACTCCATAAATACTCATGGACATCAGAAATCCATTTGGAAGGTGGGAGTTATTTATGTTCATACGTGATATTCTACAAACATGTTTCATTCTTTTGAGTCACCCCTTAGCCAAAGAGAGCCTCCAGCCTTAGCTTATAAGAAGCTGCCAACATGTGCATTACATTGGCATAAACAGGTAGATTAGCACACTAAAGAGTTATGTGTTTATGTTTGGTTATCTAAAACAAAAGCACAGGTTGGTATGTGCCTAATTTAGCGATAAGAAAGATTTCTCTTATCACTAAAACAGAAAAAAAAAAAACCATGAGAAAAACTATAAAAGAAAACATGGATAGATTATTTTTTCTTTTTTGTTGTTGCTGAGAATTTTGTACATGCATGTAATGTTTTGATTACACGCATGTACAAATCCATTCTTTATTCCCTCCCCCCAAGGCCTTTCCTACCACCCTCTCCTTGACCACTGAATCCACTTAGTGCTGTCTGTATATGTGTGAGTATAGAACCATCAGCCAGAGCATGAGTAGTCTCTCAGAGGCAGAGTCTCTGAAGAAGAGAGACTCTTCCTCCTTTAGCAACTGTCAATCAGTAGTTCCTCAGCAAAAGGTGGAACTTTGTAAATAATTTCTCCATAAATACTGAGATTTGGCCTGGGTAGAACTTATAAAGGTCATGTAAATGCAGTTACATGGGTAGACTTTTCTCTTCTCTCTCTCTGCCTCTCTCTCTCTCTCTCTCTCTCTCTCTCTCTCCTCAAACACACAGTGATCATTCTGTCTCTGCCTATCAAGTGCTGGGGATTAAATGCACAAACCACCATGACCAGCCTTACGAATAGTCTTTTCTATAACAAATTGAAAACTTTTTATATAAAAAACTTTCAGTGATTAGAAAATCAAACAAAGTAGAAAATTGAGTATTTGTAACATATGTAAGTCATAAAATATTGTATCTTCTGTACACAGTGAACTTTAAAGAAACAAAAATAAATCAATAGCCCAATTAAAGTAATACAAATAATCAATGAATCCATGAACTAGAGAACTAAGCTTTTACAGTAGATAAACTTATTAAAACTGGCAAAAAAAAAATGGGAAAAATAATTGGTTGTGGTAATTACCTTTTGCTTTTTTAAATTTAATTTTTATTAATAATTTTATATGTTTACATTTCAAATGATATCTATCCCCCTTCTCAGTTACCCCTTCACAAACCACCCTACTCCATCTCCCTCTCCCCCTCCCCTTCGCCTCTATGAGGGTGCTCCTCCACCCATTTACCCACTCCTGCTTTACCCCTCTAGCATCCCCCTTCGATGAGACATCAAGCCTACCTCTCCTCCAATGTGTCAGCTAAGGCCACCCTCTGCTATGTATGTATCTAGAGTCCTGGCTTCCTCCATATAGTCACTTTGGTTGGTGGTTTAGTCCCTGGGAGCTCTGGGTAGTCCAGTTAGTTGATATATTGTTCTTCTTCTGGGTTGCTTTTTAAGAATTTACTCCTAAATGTAACAACTAGGAGCAACAGTTTCTCACAGTTTATATGCATTAAGAATGTGGTAGTGGCCTAGTGTTCTGGCTTATGTCTCAACACTCAGAGGATGAGGCAGAAGTATCATGAATCTGAAGCAAGGCTGGATGAGAGAAAGAAAGAGGGGGGGACAGAGACAGAGACAGACACAGACAGAGAGAGACAGAGAGATATGCTGTCTTAAAACAAGCAAGCCAGAAATAGGTAAAACAAATTAGGTTTTAGTTCAAGGTTTTTCATGAAATTACATCTTAAGACGGACCAAGATGAAGGGGTCTCTGATTATCATTCACAGTTTCCTGGCAAACTTCATTTTCCCATGGATTGTTACAATGAAGGTTTCTTATATGCATTCCAATTGGGCTCCTAGCAATGTATCAGTTTCCTTCTCCAGCATAAGCAAGCAGGAGAGTGGGCCTGAAGGAAAGGCACAGAGACAGAGAGACACAAAGAGAAACAGAAATTTCACAAATTTGCTTAACTGAACCCCTGAAGAGATAGTGCATCATGTTTAACATCTTCCATTTTATAGAAGCAAGTCACTACATGCACGCAATCCACACTATTAAGGAGTATCTTCAAGGCTCCGTGAATAACGGTAATCTACAACAGGACTAGAGAACGGGGGAACAGATAGGGAAACTCTTTGGATGCACTTTAGCAATATAGTCACTTCTCAGGGAATTGGACCCAGAATTTTTACAGATACCAAAACCCTTAAATGCTCAAATCTCTTTTAGACAATGGCATAATATTGACCTATAATTTATGCATATTCTCTGGTGTACTGTAAGTCATTCCTAGATTACCTATAAGTCCTAGTGAACAGGTATAAATAATTGTTACTTTGTATTCCTTTGGGATGTTATGAGTGACAGTAAACATCTGCACATGTTTAGTGCAGATGTATTTTTTTCCTAAATATTTTTAATGGAAAACGGCATCCATGGATGCAGACAGTTAACTGTGATCCACCAAACCTCTAACATTTTCTTTGTTCCTATGACACCCAACTGTTCTTCTAAGAACAGTACAAACAAGAAACATGTAGAAGATATTCAAAGGGCATAGATGATGATGTAGGAAAGTGGAAGATTATCTGTTATTAATTTGTAGAATAATTTGAGGAGTATTAGCATTAATACTTCTTTGAAATTCTGGTAGAATCCTGTGCTAAAACTGCCTAGCCCTGGGCCTTTCTTTTTTCTTTTTTCCTGGTTAGGAGATTTTTAATGACTGCTTCTATTTTACTAGGGGCTATAGGTGTGTTTAAATTGTTCACCAGATCTTGAGTTAACTTTGGTAAGTGGTATCTATGGAGAAAATTATCAATTTCATTTAGACTTTCCTTTTTGTCAAGTACAGGTTTTAAAGTTTGTTAAGAATTTTTGTATTTCCTCCATTATGTCTGCCTTTCTAGTTCTGATTTTTTTTTTTTTTTAAATTTGGATACTCTCTCTGGGTCCTCTAGTTACTTTGGGTAAGAGTTTGTCTATCATTTTGATTGAATCAAGGAAACTCTTTGTTTCCTTGATTCATTGTATTGTTCTCTTTGTTTTTGGTTTTATTGATTTTATCCCACAGTTTGATTTTTTTGCCATCTATTTCGGTTGGGTGTGATCATTTCTTTTTATTCTAGAGGTTTCAGGTGTGCTGTTAAGTGGCTAGTGTAAAATCTCTCCAATTCTTTTCTTTTTCATTGTCTATTTTATTTATTTACATTTCAAATGTTATTCCCCTTCCCAGTTTCCCCTCCATAAACCTTCTACACCTTCCCTTTCCCCTGCCTCTATGAGGGTGCTCCCCCACCCACCCACCCACACACTCCTGCCTCAGCGCCCTAGCATACCCTACCCTAGGTTATGGAGCTTCCACAAGGCCAAGGGGCTCCCCTCCCAGTAACGCCAGATAAGGCCATCCTCTGCTACATATCCAGCTGGAGCCATGCCTCCCCCATGTGTACTCTTTGGTTTGTGGTTTAGTCCCTGGGAGCTCTGGAGGGTCTGGTTGGTGTATATTGTTGTTCTTCCTATGGGGTTCTAAACCCCTTCAGCTCCTTCAGTTCTTCCCCTAACTTCTCCATTGGAGTCTCCATGCTCAGTCCAATGTTTGTCTGCAAGCATCCACATCTGTATTGGTCAGCCTATGGCAGAGCCTCTCAGAGGACAGCTATATCAGGCTCCTGTCAGCAAGTGATTCTTGGCATCAGCAATAGTGTCTGGGTTTGATGTCAGTAGTTGGGATGGATCCCTAGGTGGGGCAGTCTCTGAATGGCCTTTCCTTCAGTCTCTGCTCCACTCTTTGTCCCTGTATTTCCTTTTGACAGGAGGAATTCTGGATTAATATTTGGAAGTGGGTGGGTGGTCCTGTTTCTCAATTGGGGTCCATGCCTATTTACTAGATACAGTCTCTACAAGTTCTCTCTCCCCTTTGTTGGGTATTTCTGCTAACGTCCTCCCTGTTGTGTCCTGGGAACCTCTTGGGTCCCTGGCATCTGGGACTTTCTAGTGGCTACCTTTAGTTCTCCCTCTTCCACTGCTACACACCTACTTTTGAATTCCTGACCCTCTGTATTTCCCTCCCATCTCCTCCTGTATCTGAACTGGTTCCCCTTTTCCCTTCCCCTTCTCTCCCCCCCCATATCCTTTTCTCCCTCTACTTCCCGAGATTATTTTCTTCCCCCTTCTGAGTAGGACTGTAATCTCTCCAATTTTTAATTTAGATATTTAGTTTTCTGAACTTTTCTCTTAGCACTGCTTTCATTGTGTCTCATAAAGATATGTATGTTGCATATTCATTTTCATTGAATTGTTTGGAAGTCTTTACTTTTCTTCTTTCTGTCTTCACCAATTTTTTATTCAATAGAGAGTTGTTCAGTTTCCATGAGATAAACTTTCTGTTATCTCTGTCGTTGATATTCAGCTTTAATCTCTGATAGTCTAATAGGATGCAGGGAGTTATTTCAATGTTCTTGTATTTGTAGAGACTTGCTTTATGTCACAGTATGTGGTCAATTTTGAAGAAAGTTCCATGAGGTGTTGAGAAGGTATTTTCTTTTGTGTTACAGTGAAAAGTTCTGTAAATATGTTATGTCCATGTGGTTTACAACATCTATTAGATCCAGTATTTCTGTTTAATTTTTTGTCTGCATGAACTGTCCATTGGTGAGAGTGGAATATTGGAATCTCTCACTTTCAGTGTGTGATGGCCAATATGTGATTTAATCTGTAGTAGTGCTTCTTTTCCAAACTTGGGTGTCCTTGTGTTTAGGATATACATGTTAATAATTTGAAATGTCATATTCATAAATTTTTCATTTAATGAGCATGTAGTGTCCTTCCTCTTCTTTTTTGATTAGTATTGGTTTGAAGTCTATTTTGTTACATATTAGAATGGTTACACCAGCTTGCTTCTTAGGTTCATTACTTTGACATTTCTTATCCCAACCCCTTTGACTTGAGGCAATATCTCTTGATGTTGAGATGCAGCAGAAGGTATCCTGTGTTCACATCAATTCTGTTAGTCTCTGTCTTTTTATTGGAAAATTAACATCATTGATGTTGAGAGATATCAACAACCAACCTTTGTTGATTCCTGTTACTTTGTTGATGTTGGCTTTTTTGGTGGTAGCAGTGATTTTGTGTGTGTGTGTGTGTGTGCGTGCGCGTGTGTGCATGTGTGTGTGTGTGTGTTTCCCTTCTTTTGGTTTTGCCACTGTGAAATTATTTATTTCCTGTGTTTTCATGGATTTAGCTAATCTCCTTAGGTTGGAGTTTTCCTTTTTTGTACTTTCTTTAGAGCTGGTTTGTAGATGAATATTGTTTATATTATTTAAATTTGACTTTATAATGAAATATCTTATCTTCTCTGTCTATGGCTGTAATTCTCAACCTGTGGGTCATGACTCCCTTTGGGGGGGGTTTGAAGGACTCTTTGCAGGGATCACTTAAGACAATTGGAAAACACAGATGTCTATATAATGATTCGTTACAGTTGCAAAATTATGATAACAACAAAAATACTTTTATGGTTGAAAGTTACTACAAACATAAGAAAGTGTATTAAAAGGTAACAGCAGTAGGAAGGTTGAAAACCACCTGTCTATGGTGATTGAAAGTTTTGCTGGGTATACTACTGTTCAGACTTGCAGGCATAAGGTTTTCCTCAACCTACTTTAATAAGGGTTGAACATCCCCTCTAACCCACCACCCACAAGAGATAGTGGAAAAGAAAGGTTATTAGGACACAGGGAACTGTTTAGAAATAGTTCATTGGGGTGATTCCAATCTTTGTTGTTCTCAATCCAGTCCACTGGCAAACACCAAACAAGAACCAGTGGCTGTAGTCCAGTCCATTTGGCAGACACCACACACAAGTCAGCAAGAGCTGCTTAATCCGGAGGAAACTGTGAGGCTCACCAACCAGCTTGAGGTGAAAGTGGTAAGTAGCCACTGGAAACTCACTAGAAGTACTTTGGCAAGTTTCTGTCTATGATGCCACCACAAGCAAAGCTCAACAACACAATGTAAGGTGAACCAATACATACTGGGTTGCCAGCAAAGACTAGTGAGGCAGAGCAAAGCAAACCAAAGCTCAAACTTCCACTGTCTGTAGGGTCATATTTATATTCTTTCTAAATATCACATGTCATTTCACGTGTCTGATATAGCAAAATATCTTTTAACCCATGTCTGCTTCAGCAAAGCATTCTTTAAGGTGCCTGCTTTACAAAAACATCGTTTCACCTGTGTGCCCTAGCAAAGCATCATTTGACATAACTGACTTTCAAAAGAAACCAGAAGTTTCCACTTCATAGGCCTTTCTGACTGTTAAAGTTTTCTCTATTGAGAAGTCAGGTGCAGTTCTAATAGGTCTCCCTTTGTATGCTATTTGCTCTTTTTCCCTTGCAGCTTTTAATATGCATCCATTGTTCTGTATGTTTAATGTTTTGATTATTATGTAGCTAGCGGTTTTCATTTCTGATCCAATCTATTTAGTGTTCTCTATGCTTCATGTATGTTTCTAGGCAGCTCCTTCCTTAGGTTAAGGAAATTTTTTTCTATGATTTTGTAGAAAATATTGATCCTTTGAGCTTGATCCTTTCCTCTTTTCTTTATTCTTATTATTCTTAGGTTTAGTCTTCTCACAGTGTCCCAGATTTCCTGTATATTTTGTGTCAGAAATTGTTTTATAATTAACATTTTATT
This sequence comes from Rhynchomys soricoides, assembly GCA_019843965.1. Lineage (NCBI taxonomy): Eukaryota > Metazoa > Chordata > Mammalia > Rodentia > Muridae > Rhynchomys > Rhynchomys soricoides. Next base: position 5,167,079 of record JADRCH010000216.1, read on the forward strand.
TGACCAATGTATCCCTTTCTTCTATCATATCTCCAATGCCATGATTCCTTTTTCCCTCTTTTGTATCCTGTTATTGAAGCTTGCATCTGTAGTTCTTATTCACTTCCATTTCCAGGATTCCCTCAGTTTGTGCTTTCTTTATTGCTTTTATTTCCATTTTCAGTTCTTGATCGGTTGACTCAATTCTGGTTTTTTCTTAGCTTTCTTTAAGGGATTTATTCATTTCTTCCTATTGTTTGTGTGTGTTTTCCTTGATTTCTTTTTGTTATTTATTCCTTTCCTCTTTAAGGACCTTTATATCTTCATATAGGTCTTTTTTTTTTTTTTTGAGCTTCAGCTATGTTGGACTACTGTGATAGAAAGGTGGTCTTTGGTGAAGACATACTGCCATGGCTGTCATTATGTTCTTATGCTGGTGTCTAGGCATCTAGATTTGGGATAATTCTAAGTGTTAATTTTAGGATTTGTATTTGTTGGGTGAGTGTTTTGTTCTTTGTTTTCTGTTTCCTAACTGGATTTTTTTTTGGAGAGCGTGATGGCTGTGTGTTGCCCATTTTGCTGACCTGCTCAGCTGGTGTGTTCACAAGGTTACCTGCTAGTATTGGAGGTTGGGATATAGTGATGTGGGAGGAGGTCAGGACAGTACAGCCTGTAGGAACCAAGCAAGTTGTAGATATGGAAGAAGGAAGGCTCCAGTTGGTGTTCTGTTGCAGAGCTAGGGAGCTAGGGACAAGACTGATTAAAGCTGGGTAACCGAGGCAGACAGAGAGGAAAAGATTAGCAGGCAGGTTTTCTGGCAGGATGGCTTCAGTATTATTGTTTGAAACCTGAGGTTTTAAGTGAAATTTAGACTAACTAGTATAGGCAATACAAAGAAAGTTCTAGAATGCTTATAACAGTTCTAAAACTTTATTGTTAAAAAATTCAATTTTTTCCTGTAAGAAAAGTAAACAAATGAGAATTTCTTCATTAAATATTCGCCTTTCTTCATTTGGTCATGAAATTATGTGACTTTAGTATTTCTTCTGGTCTCTATATAATAGCTTAAGCCTGTTTGACTGAAATTCTATCTTATCATTTGTTGGTGAGAAAGAATGTTATATAGAGATACACATACATGGGTCTAGAGTCAATTTCCCAAATCCCTATAAGTGTGGCCCTCCTGCAATGGTCTTTTTGTACTTGGCCCACATGAAGCATGCCTGTGGTGACACCCACAGATCTGTAAAACCTCTTCATAACATATTACTAGGTACATGCCATTGAAATTTCAAAACAGAAGATATTTTTGAGATTTTCTTCTATCTCATAAGTTAACTGAGGTTTGAGCTAGGTTTTTTTTTTAATATAACATTTAAGGTTTATTCTGAGAATTTCATACATGCGTACATGTGTTTGATCATATGTATGCCATTCCCCTTTGACTACTCTCTGAACATTCGTTTTCTAATATTATGTCCTCTGTTTTGTTTTTGGTTGCTTGTTTATAACCAACTAAGTTCAATTATTGCCATCCATATATACATGCATGTGAGTACATCCCCTAGAGCATGGTCAATCTACTAGGGACCACATCCTTAAAATAAAGATTTTAAAAACCTGACTCCTCATCCCTTTATCAACTGTCAGTAGTGCTTCAGTTACAGGTAGGGCCTCATTTGCCCCTCCTCCAGCCTATCAGCAGAAAATGAACAGGTTTCATTTAGTAATTAGGAAGTTTCATCCTGTGATATATTCTCATTTGGAACATTGAAAATGAAGTTTAATCTGGAATTCTACAATTACACTATTATGATGGCTTTTAGTAGCTAGTCCATGGTAATATATCTCTGAAGCATGTTTATTATATTTTAAAATTTGGATCTGAGTCCATCCCAAGTTTAATGCTGACATTCACAAGGGCTTGCTGGCTCTATGTCAGGCTGGAGAAAGCTCTTATTGTGGTCAGCTCAATAGAGCCAACTATTAATAATGTCAGAATACAGTTCTGCAAAGCAAGGCAACACTTAGTCAAAGTAATTCGTATTAGCTGAGCTAAGAAGGAGGGAGCAAAGAAATCTGAACAGGCTATTTCAGAGTCTTGGACAGCCATTGAATCCACTGCTCTTGTGAACAATGGAAAAAAAAATCAGGGTTCATGATCCTGGCTGTTCAGACTTCTTGGTAAATGTTTCACTGTGTCCCCAGGAGAAGACAGAGTGTTTTAATGTGGGAAATGGAACCTTCTGTGCTGTCTGCTCTGGAGAAAGGAATGTGGTTTCTAAAATATTACTTTTTGAACTTCCTGTACTGTATTTATACAATTCTGACTCTTTAAAAGGCTAAACAGTGTTATGACTAAACCAGTCATTGATAGACCGAGTTTGCTCTGTGAGAGAAATGTTCTTTACCAGCCATGTGCTGTCTCCTTTGTGTGATACATTCTTTTCCCTCCATGTTTTGCCTTGAGTTCAGCAAACCTTTGACCACAGGGCATTAGCCATGGAAATCTTTCTACACATTCTATGTGGCTCATAAGTCCACCAACAATGCCTGTGTGGTTTGAATAGTGAGGATATCTTATGCCATGAACATGCGTTTCATTGAAACATCCAGAAACATGCGTTTCATTGAAAAAAACCACATTTATGAATTTTTAACATTAGCATATGCATGAGGTGATGTTAACTCATATAAACAAAAAAATGATGTGAGTGAGAACAGGATTAAGTAGGTTTCTCAAATTTTTAGAAAAGCTTTAGTCCCTAGTAAGAAGAACATTTTATGAACAAGATTACAGTGCCTGTACACAAGTGGGTAAATACATTGGAAGTTCAGTAAAGAAATACTGTCATAGTAATATAATTTTTATTTGCTTTAAATAAAGAAGAAGAGAGCTGATGAGTACAAAATATGTACCGTGTTCAAGGTATTACCTACACTCTTTAAATATATCACAGCCTTTGACATTTATGTGTCAGTATACATATACGTTAATATATTCAAATCCAAAGATTTTCCATGTTCTCTAAATTTAAAAGGCCATCAGATCTACCAGAGCTCCCGGAGACTGGACCACTAACCAAAGAATATACATGGAGAGACCCATGGTGCTGGCCACATATGTGGCAAAGGGTGGCCTTGTTGGACATCAGTGGGAGGACAGGCCCTTGGTTCTGTGGGGGTTTGATGCCCCAGTGTAGGGGAATGCCAGGGAGGGAAGACGGGAAGTGGGTGGGAAGCACCATCATAGAGGCAGGGGGAGGGAGATAGGATAAGGGGTTCCCAAGGGGAGACCTGGAAAGGGGGAAACATTTGAAATGTAAATAAAGTAAATATATTAAAAAAGGCCATTACTTCTACAAAAGTAAACATACTTCTCTGTGTTACTGTGTCATTCGGTTTTTCCCTCTAAATTATGCATTTTTTTATTAATCACATTTGTTTCATGACAACTTCATACATGTGCATATATATTCTTGACTTTTAAAGAATTCAATTTGGATTTTAGTTATAATGGAAGTGTCACATGTTAATTTTCCTTTGTGCAATCATAGAAGACTGTCTCTAAAAGTCTCAAACAGTAGAATAATTAGCTTAATCTTTTATGAACAGAAACTCATGGGGAAGTGACCTTTTTTTTTTTCTTAGATTCTAAAGATGATAGAGTTTTGAAAGACATTAAAAGAGACTAAAAGGACTTTATGAGAGAACAATAAGGGAACCTGTTTTCTCATTTAGCTTAAAATAAACTAAACTTTAACAGGACAAGAAGAAACATAGGAAAATTTAGTTTGACTCCAGGGTTTAGAAGATGATCATACTCCCAGTTTATTTTTCATAGTTTTTTTCCTCCTGCAGATTCTTCTCTACAATGGATTAACTACAGGCATTTGAAGTCGTACTGCTTAAAAATCTTTGAATTATTTCTGTTTAAAATTGTCAATGGGTATGATAGGAAAAGTACATTTCTTTCCTCTTGTAACTTCAAAACAAGCCTTTGGAAAGAACCCAAGAATTGAATGTTTTAGCTTTAAGGTCTTCTCTGAAAGTAATGAACGAGTCTCTTTTCTCAGTTAATTATTTCACATTTCAACTCTGTGACTCTCTCAGTCTATGGTATTAAGACTAATATTTCAAGAAGAAATAAGCACAGATTTTCTTTTTCAGTTGTCCCTTAAATATGAATCTATGGGCTTCATATGAACATAAAACATCTATAAAGATGAACCAGTGTGTATGTGACTGTGTGTGTGTGTGTGTGTCTGTCTGTCTGTCTCTGCCACCCAATAAAGACATGCTCCACTACACATGACTGCATTTATAATGCTGCCTTCTTCAAGTTTGCATCAGTGAATGATAGCCCTCGAGCAAATCTTACAATGGAATTAAGAAGGATGTAAGGGAAGTGGAGACAGACTTACAGGTAGTAAGACGTGGTGGTGGGGTAGCTAACTCTTCCAGGTTCCGCTGTCTGACATAGAGAAGGATACAAAACAAAAGCTTGCAGCCTTCTGCTTTAGGCATCATATCTATCTGGCATATATTGGGAATGCTATCCTGGATTCTTAGACTCCAGAGATTCCTACTCTACGTAAGCATGTGTGTTCCCCAGAGCTGCATTAGTCATTAAGGCACACTCTGCTCTGGTCACTGTGTTTGAGCAGCAGCCTTCTCAGGGAAGATGAGATAGGGAAGGATATTAGATTTTCAAGGCAGATTTTAAATAAAAATTGTTTTATAAATTACTCTTTAGAGTTTAAATGTATACAGGGGTCTTGTTTTCATCTTTCTCCTCTTGATAGAGTGAATGCTGTAGGTAGTTTAAAAGAATACAATACATCCCTTTGTCTTTCCATTCAAAAGTAACTCTGTCTTGAATGTACATGTGACTCTGCTTTGTGTGTGTGTGAAGGAAACATGTAGAGATAAGATGAACAGTAACTAAGAGTTAAATGTTGACTCAGATGATAGCTGAAGGTTACCAGAAGGAAAACATGGAATAGCAGATTAGAGACTTATAGAGGAAAACATGTTGTTTTCTTATTTTCTAAAGCATTCTGCTTATTCTCTGATAAAGCCAAACTGTGACAATGGTTTTACCCGGATGTACTATAATAGCAGTTTCATGAGAATGAAGATACTTTTAAAATACGGATTAAGCAATTCAATACTTTCAAGGTAAATGAACTGAATATTATTTTTTCTTGTTGTGAGGTGAAAAGGCAATAAATTATTTTAATATAAATAATTTAATAATTGTATTGGTAATAACTAGATATTCTGTGATTATGTGAATGTAAAAGAGCAATGTGTTTTAAATATATTAATTATTTCAAATATATCAATGATAATCTGACATTACCTATGCTAATAAGAGACAGAAATTGACAAAGGTAGTTTCAGCTTTCATTATTTAACGAGGTAGACATATATCAGAGTAAAAAGAGACTCAGCTAAGAAAGACATGACACCACTGTGCTGGGTAGAGTTCTTCAATATCTAATGTGACCATGAAAAAATCAACTCGCCTTATTGAAACTTTGCTTTCTGATATGTAGAAGAATTTTATAATGTATACCATGAAAGTACTATTTCATCCAAACAAAATACCTGGAAACTGAAAAAAATTGAATTTTCTTTTCAACTTTTCAGCATCAGGGACAGTCTGTGATGGCTAGAAATACAGACCCCTACATCGAGCATTCTGTATGGGTTAAACCCACATGACACCTGACATACCACTCTGCTTCTCTGTTGTCTTTACTGCAACTCCATGCTTCTGACACTCTGTACTAATGACTTCCCCAAGAAAACATATGCTGTTTACTTTTTCTCAGTCACTTTCTCTTTTCATATTGATAGACTCAATGTTCTCAGTAATGATGTAAGAACACTTAGCCAGAACTCTATGTCCAGACCCTAGCAAGTCACTGCTTTTGATGTTTGTTGTTCTTTATTTTCTGAGACAGGGTGATCTGATGTTTCCTATTCAGTCAAGACAGGTCTTTAACTCAAGGCAAGTTTCCTGCATCATTTTCCCACCAAGTGCTGGAGTTACAGACATGTGTTGAATCAGCTCTTTTGATAACACAAAATTTGTGTCTGTTTACAAAATCCCAGTTTCTTCATCCATTAATGAGAACAGCCTTGCTCCGGTGGTTGTTGTGAGTTAGCATGTAATTGGTTATATGTACATGGATTGCTCTTTGCCTGCCTCATGAAAATCCAAATGTCTAAAAAAGTTATCCAACCCAGCATGCCTTATCTGTATTGCTTATCTCCCTGTTTGAAACTGGCCAGTTAGCCAGTTGCTCTTTTCCGTCAGCTCCTACTTTAATTAGATCCCTTGAATCCTGAAAGGAGACACTCTAGAACACTCACTTGTGTATCTTCAGCTCCTAACTGAGCTAATGCTATGATGTAGATCATCTGAGTACTAAACAAACATCTGGTTATTTCACCCCATAATCCAATATGAAAAAGAATAAAAATCCTGTTTGATCCAGAGGTAGAATTTATAATCAACTAGGATGATTTAGGAAATGTTATCAAACTACGAACTTTGACTTATTTTAATTTTTTTGTTATGTAAATAAGACTAAGTAGGTGCTGGACTGGATCTGGAATATTCTCTAAGGTCCCATGGTTATCTTCTACCACAGCTTGGCCTTATTGAGAGATGTTGGAACTTTTAAGAGGTATTCCTGTGTTGAAGAGAACAAAGATCATCCAAGGGAGTCATGGGATCTCAGTTCTTTCTTCCATTTCTGTTTTGCTTCATGAATACTTTTATGCTACACACTTCTCCACAGGCTAAAGTACTGATTATTCATGGGCTAAAGTAACTGGACCAATTAATTATGGACATAAGCCTCCAAAATTGTAATCCAAAATAAACCCTTTCTCTGGATAACCTGATGAGTCTCAGCAGTTTGTTGTAGTGATGGAAAAACAAGGTAGCAGGTTTGACTTCTCTCATTAGTGAAGCCTTTTTAATGACTTGCCCTTTATAAACTGAATTCTATAAGCTTCTTCATCAATGAAACAAGATAATGGGGCTCAATAGATGACTCAGTGGTTAAGAGCACTGGCTGCTCCTCCAAAGGTCCTGAGTTCAATTCTCAGCAACTACATAGTGGCTCATGACCACCTGTAATGGCCCTCTTCTGGCATGCAGGTGTGCAGATAAAGCACTCATATACATAAAATAAATAAATAATTAAAAAGAAACAAGATATAAGATATGTGCAGGTGTGCTTTCTTTTGGATATATTTGGTGACACTAACATAAATTGGTAATCAGATTTTCATGTGCTAAAAGCAGTCAAAAAATGCTCTGGATTAATTTCTAAGGTCTGTCAAGCAGGAAGAAGCTGAAATGCAGCAAGAGGCTAACCCCACAATGAAGATACAATTTTAATTACAAAACAACAGAGGCTTATACCAAGTTATATTTGCAGTGTGAGATTCTAATTAAGTATAATCATTTTTATTTTATGAAGAACTAATTAAGACTGTTGTTTGTTAGTCATTGTTGATCTCTTCTATGCCTTTGGTCTTCTGTTAACTCCTTTATAAAGTAAATGTTTGTCTAATCTGCCGTCCCTGCATTGGCCACAGGCTAACAGGAACAGATATGACATTTCCTCCATCCTCTCTCAACTTTCTATCATTTGGATTCCTGCTTTTAGGGAATTGTAAATCTTCAACTCAAGTGCCATAATCAAAAAGGAACAAGATGGGGACATTCACTGATGACTGTTCCTGACATTAAAACAAATGCATAGTGTGGCTGTAGGAAGTGGCACTATTAGGAGCCTTGGCCTTGTTGGAGGAAGTGTGTCACTGTGAGGTTGGCTTTGAGGTCTCTTATGCTCAAGCTGTGCCCAGTGTGGCCTACAGTCTCCTCCAGCTGCCTTCAGATCAAGATGTCGAACTCTCAGCTCCTTCTCCAGTGCCTTGTTGTCTGCCTGCATGCTGTCATGCTTCCTGCCGTGAAGATAAGGGACTGAACCCCTGAAAATGTATGCCAGCCCCAATTAAATGGTTTACTTTATAAGAAAAAAAAGCAAACAACAAAAACAAATGGATAGTAATTTCACCCTGTGTGAAGACTCAAATACTCAACGAGAGACATGGTTTGACTTCAGAATGAAACGTGGGTATAAGTAAGATAACATAAACTTATCAAGAAGATAAACCATTGCATAAAATAAGGGTAAAAATAAATAAATAAATTTATTTTTAAAACTATTATTGTTAGCATACACAGTTTTTCAAATGGTTGCAAATATATAAAATTTGTGACTTTTTGGCATTTGTTGCAGGTTATTTATTTATTTATAATTTTTCTATTTATTTATTTATTTATTTATTTATTTATTTTTCTTACACTTCAGATTTTATTCCCTTCTCAGTCCACCCTCTGACTGTTCCATATCCCATAACTCCTCCCCATCCCTGTCCACATGAAAATGTGCCCACCCCACCCCCACCCCACCAGACCTCTAAACTCCCTGAGGCCTCCAGTCTCTTGAGGGGTAGGTGCATCCTCTCTAACTGAACCCAGACCCGGCAGTCCTCTGCTGTCTATGGGTTGGGGGCCTCATGTCAGCCGGTGTATGCTGCCTGGTTGGTGATCCAGTGTCTCTGACTTTTTCTTACTTTTGAATTTTACTTTTGAGATTACAGTATAGTTACATTTCTCTTTTTCCTGTTCCTCTCTTCAAACCCTTCCTTACAGCCCTCCCCATTTCCTTTAAATTCACAGCCTCTTTTTTTTTCATTAATTGTTATTTTATGGATACATGCATATAGATACATATTCCTAAATATAAGCTGTTCAGTCCATATACTATTACTTCTATGTATGTTTTCAGGGCTGACTGTTAGGTATTGGAGATCTAATTGGTGTTTTCTAGTTAAAAACGGTCAGTATTCTGTGAGTCTTATAGTGAACAAAAGCGAGAGATCATTCAGCACCTCTCCTGGATCTTTGAACAAGCATTTTCTTGCTTCACTGATTCTGCCTCAAGTAGGTGATGCTGTTGCTCCTGCAGTGATTCAGTCATTGATATTAAACAGGCCTTGAAGAAATAAAGAAGGGAAACTGTATAAAGTAAATGAACTTACAGCAGAAGATACACGGACCCAGAAAGTTCAACAATTTACAGTATTTGTCTGATATTTTTAAAGCCCAAGAGTAATCTGTATTGATTACAACAGGAAGCTAGTTCTTCCAAGTTGGAGAATGTGTGTGTGTGTGTGTGTGTGTGTGTGTGTGTGTAAAATCTGTCTTTTAAATTTAAAATGACCTTTGAAGAGATTGCAACATGCTTGCCATCACTCTCCCTGAAGTCCCCAGAAATATTTTTGTTAAGTTACGCATGCAAAACTTCACAATCCTTAGAGAAGAGGGTGTCTAAAAATTTACACTGAAAATGGAACACAAAGCAATTTTATCTATAGTAAAATTAGTTTCATGATTAGTCCTGATAAATCATACTTAATGATTCTTATTTTATTTATATTTATTGTTAACTCATCAGCATTTAAAATTTATTGTTTCATTTTCTTTGATAAAATAAATGAATTACTTTAAAAAAAAATTGAACAGGCCACTCAAAGGAATACCCTGTTCTTTCTTTCTTAAAGGCCAAGTTGTCATGAGGAAGTTTAAGATCTCAGTATGACAGTGTCACAAGCCCTCACTTTACCCCTTCAGTGATCACAGGGGTATTGTGACAGCTAAGAAAACAGACTGAATTGTCCTAGAATCTCTTGTTCTGTACTTACAACCAGTTTCTTTTCCCTAAATGTAGTGAACGTGTGTGTGTGTGTGTGTGTGTGTGTGTGTGTGTGTGTGTGTGTGTGTTGGGGACTGGCAATGAGCAAGGGAAAGGAGAGAAAAGGGGGAAATGTAAACTGGCAACTGGTTAATTAAAATAGTAATGATGTCAATCCCTTTGCATTGGAGATATGTACTCCATCATTGTGCTCCAGTTCCAGGGACTGAAGATCTACTGATAAGACTGGGGGATTGCTGTGGAACTTAGATGAAAGCTTGCCATGTGTGGCCAAGTGGGGGCAACTGTGGTAAGACAGGGCAGGAGAGAAATAACTCATTCGTTGTCTGGCATGATGACGGTGCATCTCTTTTGCAATGGTTTCTTTGTCATGCTTGAATTATGAGAGTTTGATCTTGCTTTATGCCTTTTGGTCCAGACGATGTTTTGATCACATCTATCAGACATCTATTCATCAAAGCCAGTGTTTACCACTCAAGCTCAGCAGAGGCTGCTGTGTGTCTTTTGAGATCTCAGAAGGTGCAGGATGCACGCAGAGTCATGCCATACACCGACATTCATAGAATTTTCCAAATTGAAATGGCCACAGCTAAGTGTCATAAGACAGCATTTGACTTTCTATCTGTGACTCTGTTTGTCACATGGTGCCAGTGGGCTCTTGTAGAAGCTAATTTGGTTAAAACAGAAACTAAAATTCTCATGGTACAACATGCTTCCACTCAGGCAGTAGTGGTGCACGCCTTTAATCCCAGCACTTGGGAGGCAGAGGCAGGCAGATTTCTGAGATCAAGTCCAGCCTGGTCTACAGAGTGAGTTCCAGGACAGCCAAGGTTACACAGAGAAACCCTGTCTCGAAAAACCAAACCAACCAACCAAACAAACAGCAACAAAAAGACATGTTTCCACCAAAAATTTTATAGTATACTTAAATTAGAGGAAGGGATTTTGGCTTTTCCTTAGATACTATAGAGAGCAAAAGGAGACAGTTGAGTCAGGAGATCTCGCAGTACATTGTGCAGAGTATTATGATTAAAACCTCTTAAGTAAACTGTGCTGTAGGCTATCCTTTACATTTTGTTGTTTTGGCATCCCAAATGCTTTTGAAAATTGAAAGCTCATCCCAGAGAAGCAGCACTGCACAAAAGGAAACCTGGCACAATAAGAATAAACAATAATTTGGCTTAAGATGGATGTGAACTGTCAAAGAAAGGTCCTGTGCAGACAAGCTTCCACCACCCCAGACCTTTGAAACCCTTCTGCGTTTCCTTTTTCTCTCTGACAGTTCCTTAGAGTTTTCTGATGCCTTTCACAAGAGCGGAGCCCTCTCTGTCAGTTGTTCCCAACTGCCTCTCTACCAGTGCTTGCTTGCAAAACCTTTGTCTTCAAAAGATTTCATAGCACCCTCACTTGTGATGAGAATAATTATACTTTTGCTTAAAAACAACCATTTTTTTTTTGTTTGTTTTAAAGACAGGCTCTCTAAATGTCCTGGAACTTGCCATGTAAGCTAGGCTGTCTGGCTGTTAAGTCCAGGATTTGTCTCTCTCTGGCTCCTCGGTGCTGGAATGACAAACATCCATGTTATAACTTTCAGCCTTTGTTCCATGGGTTTAGAGGATGGAACTCAGATCCTTCTTCTTGTAAATCGAGCACTTTATGAACTAAGTCATCTTTCCAGCTTTTAGAAACTTTTTTTTTTTTTTTCAGTGACATTTGATTGCCACTAAGCAGTACGAGGAACACTTGGAAACTTGGGGATATGCAGTCCTTTGTACACTTTCTCCCTCAGGAAAGCCATTTCCTAACAGCTAGATCAAGGGCACACAATGAGCATGGGTTGTTGAAAATGGTGAGGAAACATGGCTGGTGGAGTACAACTATGGAGCTCATGGGACTATTCTGGAGCCTCCGTGTTGAAAAGTTAGCATCTGACTCTTGTGTCTGGTGAGGAAGTCCTTCTCTTACTAAGGCGACAGTACTTTTTAAAGGGGGGCTGTCGTTACAAGTGGCCCCCGTCCTTCTCTGACAGTTCCAGTTTTTTCCACCTTTATAGAACGTCCTTTTTTTTTTTTTTTTTTTTTGGTTTGTTTTTCATTCTTTTGGTTCGTAAAAGGAAGTAAAAGGTTACTGATAGCCATGTTAAGTTTTGTTTTATTTGAGACACAGAAATGTTCAACTGTCCCTTTAATTATTAAATTACAAGTTCTGCCGTAAGCATTAACCAAATACCGATTATTTGAGGTTGCCTAATTCTCTCAGATCTTGCCTACTGATTAGTCATGGAAGTCTTTGATTTTTAAGCACAAGCCTTCCAGCTAAATTATTTTTATTTTATTTTATTTTTTTTCCATGACAGGGTTTCTCTGTGTAGCCCTGGCTGTCCTGAAACTCCCTCTGTAGACCAGGCTGGCCTCTAACTCAGAAAGCCGCCTGCCTCTGCCTCCCAAGTGCTGGGATTAAAGGTGTGCACCACCACTGCCTGGCCCAGCTAAATTCTTAATGTTGGGTACGGAACCCCTTCCTAAGCTGTTCTTAGGAAAGAGCCTTCTTGCCTTACCCACTCTTACCCTCAATTAGGAAAGCAGATAGGATTCCAGTGAGCTGGCTTCAACCCAAGGATAAAGCTAATCCTAAGAGTCATGGAAGATAGCTGATTTATTTCACAAGCAATAACTACAAAGGTCTGTGACCTCATGGGGGCCGAGGTACCTACACTCTAAGGCCTTCTGGCTCTCACCAAGCCTGCTCCATGAAGGAGGATAAAACTTCCATCTTGTTTGGACAACTGTGTTGGGGGAACCTCTTGTTTTAATCCCTAATGAATACAATATCGCTGAAGGATGTGGAAGTAGAAATTTGTATAAGTGACTTAATGCAATATTGACTTACATATGAAATAATTCCAACTAATGCTTTCACAGCACCATGTGTTATCTGTACCTCATAATGCCCAGGCCCATGGGTGTGAATTCTAGTGTTCTAGCAATAGTTTGCTCAGATACCATCGACTTAGAGCTTCAGACTGACATTGCTTGTCTTCCCAAGCCCATCCTCTATCATCTAGGCTGTTTCTGACAAGATTAAACCTTCCTTTGGACTTCACTCATGGTATGTATTATCATTGTACACTTGGCTATAGATGCCACTTGTGACTTCAGAAAAGGAGTGGTAGTCTTCTTAATTTTTCTGTTCCTGGTATCTGGGGAAATGGGTTGCATGTAACAGGCTCTGGGTAACCCAATATATTTGTGGGATACTCATTGGGTGTATGGTTACTCTATCTACTTAGGTTCAAATAATTGTTTTTTCTAGTCTACAAAAAAAAAGTTTATATTCACTCTTTTTCTACTGATCAAAAAGAAGAATAACTGCTATGCTACTGCTTGAAAGAGAAGCTTATCTTGTGTCTTCTTTTCACAAATTAAAAAAAAAAAAATCCTCACCAGCTTTGAAAACATATGCCAGGAAAAGCAACTACTGTTAAGTAAAGGTAATTGTGATTTTATGATTGCAATAACTGGCCTAAAAGAAATTTTAGCTGCTCCTGTTTTGTTTTTCGCATAATAGAGCAGAGGTCTGTTTCAGTGTGATGTTTTCAGGACCTGGTATAGATTTTTATTTCCCCTCATGAATTTCCCATCCTTTTACTGACATTAATTCTTTTTATGCAATTATCCTGCAGGGAAAGCTCTGGCCAGGCAAATTGGTTGTTGTCTGCCTCTAAAGAGACAATCATATCTTGCCACTTAGCTTTAAAGTTCTTGATCAGGAACCCTCAGGCCCAATTTTAAAGGAGGTTTCAATCTAGTTGCCCCTCGCTGTCTCCCAAAATGCCCAAAATGAGATTACATGATAGGCAGGACCAATTTACCAAAGACTCACAAGCAATAAATGGGAAGATTTTGTTCGGCCACCATGCCTTTCAAGTCTTGTGGCAGAAAATTAAGCCACAAGAGCTTTGACAAATTAGATATTACTCCATCTACTTGTGTATGCTTAAGCTTATCCCTCTGAATCGAAGCTTTGTAACCGGCTACTATGCCAACGAGGCCATGTTTAATCAGCACACGCCCTGTAATAGCAATTAATCACCCAACTCAAATGTCGTATTGAGGCCACAGAATCTTGGAAGCTAGAAGAGAGGATGTTAAAAATCAGCTGATAATAGAGGGAATGAGTATTTTGTTTTGCATGAGCCTCAGTAGAACATCTAATGAGAATCCAGACTTTTAGCTGGAATCACTGGCAATTTAGTTCACTTGACTTAAAAGAAAAAAAAATATCCCTGCTGAAGGGCTTATGCTTATAAATAGGAAACTCCATCCCATAGAATACTCAAAACTGGTTGTTTATGTCAGATCTGTGATCCTTTTAAATTATTCTTTGGTTTTTGGCATTTTTTCCTCCCCCCTCCTCCTTTTTCTTGTTACTGTTTTTGGTTTGTTTTAGTTTGTGTATATGGGTGTTGCACCTGAATACATTCATGCACACCACATTCATGCTTTCCTGTGTTAGGTTCCTCTTTGATCTACAGTAAATAGGATGCTTCAGTTTTCTAGTCTAGTCTACCCCCTAAGCCGGACCATGTTTAAAATTCTTTGAGATTTTTAACTGAAGAGGTGGAATTGTTATAATAACAAATGTAAAATAAGTATAGTAAAATTGACATCTCCCTTCAGAATCAAAATAATGTGTTTACACTAGGGAAGTGATGGAATCCTCACTATGGGTTCAACAGAGGGATGGATAAAGAAAACGGGGTATATGAGAACACAGAGATCTAAATGAGACATCATTATCAAATACCTCCTCTCAGAACTCAGGAAACCGGAAATGCCTCCCCCTCAGAAACCTCAGGAAGATGAAGCAGAATCAGTGTGGGAGACAGAGGGGACAGGTGGACACCAGGAGTATAAGGCCTTCTTAAACAACTGAGCAGAGCTCATATGAGCTATCAGAGACTGAAGCAGCAAGTACAGGGCCCTTGCAGGGCTGCGCCTGGCCCTTAGCATGTATACCTTAGCTTTTAGTTTAGTGTTTTTGTGGGACGCCTGAATAGATAAATGAGTGGCTTTCTGATTCTTCTTCCCTCTCCTGAGGCTCTTATTTTTCTGTTGGCTTGTTTTGTCTAACTTTGATAGGATGCTATTCATTTTATCCTATTATACTTAATTGGTTTCTGTTTGTTGTTATCTCTTAGAAGCCTGTCCTTTTCTAATGAGAGACTGAAAGGGATTGGATCAGGATGGGAGAGAAGGTAGGGAGGAACTGAGATGAACAGAAGGAGGGGAAAACATATTCAGATTATACTGTATGAGGAAAAATCTATATTTAATAAAAGGGAAAAATAAAGAGAAGGAAAATAGGATTTGGATACACAATGAATTTGTCAACCATGCTATGCCATTTTTAAAAAATAGATGAAACTGGGTATAGTTATAGGAAGTGAATTAAGTCAGTATCAGAAAATTAAATTACACATTTTCTCTCACTTGTAGTTACTAGATTTTATACTGCATACACAAAATCATGTGCATATATGGCATGAAAGTAAGAATGAAGCCGTCCAGAAAAACTAGTGAGAGGAAAGACAAAGAAAGGTGGGCAGACTAGAGGTGATATCTCACACGTCATAGATTCTTAATATGAACACTTTATAAAAACCAGCAGAAAGAAAGGAAAATTGATGTTGAACTTCTAGAAAGGCAGAGATTGTGTTGCTCATCACAAAGGAGAGAAGAATTATAAGACAGAACTTGGGAAGTAACTGATACAGAACCAGAGACTGGCTTAGATTGCAGCATAAAGGTCGGAGATTAAGCAAATGGTTTCTAAAGAGTTTGGCTCGTTTGGTACCTAGGAAAGGCTGTGGCTTTTCATCCTCTGGAGGCTCCTCTGCTCAGATAAGTGTAGGACTGGAGAAGATAGTTTAAGATAGTGGCCCCAATATGGTACTTCCTCAGATACTTGGAGAGCCTCTGAAAGTTTAGGACAAGATGAGATTAGACACCAGTCTTACCAATACAGTAAACCTTTATTTGAAGCTCTCTTTGATTTTTCTTTAAGATGCTAATGCCAATCTCCCTAAGCTTAATGGCACCTCATCATTCTTTTATAAAATTTATGTTTTAAAACACATCAAAATCTAAACATTCCTCAAAATATAAAGAGTATTATGTTATTATGTCATGTATTATTATACATTTTATATTTTTATATAAAAATTGATTTTTATTGTTATAATCCCTGATTTTTATATAAGTATATCTTAAATGTGTTTCTGGACTATAGGACACAATAGCTATCCAAACCTATGTGATGAATAGATACATATTGAATGATAAAAATATCAAATGTCTGCATTTCCATAGTTTGATTAGATGAAAGAGCAAAAGAGTATCAGAAGCCCACCCACACCCTATTCACCCCCAAGTCTGGTCCAGTGCATTTATTTGTGTAACAAAGATTACCTTATTACCCTTAAGTGTAATGAAGTTCAGATGTCTTATCAGGGATATATGTGTTAGTTATCTGTATCCATAAATAAGTTCTTCCTATAGCCTTTAATTACTCAGTGAAAAAATAGTCAATTCTTGTGTTAATGCAAGACAAACAAAGGAGAGCACCAAACTTCCTAAGTAAGAGTATACCATTTAAATACAAGTCTTCCATCAAGTTAAGGGTATGGCTGATACCGTACATCACAGTACATCTGAAGTGACTTCCAGACTGGGATTGGGGGTTTTAGACAAAATGCTCCTTCCTCCACCTTTACAGAGCTTAGTTAAATTATATGCTTATATCTTGAGTGGGTCACAGGAATGTTTTCTGTATCTTTATATACAAGCACTAATTTTAAATGGAAACATCTGCACTCTCAGTGGCTGTGAGCCAATCCCAAGAGAGGAAGTAGTACTCTGACAGCACATGGTAAAATATCTGGGTGTAGCCAAAAATAACGCACATTTATATGCATCTCGTGTCTCGGCCACATGAGGAATGTATAGTAGAGTGTATCACTAGGAATTTTATCCTTACTACATTATTGAGGAAAAGAAAATTTAACCAGGTCTTCCTGTTAGAAATATATATTGTTTCTTCTCCTTCTTCTTCTTCTTCTTCTTCTTCTTCTTCTTCTTCTTCTTCTTCTTCTTCTTCTTCTTCTTCTTCTTCTTCTTCTTCTTCTTCTCCTTCTCCTCCTCTTCCTCCTCCTTCTCCTCCTCTTCCTCCTCCTTCTCCTCCTCTTCCTCCTCCTTCTCCTCCCCCTCCTCTTCCTTTTCTTCTTCCTAAACCATCAACTTTACCTTCAAGCATTTTTACCCATGCCATGTATAGTTGATTTTCAGCCATTCCTTCCATCTTTGGAATGATGCTACACTTTCAGAGCCAGCACATGACAATTTGGCTTTTTAGAATGGTCACATATTTGCTTTCCAAATAAAGTTATACTAGCTATTTTCAAAATCTTGGACACCCATTCTTCCAAACTGAGACTTCTTAGACTATTGAATTTTAGGAACAAAATAGTAACAACAACATAAAACCAAATCTACTAGTGCCCATATAAAAATAGCTTAACACTTTGCTATCAATAACATCAACACTTAGTATCAGTAAATTCCCATGTTAGATAGAAATATTGGATAGGAATGTGAGTTTTCAAAACTATGGCTGGACACCATGTTGTCACTGCATGGAAACTAGATGAAACGATGGGGGGGGGGGGTCTTGTTTGGAAACATCTTTCTAACACGTTCCTGGAATTGTCTCTTTAAATACATGAAAACATACTTCAGTTAGTATTATGCTGCATGAAAATTAAAGTAACTACCATATGTTTTTTCCCAAACAAAAACGGAAAAAACAACAACTAAAGCCACACCCTCCACCTCTTCCCATGCTACTTCACCCCTCATCTCCTTTGAATGTGCAGACATTGTTAGAGTCAGGCAATTTAATTCTTAGTACTTTTATCACCATGAGCGGTCCCAGCCTATATCACGGAACTTGTTTTTTTATTATTTGTTTTCTTTGTAGATATAGATGATATGCCCCTATCACATGTACAGTTTAGTGAGATGGATGGTGCTTTACTAACTGGCAGTTCAAGGAAGTCTTCCCCCAGCTTGTTTACATGAACACGTTTTAGAACAGCCATTTAGCTTCCAGCCAGCTCCACCAGGCTGGCTAGCTCTAAGGGGAATGGCAGTCTGTGGGCCTCCAGGTCGCTGATAAACTAAACCCCCATTTGGCAAGCAAGGAAGGGGAATGATAAGAGCTCTGATTTATGCTTTATCTGTCACTAAGTTTTCAGTCAAGTTGGGCAGCCAGCCTGAAATGACTCTGTTCTGTTATCACTTCGGATGCCATTGGTTTCTTAAGTGAGGCAGATTCTTAGGCAACTTTTAAAAAGAGCTTCATTTCA
The DNA here is from genome assembly GCA_019843965.1 of Rhynchomys soricoides. Taxonomy (NCBI): domain Eukaryota; kingdom Metazoa; phylum Chordata; class Mammalia; order Rodentia; family Muridae; genus Rhynchomys; species Rhynchomys soricoides. The sequence goes on from JADRCH010000216.1 coordinate 5,185,292, forward strand.
CCTCTCAAAGAAGGTTAGCCCATCAGTGATGCTTTAAAACACCCACATCTGGCTTAGTATATTTGGGGGCTGTAAACCAGCCTGCAGGGTTTTGTTCTGTGGCTGATTCTTAACTGCATGCACCAACTCATTAAACTGCAATTCTTTTGCAAACATCAAGGCTGTTTTGATGTTTTTGCTTTCCGAAATGCTTCAATAAAAAGCAATCAGATATCTAAACTATTTGGACAATATGAAAATTATAAACATCATTCTATTCAAATTTGCACAAAAGATTTTTTTCCCCCTACAAACAGCGTGACTTCAGATTTTGAATGAAATAAAAATTAACTTGAGATACGTTGATTCCATGAAGAAAGAAGATAATCTGTCTTCTGGCAGAAAAAGAGTGTCAGTGGATGCAATCAGAAAGTAAAATACTTCTGTTTACTTGGTGATGAATGCTTCAGCATGGCTAGGAGGGTCAATGGGAGATTAGCCGACATAAAAGTGAAGGAGTGTGTTCTTATCTAGTGGGCCCACAAAAGTCAGTAAATGAAAGCTCCTTGGTACCCTTCTCCGAATTATTTCAAGTTGTTTCCCCCTGAGTTTAAATTGGCTTGTCGTTTTACAAGGATGGATGGGTATTATTTTTAAGCCTTTCTTTTACAATGGAAGAATGTGAGTGTTTCACAGATGAAATTTTCCCATGGAGAAGGGAATAGCAATGAATCATAAACAGGGTGAATACCCCAGAGCTTCTTATGCATGTGAGGCTGTACCATACCATCTTCTATATCAACACTGTTTTCTTTCTAAACATCGTAGTAACGAGGTAGTGGAGGGTGTGAAAGGCCACTGGAGCTATCTTTTGAAAACACTGGCAGTTTATCTTCTATATTCTCAGTTGCATAATCTTTTTGTTATCTGACATGGACTCGTAGCAACTGTATTTCCCAAGACTAGTACCCTTCAATTATCATCCCACCACCTACGTTCCCTCAGGATACATTTCAGATTCTTTGGCATGGGACTAGAGGTGGGAAGCCATGTCTGGCTTCATTCATGCATCCTTCCTGTAAGTCGTTTCTTCCAGCTTACAAGAAAGTAGCTGAGATCATTTGACGGTCGGTTTCCTTTTCAGGAGAACAAGGATGTTTTAAAGATCAGTTCATGTGATTACTGTGTCTCCTCAAATCTAAGCCTGTCTATAGAACTGAATAAGAGTCAAACAATAGTCTGTTAATGAACCATAAGCACAGGCTACATCTTTGGTGGGAAAAGACTTCCTAGACATGGTTTATTATTATTGTTTATTATTATTATTATAGTGAAAAATTGTAGAATTTCTTCCATCTCCACATCTGGCATAATCACCTTTGCAGTGTAGTTGTTGTTCAATATTCTCTTGAACACAAGCATTACTGAAGTGTTTTATGCTCTTAGAATGATATATGTAACAACTAGTCAATACATGTATTTGTTGATTCAATACACACATGTATTTATTCAGGAGTATAAAATATTTATTATATAGATCATATACACATATATAATGAATTATATAATTGAATAGGTTCATTATCTACCTTAACACATGTCTTTTCTTTTAATAAAAAGCTGTAGAGTTTTTCAAAACTCCCTCTGAAAGGTAAATATACAATGCAACTGGATTCATGGCCTAGCTTTTAACGTATCATTTAAATTTTTTCTTTTAAACTGAATTACAGGGCTTTATAAAGAATACTTTCATTAAGTCAAATTTTATTTACAGGCTTGCAGTGTTGACTCACAAGTGAAACTTTCAGACCCTGTTTAAAGTCATGGTTGATTTTTAAATTTGCCTTCTCCACTTTGGGTGACTTCAATAAAAATCATTCTGTGAGTCTTTATGCTGCTTAGTGTATTCACTCCATGTATGTGAGGTAACAGGGAGAAATGGACCAGCAGCTGGTGGGGACTTCTGGAACTCAGCTTCTGAAGTTTACTTTGATACACAATTGGCTCTCAGTGTATAGATGCAGAGGCTATTTTCTCTACTCAGCTGGGCAGGACTGTGACCCAGTATTTCAATGCTTAGTCTACTTGTGAGCTGGCAATGATTTGGAGGCAAAGACTTAGGGATTTTTAAAAATCATTTTATTCGTTTTTATTTCAAATGATATCCCCTTCCTGGTTACCCCTCCACAGCTCCCCATCCCACCCCCTTCTTCTCCCTCCCCTCTGCTTCTATGAGGGTGCTCCTCCACCCACTCACCCACTCCTGCCTCACTTCTCTAGCATCCTTCTTTGATGGGGCATCAAACCTCCACAGGACGAAGGATCTCCCCTCCCACTGATGTTAGAAAAGACCATCCTTGGTGACATATGCAGCTGGAGCCATGGATCCCTCCATGTGTACTCTTTGGTTGGTGGTTTAGTCCCTGGGAGCTCTGGGTTGTTGGGTTAGTTGATATTGTTGTTTTTCCTATGGGGTTACAATCCCCTTCAGCTCCTTCAATCCTTCCCCTAGCTCTTCCATTGGGGTCCCCAGGCTCAGTCTGATGGTTGGCTCTAAGTATCTGCATCTATATTGGTCAGGTGCTGGTAGAACCTCTCAGGGAACAGCCATAACAGGCTTCTGTCAGCAAGCCCTTCTTGGCATCAGCAATAGTGTCTAGGTTTGGTGTCTACAGATGGATGGATCCCCAGGTGAACCGGTCCCTGGATGGCCCTTCCTTCATTCTCTGTTCTTGTCTTTCTTTGGACAGAAACATTTCTGGGTTAAAAATTTGATATGTGTGGGTGGCCCCATCCCTCAACTGGGGGCTGTGCCTATCTACTGTATCTCCAGGTGTTCTCTACAGTTTCTATCTCCCCTTCGTTGTGTATTTCAGCTAAAGTCATCCCCATTGGGTCCTGGGAGCCTCTTCCCTGGTGTCTGGGACACAATTTTTTTTTTATTTTATTTTTAAATATGATTAGACTCCTTGGTGTGGTAAGGGACTTGGGGCAATAACAGGTAGAAACAAACTGGATTAACCCTCAGACAACATTCCAAGCAAGCACTTGAGTTACTTTACTCACTAATACTTTGAAGCCATTTACAAGCCAGAAGCTATACAAGTTCTTCTCAAGCACTCAGTAGATGTCACCTGCCTTTTCCAGGCCTCATAGGAGTGACAGTTGTCATGCTCTTTGTTTGAAAAGGATTTTTCTCACTCTTCATAACAAATAAGCATTTGAATACAAATGCCAGCATGATAGATACCAGCATTAGAGTGTGTACAGAGCCAGACATCCACAGTGTTAACAATCTGCAACTATTTCAGTAACAAACTGTCTTTCAGCAAATGCTGTGTGAGGCTTGGAGCTGGCGCTTCCTAGATTGTAGTATTTTCCAACTGCCATCCAGAAGAATTCCGGAGCATCAAAATGCTGCTGTTTTTCTGGAAAACTTAACAACTGGTTGCTACTGTGAACTTTGTGAATCTGAATTGGGAGGCAATGCTGTCAAATCCTTCTTTCTCTGAGATGGAGATGCGACTGCTTCTGACTGTGAATTCAGCAGAGTAGGTTTGGAAGGTGTTACTTGTCTCTGTGTTGTGTGTTATGCATCTTTGTGTCATCTGACACTGCTTGTCTGACATGATTTTCATTAACATCATTTTAAAAGAAAACAATTCAGAATATGTACTCAATCCTTGCCCAGGACCTAAGGACCTAAGGATCCATTGGCAGTTAATGGTTGTTGGAGGTAGAGATGTAACTTTCCTCAGTGGTGTAAAACACGGATAATTTTACTTGTTTCAGTAACTAGCCTTCTACCCACACAGGGGCAAGAAACTCTAAGCTTAGAGGGTCACACAGGAAGTATGAGAGAGGCTTAGGAAGAAAGGTTACATTGGGTGAAGGATGGAGATTACAGAAGGGTATGGAGCTTGAAAGCAAGTAAGGGTCACTGCATAATATATGGAGTGAGTAAGCAATAAAACACCTAAGTATGATTTTATTTTACCTGCAAACATTTTGTGCGAAAGACTCTTATTCTTTAGTTACCATGCCCCATGGTTAAGAAATGAGTAACTGCCAAATTTAAGCTGCATTCGTGTTTCCAGTCTATACTCAAAGCACCCCAATGGGCTTTAACTTGTATGTCTATATCTGGCTTGTTGCAACAAGGATCCCAATAGTATCAATGCCATGTAATACACGTTAGGTTTCCTTGGTCCATTTATTCCACAGCCTTGATAGAACAATTAGAAAACCTTGCATTCCGCATTTGGCCAGTTACCTTTCACTATCACTTGTCTCATAGGTTTACTTAGTTCTAAAGGCCGATTGCATTAAATTCATTCTAATTATTTATGCTCAAATGCCACTGCAGCTTTTCATGTGGCACCTATCTGGTCATCGAGTTCTCACTATTGCTAAGATGGATCAGTAGGGTCAGAGGTCAGCCTACTTCAAGCATAGCAAGTGTAAATACTTTCACTGAATTTTTTTTTTTTTTTTTTTTTTTTTTTTTTAGGATCAATTGACCAAGAGTGCACAGATCAGTTATTTGGTTATACTGAAATACAGTTCATATGAGATATTATATTGAAGACCCCTTTTCTGTATTAATTGAGGCTTTGGGGATATGCTACATATCCCAGTTACAAATATATCCAATGTAGAGTCTTTCTTGGAGAGATGTTTTGTTATGTTTATTTATTGAGGATGTGTCTTTCTTCGTTGCAGTTTATTTTTACTAAACTTTTCTCATCTTCACCTTGTCTGTTATTCCTTTGACATGATACAATTCATTTGTGTGTGTGTGTGTGTGTGTGGTGTGTGTGTGTGTGTGTGTAGAGGCCAAAGTTTTATTCTGAGTGTTTCCTCAATTGCTCATCACCTTATTTATTGAGACAAGGTCATTCACTTGAATTCAGAGCCCATAGATTTGACTAGGCCATTTAGGCATCTTGCCCAAGGATGCCTTGTGTCTGTGTGCTGGGTGCTGAGATATACAAATGGGCTGTTAAACCTGTTTGTTGTTTATGTGGGCGGTGGGGATCTGAACTCAGCTACTTGTGCTTGCTCCACAACTGAATCATTTTTTCTTCACTGACATAATTGTCCCTAAAATACATTTCTTAATATCTAGCACACCAATATTTCCCAGGGTCATTTCACACATTTTTGCAACCTAATATTACTCATTTCCCGAAGAATTAATTCATGGTTCATATTAATAGGAAATCCAATCACCTGAACCTGAATTTCATATGAAATACTGCCCCCTTTGAGTCATGGATTTAATAATTACACACACAATTTTTTTTTTCTGATTTCTAAAAACATTTTCAAAAGTTCTAGATTAAAATGGGCTTTTCAATTTTCAAGAAAATGTTTAAGTGCACTTACAGATAGCGTGAGTGTTTTAACCTCATATCTTTACAAATTTTATTACATAAACACTTTTCTGAGCAGGAGATCTATCACTTACTCCATCCATCACTTAACAGCAATCTCAAAATTAAGTATAACAAATAATAAGGAATGAGACTTTTAATTATATAGTTACATAATCATTTTCTTATATTTGGTGCTTTAAAAATAATTCATAAGCTAACTATTGTCTATTGTGGAACATTATTGAGTGCTAGTATCTGAAATGTGTTTGAAGTAATGTTTCAGCTATATTCCAGATATATCAAAATGTTTTCTCCAAATGAGAGTTAGAATTCCTGTGAATTGAAGCAAAAGGTGTTTGCCTCACTTCCCTCTGGGGATGTCTGTGTTCTCTGCTTCCTCAAAACAAGCAAATGAAACCCCTAAAGATGCTGCAGGAAAGATTATACACAAAGGAGGACTGAGCTCATGAGTGACCTGAACATTTTTGTTCATTCTCTGCTGCTGCTAAGAACTGAAAGGTGCATGTCTGCACTAAAGTGGGATTCTCTCAGTTTAGTTGTTCAGGGTCATAGAATTCTCTGAGCCTGGCCTATAAAAGCTCTACTTTGTGTATGTCCATCAAAACAGTGCAAAACCTTATCCAAGTAATTCTGCATCAGTTTGGTTAGAATCTTCATAAATTCTAAAGTTCTAGTCATTTCCCAATGTGTAAAGAAGCCTATGCTTCACTTAACTAGTCTTTTGCTTTTACTTGGTTATATGAGTCCTACCAGATGCATTTTGAGAGTGAATGCTACTTAAGACCTTGAGAGTCTAGGAAATATTTTGGAATAAAATTAATAAAGAATATCTTAGGCATACTTAATGTTAAATGCTACTGTTGGATAAAAAATGAGATCCAAGAGAGAAAGAATAGTCAACCATCTATAGTTTTTCTATATATAAGTGTCTATGATGCTGGCTGTTCTAACGTGGAATTTGGCTGACGGTGCTGTCTGTTTTTGTTCTCTCTTATTTTGGCTCTCCAATTTCCCAATGACACATACAGGTAATTTGTTTTTAGGTTTTACATAAAGTGCTTCCATTATTACTTGGACTTCTGGAAATGCTTGTCAAATTAGAGGAACTTTGTTGTTGTTTCTCTTTATGAGATAATACCCTTTACTTAACACCCTGTGTAACAGACCCTGTTCTGAGCATTTCCAATGGCCCAGCCCTGGAACAAAGATACTCTTATCAGTCTCAGTTCATAGATAAGAAGAATGAGCTGCCTAGAGGCTAAGTGCCTCACCCAGAGTCACACAAACAATCGGAGGCAGATCTGGGATTTGAACCCAAGTGCTGTGGCTCCCACAAGTCTCAGAGCCACTGAAATTTAGTGTCATATTTAATTGGCTTCTGGTAGCTGCAGCACATTGGAAGAACCTAGGTTTCCAGGTTTCTGTAGCTTTATCTTGGATCTGTGATGATAGCATAAACATAAAGCCATTCTCAGATGCAGGGTGTGGTAACTGTATAATGGTCTGCAATGGCCAAGGCTCCGCTAAAGTACACAAAGAACATGGGTGATAAATGAAATTGATATTAAGGTTGTACAATACAAGAAGGTGGGAAATATATTGCCATGATATGCCTGTGATCTGTTCCAGCTGAAGCTTCTTAAACAGAACTCGAGAGAAAACTCAAGGTACGAATACAAAGAATGGCAGCCATTAGTAGGCATTAGAATCTGGGCAGATCAAAATATATAAAGAAGCACTTGAAGCTGCAGTCAAGAATATGAGATGGCAATGAGCTCTACAAAAAAAGTGACTCTACTGCAAAACACTGGCATTGAAGTAAGAAGTCTACTGGATCTGACAGTGATGGTGGGAGGGAGTGGTGTAGAGTATGGGTCCTCCTTCCAAGGATCCTGTGCTTAAATAAATTACCACAAATTCCTCCTTGGGATCAAGCTACTGCTGGTCACAAATGCCACATGACTTAGTTGCACTGAAAGTACCTGCTGTGAACTGGATGGAGACCACCAACCTCCAGAAAGATTCAGCACCCAGGTCTCTAAAGGTGAAAGGTCACAGCCTCATCTCACAGCACCGACTAAGGTCTGTTTCTTATTACCAAATAATTTCCAGAAGGAGACCAGGCTTGGGCCCGATTATCCAGTAGCAGGACATGAGAGGAGGAGAGTCTAAGGAGGGGATTTTTTTTTCTGTGCTGTAGCTCCACAGTGACTGAGGGAAAAGAGTCACCTGTTTGTCACAAAGAGGATCTTGGTGCCCCACTTGCCATCCCAGTGAGGCTGTCATCTTTACCCTGTTGCTCCTAAAACAACACCGTTTCCTTATGAGGAGATAGGAGAATGCAGAATCTGCCAATAGAAGGCCAGAGAATTCTCAGACCTACACAGGACAGATCCTTTGACAGGCACAGTCCCCAAAGAGCAGAGGTGAAAAGCACATTCATGTACCTGAGGTGAAAGACCACCATTAAAAATAAATAAGAAACTCCAAATGTGTAAATCCGATCTAAGCCAAACCATATGGTGTAAAATGAAAACATTTCTTCCTGTACTTTTTGGTAATATGGTTTCTTACCAGATTTTATATATCGGGAAGTAACAACACAGCTGTTGCTATGCAGTCTCTCCCCTGATAGAAAGTATCGATGCTGTAAGTAGTCCGGGGATATTCTCACTATGTAGCTATGTGTGCATAAAGAATGTCATGCATGCAGTAGAAGTGTTAAAACCCTGGGCAACACCTCATACGTTATTGGCCTTCCATAGTGAACAAAGTCATTTTTCAAGCAAGTCATAAAGTAGTCTAAAAAACAAGTATTTCAGTGTTTGCTCCAAATGAGGCAGTGGTAGGGGGACTGCCGTTCATCTGACATCATTTCTGATGTAGTCAGCACCAGCTTGGTATCTGATTAGGGCCCCGCCATGGTGGTGCCAGACTTACAACTTTAGGTGGGGTGGCTGAAGGAAATTAATGTGTCAGAGTGTTCCCTGAAGGTGAGCCTGTCTGCTTCATGTTTCCTTCAGAGAGCTTCAACTGGAGCTGCCTTGGATTCTTTCTGAGAGAATCTTTTTGAGGCTATTTCTGCATCTGGGTAATAGGAAGAGGTGAGCTACCAACAGAAAACACATCTAGCAAAAAAAAACATGTAGGCATATCTGCCCTGAAAGATGCATCTTTAGGCAAATGTGGTAAGATCAGTAGCTCCTGTCAAGGCTCCTGAGGAATCTCCGGTGATGACAAGCACTCTTGATTATATCATTAACCTTGCTCAGGTGACTTGTATTCACCTCACTTGATCTTTCTTTCTTTCTTTCTTTCTTTCTTTCTTTCTTTCTTCCCTTCTTCTTCTTCTTCTTCTTCTTCTTCTTCTTCTTCTTCTTCTTCT
>JADRCH010000216.1:5194064-5224451 GCA_019843965.1 Rhynchomys soricoides
TTCTTCTTCTTCTTCTTCTTCTTCTTCTTCTTCTTCTTCTTCTTCTTTATACTTTATTTTTCCCCTTTGGAACCTCCCTGTTGTATCCCCCCTCCCCCTGCCTCTATGAGGGTGCTCCCCCACCCACCCACCCACTCCTGTCTTCCTTCCCTAGCATTCCCCTACACTGGGACATCTAACACCCTCAAGCCCAAGGGCCTCTCTTCCCACTGATGGCCAACAAGGCCCTCCTCTGCCACATATGTGGCCAGCACCATGGGTCCCTCCATGTGCATTCTTTGGTTGGTGGCCCCGTCTCCAGGAGCACTGGAGGGTCAGGCCAATTGACACTGTTGCTCCCTCCATGGGGCTGCAAACTCAGCACCTTCAGTCCCTTCTCCAACTCCTCCATCTGGGACCACCCGCTCAGTCCAACAGTTGCTGTGAATTGTATCTTGGGTATTCCAAGCTTTGGGGCCAATATCCACTTATCAGTATATACTGTGTTCATTCTTTTGTGACTGGTTTACCTCACTCAAGATTTTCAAGTTCCATGCATTTGCCTAAGAATTTCATAAATTCTTTGTTTTTAATAGCTGAGTAGTACTCCATTGTGTAAATGTACCACATTTTCTGTATCCATTCCTCTATTGAGGGACATCTGGGTTGTTTCCAGATTCTGGCTATTATAAATATGGCTGCTATGAACATAGTGGAGCATGTGTCTTTATTACATGTTGGAGCATCTTCTGGGTATATGCCCAGGAGTGGTATAGCTGGGTCCTCAGGTAGTATTATGTCCATTTTTCTGAGGGTCCGCTAAATTGATTTCTGGAGTGGTTGTACCAGCTTGCAATCCCACCAGCAATGGAGGAGTGTTCCTCTTTCTCCACCTCCTTGCCAGCATCTGCTGTCACCTGAGTTTTTGATCTTAGCCATTCTGACTGGTGTGAGGTGGAATCTCAGGGTTGTTTTGATTTGCATTTCCCTGATGACTAAGGATGTTGAACATTTCTTTAGGTGCTTCTCAGTCTTTCGAGTTTCCTCAGTTGAGAATTCTCTGTTTAGCTCTATTCCCCATTTTTTGATAGGGTTATTTGGTTCTCTGGAGTCTACCTTCTTGAGTTCTTTGTATATATTGGATATTAGCCCTCTATTGGATGTAGGATTGGTAAAGATCTTTTCCCAATCTGTAGGTTGCCATTTTGTCTTATTGACAGTGTCCTTTGCCTTACAGAAGTTTTTCAATTTCATGAGGTCCCATTTGTCAATTCTTGATTTTAGAGCATTGGTGTTCTGTTCAGGAACTTTTCCCCTGTGCCCATGTGTTCAAGACTTTTCCCTACTGTCTCTTCTATTAGATTCAGTGTATCTGGTTTTATGTGGAGGTCTTTGATCCACGTGGACTTGAACTTTGTACAGGGAGATAGGAATGGATCAATTTGAATTCTTCTACATATTAAATATAGGAAATGTGCCTGGAGGTGGTAGCAGTGCACACCTTTAATCCCAATGCTTGGGAGGCAGAGGCAAGCAGGTATTGAGTTTGAGAGCAGCCTAGTACATAAAGCAAGTTCCAGGACAGTGAGGGCTAGACCAAGAAACCCTGTGGGTCAGTGATCTGGCCGGCAGTCTGGCACACCGGTTGAGCACAGGCAAATGCTGGTAGACCCCGAAAAGTAATTTGCAAGGGACTGGAAATGTTATGCCAAAGCTCCTGGGAAGCTTTTTGGCTCCAGCCATGGTCACATATCACGCCCCCTAGATGCTTAGCCACGCCCCTTCCCAGTTACTATATCTGCCCTGTTTCTCTAGGAGAGGTGGGAGGTACAGTTCCATTTATGCCACTTTCCACATGATGAAAATAAATGCCTTAGAATTATGGACTGTCTCTTCATCTGGACCCGCCATGGGAAGCAGGGGATCTGGCCCTCGATTAATGAGCTACAGCTAATCTTTTGCTGTGGGAACCCCAGCACTCCTAGACAGTATTCATTCACCCAAGCCTAAGCAGCTAGCCTGGCGCCCAAAGCAGCCGGGTGCTCAAAGCAGCAGAGACCTGGTGGGAACCCCAGCTGCATTCCGGCTAACTCTGTGAATGGTCCCTCCCTCACCCATGGGCAGGGCTCGCAGAGGCATCCCACAGCCCCCCAACCTGCCCCTCGAACTGTGAGGGAAGATGCATGGCCACTTCCCTAGTGTCCTGTCCCACCCAGAGCCGCAGTGCCCCGGGACAGGCACTCGGGGGGCTTCATTCCAAAGCGCCAGGCTTGTTCCCAACAAAACCCTGTCTTGATCAAACAAAACTAACCAAACAAACAAGCAAAAAACAGCAAAACAAAAATCGGGAGATGCTGAGCTTCACAGATGCTCGTGAGCATTGATGAGAAAGCCCTTATCATTTGCTTGTAGACTTGCCAATGAAAGGAAGATATGTGAGTAAAGGTATTATATCTGTCATATAGTGCTTCATTTCCCTTCTTCTTCTGGTTGCATACACAAATTTCATCATAATTTTTAATCTTTTTAATTTCTTCTATCTAGACAAACCAATGGGTCTGTGAATGGAACATTCTGTGGCATACCTTTTCTTTAAACAATTAGTAGGAAGCACACAAAATAACTTGCAACCCACACAAACTAAACAGAACATATATTTTTTTCTTTTCTTTTCTTTTTTTTTTTTGAGAAAATACAGATGTAAACACATCTGACAGATCTGGTCTTGAATTCTGGGTCTGCTACTTACACAGATAGATACCTTAAACTATGCATGAATGCTTTTAATGTCAAAATATATTTACCTATGTCTGTATGCCAATCCTTCTATACGTAGATATGAACATAGAAAATTTTACCCATAATAATCCCATGTACACATGACTACATGTACATATACATATTTATGAGTATTTGAGACATATATCCACTAAGCTTATTTTTGCAGAAAATTTTAAGCTAGCGACTTTGTTTTATATGACTGACTATTCTGTTGCTGTACTGAAGTGCGCTTTTTGTGATTCCCAGAAACTACATTGCATTTAACATGTTTTCCATGCAGCCCTTGCTGTCCTGAACTTACTTGTAGACCAGATTAGCCTTGAACTCATCGATCTGCCTTCCTCTGCCTCCTGAGCACTGGGATTACAGGTGTGTTCAGTCATCACCCAGCTTGGATGTGTACTATATGTCCAGCACATTTCCTATTTGTTAAAGAAAAGAAAATAATGGTGATACTCCTGAGCCAGGTGTGTATAACCAAGACATAGTAGTTACATGGTCAGAGAAAAATTATTAAATGCCTTTATCTATTATGTATGTCATCTCACTTGTACATCAGAAATGAGTCTAATCATGGAGAATTGGAAAGAGCAGCAAAAAAATCCATAGATAATAAAATATCTGTATGATACCATGTATTATCCTTTGCCTATCACACAGGAATGCTGTAGTTAGGTTGTATGTTTGTTCTGTCTATACTTTTTGTTTTTGAGAAACTTCTACACAGATTTCTAGTTCCTTGGAACAACCTTCACCATCTTAACTAAATTGCCCTAGTTACTCTACGATAGTATCAACTATTATTCTTTTGTGTTTCACATATAACAAATGTTGCCATCAATACTTTAGCGTTCTTCAAAGTCATTTTTCAGTATCAAGGAAATGAAATTAAGATACATTTTCAGCAACAGATAGTAGACAATGAAAACGTGTTACACGTAGAAAATGGAATATCATTCAGCTACGAAGAAAAGTGAAATAATGGAAGTTGATAAAAATTAATACAATTGGAAAAATTATATTAAGCAAGGTAACCTAAAAAAGATACATGTTCTGTCGTATATAGGTCTTAGCCTTAACATTAAATGTGTGCATCTAAGTGAAAGTAAATATGGAAAAAGTAGACTTGACAAAAAGGAGGCTTTAATAGTGATTTTGCAATCAAATAAAGTAGAAGAGGGAGTATTGGTAACAAATGGAAGGGGACAGAGAGAATGAGAGAGGAGAATCAACCAAAATGAAATACATATGAAATCCCATATGAAAGTATATTTCATTATACACTAATTAGGAAACACAGGAAATACTGAAGAGGGGGGTTTTATTTTTGGGGGAGGGGTTGTGAGGGTACAGTAGAAGATAGGATGGGAAAGGGTAACTAATATTGGTGATGTCTGAAAAGCCATATTGAAAATTGACTAATTTATGAGACATAAACATCTATCTATCTATCTATCTATCTATCTATCTATCTATCCATCCATCTACTCTCTCTCTCTACACACACATACACACACACACACACACACACACACACACAAATGGGGCTTTCCTACACAGAGGAAAATTTTCGTTCCTCCCACAGTCATGGGTTGACAGATTAAAAAGCTCAGTGCCAGATGTGAGTTACTTTCAAGTTGCTGGTATCCCAAAGACCCCCATAATACATAAAATAATATACGCTATTTAGCGATTGTCATTATCATTGGTACCTCACTAGATACTGATTGCAAGGGTCTAAAGACACAACACTCTTCATTTACTGGAAATGAAAAACAAAAACAAAAAACAAGAACAAGAAACAAAACAAAACCCAATCTAGTATTGACTAGGACACTTCCTTTCTATTAGGTAGCTTTCATAGAACTAGAAGATACTACGTAGGCTACTGGGAGAAAAATTATTAACATTCTTACATATCTAGGATCTCTGCAATTACAGTATGAGCAGCCTAACAAGACAGGTTCATGGGTGAAATGGTGGCATGAATGTTATGGGGGTAACCAATTGCTCTCTGGTAGGATATAAAGCTCACAGCAGGATAAAACACATGCCTGATGTAGCGAATCTGACCAATAGCCCATGGCTAAAGAGCTCAGAGACCTCACAGGTAAAATTACCACTGCTATTTTGCTAAATGGACACAATATAAAGATATTCTCTAAAGATTAGAAGATAATATCTTCTAAAGATATGTATCTTTACCCATAGATTAATAAAGCTCTTAAGTCCTCATCAGAGAAGCTTCTCTATATAGTCAACAGTGGTTAAAACAGGAAATAATAGCTGGTAAAAATGTGATGTGCTTAGACACAGACATCTATATCACAACCCTTTCAGGGATCAATGAAGACTGTAAGAATCACAGGTCATAGAGGAATGAGATAAGGCAGCATCTCATGGACATGACAGGACAGAAGCAATTACAGGCGCACTCATAGCAGCTGTGGTTGCCTCCTCAAGACCTGAACAAGATCAAGCCAGTTAACACCACGACATGGAGTTAGAAGAATATATTAAGTCCTTACCGCTATCTGAGAAGCTATTGACTACTGATGGCTGCCAGGGAAGGGAGTTTGAGTTTTCTTCTGGGGTGTGGCCCCTGTTAGACTGTGCATCTCTGGGTGGTCCCTCATACATGTATGTGTAGGCAGCACTAACTGGCCTCAGTGGTTATAACATAAAAGGGGAACACAAAGTTGGTGTATCTGGAAGGAATTAGGAGAAGGAATTAGAGGGCATATGCATGCATAAAATCCTCAAATAAATTATCAGAAATATCATATTAATAAAATTAAAATACTTTTTTAGAACCCTCATATTATAAAGAAAACATTATCAAAAATATATTTAAGCCACAATTTCGTATTTATTTATTTATTTTTCATACTTTATTTACATTTCAAATGTTTCCCCCTTTCCAGATCTCCCCTTTGAAACCTCCCCATTTCCTCCCCAACCCCCCTGCCACTATGGGGGTAATTTCCCACCTACTCACACTCGTCTTCCCTCCTTGGCATTCTCTTATACTGGGGGATCTAACACCCTCAGGCCCAAGGGCCTCTCCTCCCCCTGATGGCTAACAAGACCCTCCTCTGCCGCATATGTGGCCAGCACCATGGGTCCCTCCATGTGTATTCTTTGGTTGGTGGATCAGTCTCCAGGAGTATCAGGGGGTCAGGCCAGTTGCCACTGTTGCTGCCTCCCTGGGGATGCAAACTCCCTCAGCTCCTTCAGTCCCTTCTCCAAGTCCTCCATCTGAGACCTCACACTCAGCCCTACTGTTGCTGTGAAGTGACTCTTGGGTATTTTGAACTTTTGGGCTAACAACTACTTAACAATGAGTACATACCATGTCCATTCTTTTGTGACTGCGTTACCTCTTAAGCCACAATTTTATTCATTTATCATATTAAATGAATATTTTATTTATAATAATGCATTTTCAGTACATATAAGTTTATACATATCTATTTGCAAAATCATGTTAGAAATTATTCTTATAAATTATAAAAACACAAAATCCATGGATAATTCTAATTTCATAAATAATGATGAAGCAAAAGTTACTATGTATGTTTAAAAATTAACCTAAATGTATGTAAAAACAAAGACTATATAATACCATAATATTATGAATGATGAAATTTAGCTTCAAAACTCATCATTTGACAGATGTTTCTGTTAGTACCTTTCACCATATTAAAATAAAGGTTTGTGGGAACTTTTCGGAAGGGACAAAACCTTGCTCAGCTGCTTCCTTGCTATGTGGTAGGCTAGGTAAGTTAATTTCTTGCTTTCCCAGCCTCATAAGTTAAAACATAGAGTTAAAATCCCAATTCATTATAATTGTACACTGTAGTGAGCAATCAAGTCATGCTATCACATATGAAAATAAATTATCATAAGGGTAAAGAATGCGTGAACACTTCAACTCCCTATTTTAAAGCACAACCATTCTCCACAAATAGAATTATCTAAAAAGCAGAATATTCTAGTCCATTGATCATGGAAAATTATTGCTACCATTTCATCTGTTAGACCCTTCTATGTGATAACCACTTCACCTTTAGACTCTTATAAATTGAATGATTCTCAAAAATCCATTTTGGTGAGCATACTTCATTTGGCAAGCACTTGACTGGCCATTAACAGCTTTTAGGTTTCTCAGAGATTTTTAATTATGACAGGATAGGCAGGCATGCAATGTAACACCAAGAGCCAGTAATACATTACTCAGACAGACGGCATTATACTTAAGAAGCAACGGAGGCTGTTGTTGAGTACTTTAGCTGATAAAGCCCTCATTTTTCACCTTTCAGATCTCTGCTCTAGCTGTCCCTGATTCCTCAAGTAAATCAATTTTACTCTACCAACCATGCTACCATTATGTGATAATTCGGGAGTGTATACATGCCATGCTCATTTCATCCGTTGTTGGATTTGTGATGTTTGCAAGCATAGAGTGAATATAAAAAAAAAAGACAAGAAACTTTCAGATGTTCTTAGGGAACAAAAGGAATGTTTAGCTCAAGGATTATGATAGCTTGATACATTGCTAACAGTTGGGGAGTGCTGAATGGGATACTTAGAGATTATTATCAGATTTCTATATACTGGAAGGTTTTGCTAAAGATGCCCAATGTTTACTATTTAAGATGTTACTGATGGAGTTTCACTGGGTACATTAGCCACACTTGACGATACACCAGTGCCCATGAGTAGATCAACTCAAAAGGAACTCAATGGCATTTTGTAGCCTTTTGTTGCACCTTACTTTGTTTTGACTCATTTCATTTTATTCATCTATTGCTTGCGAATTTTGGTTTTGACGTTATGTTTTTGTGAGTTTTTTTGGTCTGTTCCTGTGTGAATTTCTTGTGATATAGATATATCTATCTATCTATCTATATATATCTATCTATATATATATATATATATTTCTGTTTTAAAGAGAGGAAGAAAGCACGTGGATCTGAGAGGAATTGGGAGAGGAGAAAATTGTCATCATAATATATTGTACAAAAAAAATTTATTGGATATTTTATTTATTTACATTTCAAATGTTATCCCTTTTCCAGGATTCCCCCTTGGAAACCCCCATCCCATCCTCTATCCCCTGCTTCTATGAGGGTGCTCCCCCACCCACCCACCCACCCACTTCCACCTCCCTGCCCTCTAATTCCCCTACACTGAGGCATCCGTCAAGCCTTCACAGGATCAAGGTCCTCCCCTCCCATTGATGCCCAACAAGGTCATCCTCTGCTACATATGCAGCTGGAGCCATGAGTCACTCCATTTGTACTCTTTGGTTGGTGGTTTAGTCACTGGGAGCTCTGGGGTGTCTGGTGGGTTGATATTGTTGCTCTTCCTATGGGGTTGCAAAATCCTTCAGCTCCTTTAGTCCTTTTTCTAACTCCTCTTTTGGGAACTTCGTGCTCAGTCCAATGGTTGGCTGCAAGCCTCCATATCTGTATTGATCAGGATCTGGTGGAGCCTCTCAGGAGACAGCTATATCCGGCTCCTGTCAGCAAGCACTTCTTGGCATCCACAACAGTGTCTAGGTTTGGTGTCTGTATATGGGATGGATCCCCAGGTGGGGCAGTCTCTGGATGACCTTTCCTTCAGTCTCTGCTTCACATTTTGTCTCCTTATTTGCTCCTGTGAGTATTTTATTCACCCTTCTAAGAAGAACTGAAGCATCCACACTTTAGGCTTCTTCTTGAGCTTCATGTGGTCAGTGAATTGTAACTTGGATATTCTGAGCACTTGGGCTAATATCCACTTATCAGTGAGTGAATACCATGTGTGTTCTTTTGTGACTGGTTTACCTCACTCAGGATGATATTTTCTAGTTCCATCCATTTGCCTAAGAATTTCATGAATTCATTGGTTTTAATAGCTGAGTAGTATTCCACTGTGTACCACATTTCCTGTATCCATTCCTCTGTTGAGGGACATCTGGGTTGCTTCCAGCTTCTGGCTATTATAAATAAGGCTGCTATGAACATAGTGGAACATGTGTCCTTGTTATATGTTGGGGAATCTTTTGGGTGTATGCCCAGGAGTGGTATAGCTGGGTCCTCAGGTAGTACTATGTCCAATTTTCTGAGGAAAACTGGACCAGTGTGAAATCCCACCAACAATGGAGGAGTGTTTCTTTTTCTCCTCATCCTTGCCAGCATTAGCTGTCACCTGAGTTTTTGATCTTAGCCATTCTGACTGGTGTGAGGTGAAATCTCAGGGTTGTTTTGATTTGCATTCCCTTGATGACTAAGGATGTTGAACATTTCTTTAGGTGCTTCTCAGCTATTTGCTATTCCTCAGTTGGGAATTTTTTGTTTAGCTCTGTACCCTATTTTTTGATAGGGTTATTTGGTTCTCTGGAATCTACCTTCTTGAGTTCTTTGTATATATTGGATATTAGCCCTCTATCATATTTAGGATTGGTAAAGGTATTTTCCCAATCTGTTTGTTGCTGTTTTGTCCTATTGGCAGTCCTGAAGAGAAAACACCAATAGCTTATGCTCTAATATCAACAATCAACAAATGGGACCTCATAAAATTGTTAAGCTTCTGTAAGACAAAAATTTATTTTTATTAAAAATGCAAAACAACTGTGAGAAGGACAGTTCTTTTATGTGTCTTATATTGATTTGGGGCATCTAAGTTATTTTGGCTACTTTATTATTTTGTTTGCCTACCATTCAGGACTATGAAATCCTATAGTTTAACAATTAAATTATAAACATCTATCATTTTTATTAACTATGTTAGGGTTGTTTAGCATAAATCATGTGATTAAAACATAGGAGGAAATCTGGGGATGTGGTTTACTTAGCTTGCCTATGCAAGGCCACGGGTTGGATTCCCAGGACTGCAAAATAAAACGAGTGCAAAAACCATAGAAGGAGCAAACAGTTGTCTAGTTTGTCATGAGGGTCAAAGGAGCTTGCTATGAACTGAGGAGTTTAGAAGTGATCATCACTGGAAGACAGTAAAATCTGATAAGCTGATAGAAGTAGCTTTCCTATAAGACAGCCATGAGACTCACAGAAATAAGAAGTAATCAGAAGTCAGAGATAACCCCTTGGCTGCTGACTAAGTTATCTCAGAGAGTGTCTCAAATATCTTCCAGCACAGTTTTAGAAACACATGTGACAAATTCCCTGAATGGAGACAGGAACTTCAAAGACATAGACTCATGGTTTTCAAAAACCAGGTGCGTCATGATTAGGGAGAGAGGGACAATGAACCAGTCAGTCATCTAGGGACTTAACAAAATACAAGAAGGACAGAGAGCCTGGAAATCTACATTTCCTTTGTACCTTAGTTATCAAGCTGATCTGTAGCTTCACATATGGCATTCCCAGTCATGGTCTCTACACCTGGGCTTAACCAAAACATCTGTGCCCAAGAGGATGCTAGTGAGCTCATTGATAGGTTGAGTTCCCTACCATGCTTTAGAAGTAGTAGAAAGAGCACAGGTAGAAGCATGAGGAATTCAGTTGCTTACAGGGAGCATGAATGAGCCAGCTGGAACATTCTGGGAAAAGGAGTGTTATCCGGGGTAACAGCTCATGTGATTCTGGGTTTACACAGAAGGCTGAGTACACTATCACCGTAGTAAATTTACTCTCACAACAGTTTTCACAAATTTACCTACACTACAATTGGAACATACAGGAAAAAAAAGGTATAGATTATTTTGTCTATAAGTAGATTCTTGAGTCCTTCATGGGAGCTGAGGTACAAGGAAGGTACATTCAAATCTCAGTGAAAAGATCACTCCTGGACCACTTTGAAACATGAAAATTAAGATATCAGTATTTTCTAATCAGGCAGAGGGAAGCCTTAATGCTTAACTTTCTTGGGAGGTCCCAGGTTGTACCTGAAAAGTGGCTGGGATGTCATCTGAAAGTTACCACAATGGTATAGGATGTGAATAAATTGTCTATAATTAATCTGTTACTGAACCTGATAAAGATGAAGACTGTCACAGAAAAAGAGGGAACCTTGACGAAGACTGTGACAAGCATCTGGCCTTTTCTAGGCCACCTTAGATTTTGCTGGATTCCGTCATCTCAGCCCTTTCGTTCCTTGATCTTGGAAAAGACAAGAAATTGTCCTTGTGCCACCATCTTCTTAAAAAGAAGATGCAGTTGACCCTCATGCTGACTCATAAACATTGAAGCAAACTAGCTCTCATAATAAGCAAATAAACATAATGAATGTTGTATTGGCTGATTTCAGGCTGCTGTGACCACAGCACATTAATAAAACAAAACAAAACAAACAAAAAACTCTTAATGGAGGAAGAATTTATTTTGGCTCCCAGTCCATCCAGGTGTGAAAGGGGTGATGGGCAGCTCAGTTCATGGTGATGGGAGCTTGTGGTTAACACCGCTCACATCACTATAGACCAGGAAACAAAGAGCAAGCTGGAATGAGGAACTGAGCATGACTCTCTAAGTCCTGGGCCCTAGTGACTTCTATGTAGGCTCTGAGTCATCCTGAAAGAGAACTGCCCTGGGAAGCAAGTGTTGAAAACAGAACCCTATGTAGAATCTGTCGGATTCAAGCTTTAACAAAGGTTTTCTTGGGGAAACTCATAATATGGGGTGTTCCTTCAATTACAGAACAAAATATTGACATAAGAAATTATGTCCGCATTGGGGGCACAGCACAGTGTTGCATTTCATTCTCATTATCCAAATACAATCTCCATCTCTAAGTATCTGGGTTAAGAAAGATTTTTTTTTTTAATGTAACTAAAGTAGTGTGAAACTTTGTTAAGTATATCATGTGAACTACTCATAAGCTAAGCTACATAAAAACCATCAGAGATAAGCTTTGCCAGTGTATTAAATCCCCCTTTTACTCCCATTTTAATCTAAGAAGCAGGGCTCACTTGGCATAGTACAATGATATCATAATGTTTTAAATTATTTTAATCTAAGATAAGTAGTTCTTGTCAGCCTGTCCTTTAAAATCCGTATGGTATTACTACTTTGGTCCTAATTAGCATTGGCTATCAGCAGGGCAGGGAGGAACCTTTTCCAGGACCTGATTATTCAAAAAGCTGGGCAAGTATTCAGAGCTCCATGGTTTCCATGCTTTTCAGGTGATTATCATACCCAGATAAGTCACAAGTAGAAGAGATAGGTGTCAGAGGGGGCAATGCTGTTACCAACACAAACATGATTGTGTTTTGCATTAATTGTGAGATGGCTGAGCAACAAAATGGAATTGAGACATTTATTCGCTAAAATGTTTCTCTGATACTTGATAGCATTATGCTTTTTCACTATAGAAAAGACCAGGCAAAACCACTCCACTGAAGAACACATACACCCCACAGACCCTAAGAAGTTAAACAAGAAGGAAGGCCCAAGTCAGGATGCTTCAATCACACTTAAAAGGGGGAACAAAATAAGCATGGGAGGTAGAGGGAAGGAGGGAGCTGGGTGGGAGAGGGAAGGAGGGGTGGAAAAGGGGGCAGGATCAGGTAAGGGGCGGGGACAGGAGAGAAGCCCAGAGAGCCGGAAGAATGAATAGAAATATACAGCAGCAGGGAGGGCGGCCGCACTGGGGGCAACTTCTAGACACTGCCAGAGACCTGGGATGTGAGAGGCTCCTAGGACTCAGAGTGGGTGACCTTATCTGAAATGCCCAACGGTGGGGAGAGGGAACTTGAAGAATTCCTCCCGTAGTTAGACAGGGCCCCAGTAGAGAAATGGGGACACCAACCCACCTTCAATTTTTTTTTCCCTCCCAGAATTGTTCCTGTCAATTTCTTTTAGAAATGTAGGGACAAAAATGAAGAAGAGACTGAAGGAATGGCTGACCAGTGACCGGCCCAACTTAGGATGAATTCCATGGGCGGGCACCAAACTCTGACACTATTACTGATGCCATGTTGTGCTTGCAGATAGGAGCCTAGCATGGCTATCCTCTGAGAGGATCGACCAGCAGCTGACTAAGACAGATGCAGTTACTCACAGCCAAACATTGAGTTAAAGTCATGGACCCCTATGGGAGAGTTAGATGGATGGATTGAAGGAACTGAAGGGGATGGAAACCCCATAGGAAGACCAACAGTGTCAACTAACCTAGTGGACCCCTGGGAGCTCCCAGAGACTAAGCCACCAACCAAAGAACATACATGAACTGGTCCGAGGACCTCAGCACATATGTAGCAGAGGACTGCCTACCTTGTCTGGCCCCGGTGGGAGAGTATGTCCCTAATCCTGTAGAGAAGGGAGATGATGGGGGTGGAGATGGGGATGGAGATGCGGCATTCTCTCAAAGTCAAAGAGAAGAGTGGGATAAAAGAACTCTGGGAGGAGGGACGGAGTGGGGCAACAATCGGAATGTAAATAAATAAAATAATTTTTAAAAAAAGAACTTAGAAAAAGAACACATTTCTCCTACATCACACTATTCATGTTTTAAAGTCTTTTCTTAGCACCTTGCGAACAGAGTAACGATGACAAGTTATAGATTCAAAGTTGAAAAGGCTTACAACAGACCCTGGGGCACTTTGCTACCTGTTGCTGCCTTCTAGTTTTGCTACAGGCTTAGTCCCCTGATGATTTGAATCAGGTGGCAAAAGGATATTTGATTATGCTAAATTTCTGCCCCCGAGGTTAATAAGTAATGGGGAAATCACACAAACAGTGTCAGGAATGCCCACCCCCACTGTGCAAAAAAAGGTGCCAAAATGCCAATAACCAAGTGTGCAGTGAGGGTCACAGGGACTCTATCTGGCCACTTGGTGGGCAGACCATAAACTCTCAATCAGTGCTACTCGGGCTGGGAAAGCCTCATAATTTACCCACACAGTTGTTTTTTTTCCCTCAGCACACCACACCCCATCAATCCACAGCCCAGGGCTTTAAACATTTTCACAAGCAAATCTCAAGGTTTTTCTTTCTTTGCTTTCAGAAGTCTAATTATTTTAGACCTCCAAGGCAGCTCATCCCTTTCCGTCTTAAACGCAAGGAAACAGCAATACCTTCTATGAGTTAGGCATCCTTAAACGATATAGTCTTCAGATTTCCTGGAATTGTAAAGTGACATCAAACCACTTAACTGTCACACAGTGGAGTTTGAGGCATGATGGTCTTTAGAATAAGCTTAATTATTCAAATCTATTTAATGCTCCAGCAAATATAAAACAAACAAACAAACAAACAAACAAGTTTTGGGGCTGTAGAAATGGCTCATCAGTTAAGAGCACTTGCTCCTCTTGCAGAGGCTAGAGTTCAGTTCTCACCACCCACATGGATAACCCACAAATGCCTAGAAACCCAACTCCAGGAGATTCAGCACACTTTTCAACCCTCAATGTACCTTCACTTGATGTCCACAAACCCACACAGACATGCAAAATTTAAAAAATATATTGCATTTTATCAATATCATGTTTATAAAAAATTCTCCATTTAACATTTGTATATCTCTCTCCTCTGTGTACTCAAGAAAATGTCAGGATCCGAGGCACTAGTGAACAGTAGCACACTTTTACTAATTTTTGTCTGAATTTATGTGTGATTAATCTCTATATCTTTGGTATTCAGCAAGATAAGACCATGCAGTTACATTCAATCTGTGAAGGAGAGACAGGATAACTCGTACTGTTCTTATACAAAAACAAAAACAAAAAACAAAAACAAAAACAAACAAACAAAAAACAATGCAAGCGCCTCTTGGCATCAGCAATACTGTGGGGGGTTTGGTGGCTGCAGATGGTGTGGATTCCAAGGTGAGGCAGTCTCTGGATGGCCTCTCCTTCAGTCTGTTTCATTTTTTGTTCCCACATTTCCTTTAGACGGGAACAATTCTGGGTTAAAAATTTTGAGATGGGTGGATGGCCCCATCCCTCAAATGGGAGCCACATGTATCCACAGGATCCTCCTGGCCCTCTGGGTTTCTGTCCTGTCTCCTCCCATATCTGATCCTGATCCTCTTCCTGCTTCCACCCAGGTCCCTCACTCCCTCTGCCTCCAGTGATTATTTTGTTCCCCCTCTAAGTGGGATTGAAGCATCAACACTTGGGTCTGTCTTCTTGTTAAGCTTCATATGTTTCTTTCTCTCTCTCTCTCTCTCTCTCTCTCTCTCTCTCTCTCTCTCTCCCTCCATATATATATCACAGCATACACCTGCAGCACTATAGTCTCAATACCCAAAAGTTGGAGACAAGAAGGATCAGAAATTCAAGGTCATCCTTGGCATTACAACAAGTGAGTAGCTAGCCTGAGCTATGTGAGAGTCAGTATCAAAACAAAATAGAAAACAACCAAAAAAACCCCCACAAAACCAAAAAATAAAAGATATAGTCCCCTGGTTACAATAGCATGTGACTATAATCTCAGTATTAGAGTCATAGAAATATAGGTATCTCAAATTTAATATCACCCTCAATTACATAGAAATTGAGCAGATATAAAAAGTAGGCCCATATAACTTCCCAATCTGGCTTCACGTTTTATTTCCACCAACTCATCGACAGCATTAAAGGTGAGGGGAAAAAAAGAGATAGGAAAAGACTGTTCATGAACATCATGGCAGACAGTATTTGTAATCCACTTTCCCTTTTGAACAGAAGCTATAAATGGCACTTGGTGGCAATAAATCCAGACATGGAATGTGCTGGATTCCTGTGGCGATTCAGAGTCCCATCAATATTACTCCTTGTTAAAATTCTAATTGTATTTAGGACATGAGAGATTTTAGTCAGAGGTAAGAAGACATTTGGAGTCAACTCTTCCAGTTATAGCTAGAGGATTTTTATTTCATCTTCATACCGTTCAATAAATAACAACACTCTTTCCCCAGAAATATGGTGTATATTGGGTAGAAGTTTTCACAATACTGTGTTAAAGAATTACAGTCTTATCTCTATTCTCCCTTTCTTCATGGAAGGATACATGTCCCTCTGCTGTCACTTATACCTAATGTCAGGGGGTTTGCTATTTTAGTGTGAAGATATAGAAAATGGGGCTTCTCTAAAGGAGACCCTGATGAGAAATGTAGCTTTCCATCTTTAAAAGGAAGCTTAAATAGTTACATTTCAAAGTAGTAACTCATTTTCACTCAAGTGGTTAATTTTTTTCGAAAAGAATATTAATAATATAATCACTGTTAATTGGAGAAATATGTTCTGATTTTTTTTTCCCTGATGGCATTATCACTTCTTTGAATGACTCTTGTCTTAGGGTCACTACTGCTGTGATAAAACACCATGACCAAAGCAAGTGGGGGAGGAAAGGGTTAATTTAGCTTACACTTCCGTGCTGTAGCCCATCCCTGAAGAAAGTCAAACAGGGCGTGAAAGTGGAGGAAAGAAATGTTGCAGAGGTCATGGAGGACTGCTGCTCACTGTTCTGCTCCTGGTATCTTGCTCAGTCTGATTTCCCAGGCTTGCCAGGACTATTTGCCCAAGAATGACATCATTCACAATGGTCTGGGCCCTCCCACATTAGTCACTAATTAAGGAAATTCTCTAAGGCTTGCTTATATCCAATCTTACTGTCTCAGTTAAGGCTCCAACCTCTTCAGTGACTTTAGCTTGAGTCAAGTTGGCATAGCCAGCATGACTTTGAAAATTAATAGAAAAAACTTACTTTCTAAGAATATGGTGTGTGTGTGTGTGTGTGTGTGTGTGTATGCTCACATACAGAGACAGAGAGAGAGAGAGAAAGAGAGAGAGAGAGAGAGAGAGGGGCAGGCAGAGACAGAATAATCGGAGAGATGAATAATTTATTTGGGGGATGCTAAAGTTTATAAAATCATTGTGTAGCTCTTCCATACACATAAGAATATATTACAAAACATTCTCTCATGTTCTGTATTTGTAGACCTAACAGCTTCTATTCAGATTTACTCGAGTAAATAAAATTTCATGTAACTAAAATTTGTGTGTTCTCATACGAAATGAAGATATTTACGCATTGTCCTTGTCTAAAGAAAATGCAGAGACAAAAATGGAGCAGAGGCTTAAGGAAAGGCCATCCAGAGACCACCCCACCGTGTGATCCCTTCCATCTGCAGACACCAAACCCTGACACTATTGCTGATGCCATGAAATGCTTGCAAACAGAAGCCTGGTATGGCTGTCCTCTGAGAGGCTCTGCCAGCACCTGACTAAGACAGATGCAGATACACACAACCACTGGACTGAGCCCAGGGACCCAAATGGAAGAGTTAGTGGAAGAGCTAAAGGAGCTAAAGGTGATTGCAACCCCATAGGAAGAACAAGAGTATCAATTAACTGGACCCCTCAGAGCTCCCAGGGACTAAACAGACAAGAGTGTACATGGGCAGGTCCATGGCTCCCGCTACATATGTAGCAGAGGACTGACTCAACTGGCATCAGTGGGAGGGGAGGTGCTTGGTCCTGTGGAGGCTTGATGCCCCAGAGAAGAGGGATGCTAAGGGGTAAGGTAGGAGTAGCTGGGTGGGATGGGGAGCATCATCTTAGAGGCAAAGGGGATGGGGATGGGGTGGTGAGTTTATGGAGGGAAGACCAGGAAGGGAGATAACATTTGAAATGTAAACAAATAAAATGATTAAAATTTTTAAAAAGTTAACGACATAATTTTTTACCAAAAAAATGTGACACATCATTCATTTCCTCCATGACAGTTTCTGTCTCTCAGAAGAATGATGATACAAAGTTGTGGTTTAGTTAAATAAAACAGTTTACTAAGTTAGAATAAACTCAGTCAGTGGGGGAATCTGGCAGCTAACACATTTATTTGTGTGTCAAGTAAAAAATTATGTTCCAACTTTGAAGATTCACTTAACAAGACGAGCAGCTCATTTCTGGAAGAAAAAAAAAAAACAAGTATATGGCTATAAAAATAATTTTGCAAAAAATCCCATGCGTTGCAAAAGAAGTGTTGATACAGTATTATCTTCCAAAGAATTTATAATTTTAAATAATTATAAACAAAGAAATGGAAGATGACAATTATTGAATTACAAAAACTGACTTTTAAATGTGGTTTGTATGATTTCTTAAAAATGAACAGATTCTTATCTAAGTGTTCATTAAATGTATTAATCCAGCAGCTAGAGAGGTGGCTTAGGAATTAAAAGTACTTGTTTTTGCAGAGGACCAAAGTTCAATTCTCAACAGCACATGGTGCTCTTATATCTTCTCCTGACTCCTGTGGACACCTGCACACATCCGTTACACATGCAGATACCCAGGTACACACGAACGTATACAACAAGGCAACAAGTGACTCCTCCAAATCTTTTATAATTTTATCCCTTGTCCGTTTGTTTTGCATTCTGTTAAGTATTTCAACCTTCTTCTGTGTACAGCCATTAACTTATAGAGTTATTTCTGCATCGCCACCAAACTAGTTAGACTGCCAGACTTGAGAATTGCAAAGTCATTTTTGGTTATTGATTAACACTGTAAAAAGAAGAAACAACACGCCCATATGGTTTTGGGGTACATTTGAAGTACAAAGGGGAAACTCTACAAAGTGGTTCTGCACAGCTATAAAAGTGTTGTACCACTTTGGACTATTCATATTCGGTGTCATTTATCCTTACATTTATCAGTGGATGAAAAACGTCATACTTCTGGGATCTGGAGAGATGCCTCAGTGTTATGAGCACTGTCTGCTCTTTCAGAGGACCTGGGTTCAATTTCAAGCACTCATATGGTAGTTCACAATTGTCTCTAACTCCAGTTTTTGGGACCTGACACCCTCAAACAGGCATCCATGCAGTCAAAACATCAATGCACATAAAATAAAAATAAATATATTATTTAAAAATACTATCTCCAACCAAGCATACTTACTTCAACAGTTATAATTTCATATTTTAAAATTTAAATTTGGAACAATATAAAATATTTCTGTGAATATCATTTCTGTACTATAATATGTCTAACCTCTAGAGTTGGGAATAAAAGAAATAAATAGAATATATTTGATTCTGTTAAAAGAACACTCATTCTCTACCATTCACTAAGAACTATTCTAAAGGAGAATGTGAAAACAAATGTCTGACAATCGGCACCTACTACAGAGGTCCTTACAATTTTGTAGCATGGATTTATGTTATCATAAGCAGTGTTGATACCTAAGAAGAAGTAATACAGTTGTTGAGAAGACACTATATTGAAATTTTAGAAAAATAGCTATATTCAGGCACAAGGTAAAATCTTTATAGACAAAAAAGGTAATTAGTTAGAGAGGTGTATGGATAATCTAATTAGTGAGATAAGAGAGGCCAAGAGAAAACTGAGGAGCTGTCCAGAGAAGTCTAGGAAATTGATGGTAAGTAAGCAAAGAAAGGAAATTCAATTTTGATAAGATTTGGAGAACTAAAATGTTGTCAATTTTCTATTCTAGTGAAATCTAGTAAAATTGCTTTCTATGCTGGAAGTGTTATAGATACTAACGACTCCAAATAACTTAGTATTTCTGAAAAATTAATCCAAATGTAAAAGTAAGGAACTACTTTTGGTGAATAGAGAAGAGAGCAAAGAAGCTAGCTATGTGTTACATGTCTGCAATGTTAGCGCTCCAGAAAACTGAGGAGAAGGAATTGCAAATGTTAGCGCTGATTGAAATGTCAGTCTCAAAAACAAACAATTAACCACACCCCTCAAAAACAAAAACCCAGCATCAACTACAATGAATAAGTAGAAAAAACAAGGAGAAGAGGGAAGATCAGGGGAAAGAGAAAGAGAAGGAGGAGGAGGAGGAGGAGGAGAGTGAGGAGGAGTGGGAGAAGAGGGAGGATCAGGAGAGGAAGAGGAGGAGAGGGAAGAGAAGGAGGAGGAGGAGGAGGAAGAGGAGGAGGAGGAGGAGGAGGAGGAGGAAGAGGAGGCAGAGGAGGAGGAGGAGGAGGAGGAAGAGGAGGAGGAGAGTGAGGAAGAGTGGGAGAACAGGGAGGATCAGGAGAAGAAGAGGAGGGGAGGGAAGAGAAGGAGGAGGAGGAGGAGGAGGAGGAGGAGGAGGAGGAGGAGGAAACTAAAAAAATGTTCTAAGGTAAAAAGCAGTAGATGTGTTTAAAAGATGTGAGCACTAAATGGTGTTAAAAATCATCTTCTATTTAGTAAGAGAAGTATTATTCAATTCCTTATCTATGACTTTTACAAGCTAGAAATGGTTATGAAATCTTAGCTTCCTATGTGTCTTTGGAAGGTGGATTTAATTCCCCCTTCCTTAAGTTTGTCCTGGATTTATTAAGGCTTGTTTAAGTCTAGTACACTGATACATACCTGTAAGTTCTAGCCCTTTGTTTTGTATGGGCGACTCAAATGTAAAAGCCATGTGCAAAATATAATATGCAATAAACTTAGTGGAAAAATAATATACGTTTTTGATTTGTTTCCAACTTGCAGTTTGGTGAAGTTTTACACGTGATATCTGATTTCTGCACCTCATTACTAACTTATACTCAAAAAATGGTGTCATATGATATGCATATGAAGATGTGGGTGTGGCTTTGCACTGCTAATGTTTATATTAAGCAAAGATTGAATATGGGGATATTATTATCAGACATTTGGTTTGAAACTAATTGAATATGACATTTTAGTTTTGCTTATGCACATTTTGTCTTTTAATGATTAAATAATGTCCTGAATAGGAAAAAGATTCTTGTTTGGACAACAGAAGAAAGTGGAAGTTGTCTTCAAAGCCTGTCAAAAATGACAAATCATGAGTCATAAAGGATGTACAGTTTCTGCTTACTTTGCTGATTTGTGTCAACTGCAGAGGTTAAACACTGCATATATACTTTCTTCTAGGAACTACTTAAGAAATAGAAAAAATAGAACCAAGCTATTACTTAAAATACTAAAGTAGCAAAATTGATGAACAGAGTTAAAATTTGATTTTGAATAGTTTTCTCAAAAACAAACAAACAAACAAACAAAAACCAACCAACCAAACAAACAAACCCATGACTTCCCTACTGGAGAAGTCATCAGGCAACTTTTGAAAGGATCCCCAGTGACATCCTATGGTGTCCATATTTGTTGAGTCTGTTCTTGCTTGGAATATAGCTGACCAGTATGTAATATATAACCAGGGGAATATTGTGGAAATGAATGTAGAATCTCAAGTTTGCTGAGTCATAATGGACGTTAAAGCAATTTTCTTCCTCTTTGATCATATTGGTGGATGCCAGACCTTTAGTAGGGACACTTACACCATCATATGAAATGGTCCATATTGTAAGCCTTTTTCACTGAAAAATGTATGAATTTACTTGAAAATAAATTTTCAGGTCCCAATCAATCTTTCAGGTAACGTTAGCCCCAGATGAAACCTTGACTTCAGTTTCCTGAGAAACACTGAAACAGAACATGGAAAATGTCTAACTAAGCTATTCTTGCAATTCAGACCCCACAGATACTTTGCAGTATCTAAACATTGCCAATTTAAAACTGATAAACTTTGGAGTAACATATATCCACAGTAACTGCTGGGAGTTGTTTTGCAGGTGATTCTTCATTCAAAAGACTTGTGGTTTTTTTGAACAAATGCTCTCAGTCAGGAGATGTGGATCCACAGACATCAGAGGCTTATTATTGAAAATACTGAGATAAACTAACCTTTTTATGAAAACCTTGGTCGGAAAGTTGCAAGTATCGTTGTAAAAGAATGGTTTCCTTATGGGGGTCTGGGGACAGCTCTCCACACCCTGCCGATGCTCACAGATCATGAGTAGAAGAAAGAGTCCAAGATGACTGTGGATGTAGACTACACAGAGACAGGGACAGGCTTCACCACAGAATAATCACAGGCTGTGCCTTTCCTTATTTGAGGAGTGAATATGGAAGACTGTTATAGAGTCTTTGCCATTTATACATATGTAAGTTTCATTAATTAGTTCAAAGAATTTTAATTTACTGCTATGATTGTTCAAGAGAAATTTACAAAAATTCGTTTCTTATCATAAGCATGCACAGGCATGCAAACATACACACACACACACACACACAGAGAGAGAGAGAGAGAGAGAGAGAGAGAGAGAGAGAGACAGACAGACAGACAGACAGACAGAAATTAGACTGCCTATAGAAATGTTATGGTAGAACCGGAGAGATGACTCTTTGCTTAAGGGCACTTGCTGCTCTTTCGAAGGACCTGAGTTCAGTTCGAAGCATCCACATAGTTGCTTATAACCATCTATAACTCCAGTTCCAGGGGATCAAACACCTTCCCAGACTTTTGCAGATAGGATGCATGTGTGTGGTGCATATACATACATATAGGCAAAACATTCATGCAGTAAAAATAAAGTATAACTAAAACATTGATTTAATGTGCCAGACTCCTGTCTAACATAAATTTTTTAGATTTGGCATGCTTAATTTTTTGTAATTTTTTTCTGCTTTGTGTCTTTGTATCTCTGTTACTATGCTAGTCTAAAATATTAACATACATATCCAGTGAACCATCTAGCTGATAAGGTTAGCCAGAAAATACCCACTCAAGTTGACTTCCTGTTTATGTGCATTTCTGTAATTACTTAAGTATAGGTCAAAAGTTACAATATTCTTTGTCAGTTAATAATTAACAGTATTTTGATCACTCAGGAGTACACACCTTTAATCCCCCTTCTTTAGAGACACAGAGAGGTGGATCTCTGTGAATTCAAGTCTGGTCTACATAGTAAGCTCCAGGACAGCCAGAGGTACATAGTAAGACCCTGTTTTGAAAACAAACAAACAAGCAAAAAAAGCAAGCAAGCAAACAAACAAACAAACAAAATATTTTGAATATTGAAAAGGCATTGGAAGGCTGGATATTTATGGAATAAGTACTAATTATCAAACAAATTTAATTTTAGAGAAGGCAGCAAAATGAGTGAGTTAAACTTTGAGACCTAAGTAAAAAATCTTGCGTTTCAGCATTACATACATTTCAACTGTGAGTGGCTGTACTGCACAGATCCTGCTTGTTCAGTTTGCCATATGTATGTCACTTATAGCATGATGGTGATGTATGAAGATTAAAAGATACTCATACCTGTGTTCCAGAAATAATTGGCTATTTCATGTTTATTTAAATAGTATTGAATTTGACTTGAAGTAAACTATTTTATAGGTATAGAAAGAAATCCAGTTTCTATCATGTGAATATAAACTGAACCATTCACACTATGACCAGAGTTTCATACCTGACTATCATTTTATACAGGAAATCTTGCACACAGTAAACTATTAGATTGAGTTATGTTTCAGGCAACAACAACAACAACAACAACAACAACAACAACATCAGCAACAACAAATGAAAAAGAAAAACATTTATTTGTTAAATCATAGACATTATCAACTATATGTGTTTTTAAACTAATAAATTTTATTTAGTGATTCCAGTTGTTTTGGTAATGTCTTAAACCTCCCCCTTCCTTTAGAAACCACAGTCTTCTCAGGAAAACTCTCTAGATACAGGCTTTATCACTACAGGGCAGTTATATTATGTGCTATGTTGTTGATTGCACAATGTGACATTCCAGGCTTTGTGCTCACTATTGCCAGGACTAGCAGTCACAGTAGAATCCTCAGCAAATACGTGGCTTTATTCACCACAAAGAGAGAGCCACAAGGCAACAGAGTTCCAGAGAGGCTTTTCCTAAGAGAACTAAGATAATTAGCCTCAACAGGAGATAATTTCAGTTCACCGGGTGGCTGTTGTTTTAAGTCTTTCTGGGAAATTTGGATTTTCCATTGATAGCAGTTTTAACATGTCACACTGGAGCCAGAGTGAATTAAAGTGAAGAGCTACACAGTCTAAACAAACATTCCTCGCATTATCAGAAGCCTGACAACATAATAGCATAAAAGAGTCACGTGGTCACATTCACAAGTAATGCAGGAACAATTAAAAAAAAAATCAAAGAAACGCTACATTTCCTGAACTAAGAGTCCCAGTATGCTTAAAATCACTGCTTTTCCTTCTTCCTCGCCCTACCTACAGTTTTACAGTGTTGTAAGTTGTAAATAATACAGGACTGGTCGCTTGAATGACTCTCATGATTAGTCTACCTTTGACCGAGTTTTGAAAAATTGGTGGTCTGGGCAGACGTTGCAAGACAATGTTGAATGTTTAAGTCTTGAACCCACTATTAGAATTGGCATGTTTAATTTTTGTAACATTTTCCTGTTTCTACCGAAATTGCATCATCATTCAATGAAGCTAGTAGTTGTAATTTATGTTTCTTAAGACTGTTAAAAGGACTTGATCATATGTACAATTTTTTAAAATGTAGTTTATATATTAAAAGTGAAATGCACTGCCATAGACTTTTTCTTATTTTTGGAACTAGTTGGCTTCAAAAATAACTCATAAAAATTTTTAGAATTATACGCACCAGTAAACTCCAAAGTGAAAGACTTAAAATGGAATTCTGGAAATCCAGTAGTGTGCTTCCACTTTTTGATGGAGCCTCACAGATGGTGAGACCACAGTAATGTAGTTTTCAGTGTAGAACAGATTAATCTGGAAACAGTCCCATGGTCTTCATTGCTGTATGAGGAAGGCTGTCTTACTTATATTTCAGAATGTCTTCAGTCTTAACTTCCTCTCAGCATGTACTCATCAAAGAAACCTTGACCAAACAGGCTCCTAGCTTGCTGACCACACCCCCCAGGGTTCTCAGAAACAGCAGCTTTGGATGTTCTGATCCCACAAGCACATTTCAACTTGCCCAACCCTCTTGTATTGTCCAAGAGAAAGAAGGCAATCAAAGATCCCAACATAAAATCATTTTCAGATGAAGGGTTTTGCTGTTGTTGTTGTTTCAGAGTTTTTTGGTAAACAGCACACTTTATTCTTAACTTCTCCCTGTTCAGGTCTCTTTCAATCACTATGTTTTTTATTAATTCAGAGATTGACGTCAAGTGACTCTTGAGTAGGAATCCCAAGATACACTAAAACAAACAGTGATCAAAATTCACTTCCACTTATTTTTAACTCTCTGCTGTCATTAATCCTGGCAGGCTGTTGAGGGAACACCATCATCTCTATCTTTAGGAAATATATGAGCAATTCAGAGATAAGTCTTAGAAAAATAATGACTATAGAAGCTACATTGTGAAAATGCTAAGAGAAAAAAGAAGAAGAAGAAGAAAAGGAAACAAAGTACTAGGAGAACAATAAAAAAGATAAAGGTTTCCCAAACATCCCCAGCTCAGTGGTTCCCAAACTGGGCCATAGAGAAGAAACATGTTGGAAAATCTGTGTAGAAATCAAGATTAGCATGTAGCTGGAACTTGCTGATTAAGTTTGTCTGAAGATGGAAACTGAAAAAAAAAAAAAACCAAAGAAAATTTAAAAAAAAACCTGTCTTGATAGTTTTAGGGTACACTGGGATTTACAAACATGGATATACACTATGCAGGTGAAAGTCAACTATAAAATGTTCCACAATTTTGTCCATATCCACAGTCCTCGTAAGCATTTTCTATTTGAGTAAAGTATCCCAAACTAAGTTCCATTCCCTCAGCCCATAGCTTCAGGTAATTCTGCCTCAATCTGGTTGCTTTATTTCCTCTAAGAATACTGGGATTTCATACAAGTGTTGGCTGACTTCTCCTTCTCCTTATGATGCACTATCAGTGATAAGATTTTTATCTTGGAGACACCGCAATTACAATTGATTGATTGTGTGATTTTGTATATGTAGAGAACACAATGTACAGAGACAGATGTATACCAACCCATACAGGTCTCCTGAGAACAGTACATACACAACATGTTTCACCCTCTAGCCTCGTGATGTGCTGCTAGTGACTTATTGATGGAACACTAGGGGCGGTAACCAAGTGTTCCTCACAAACACGTTGCTGAGTGTTTTTGCATTAATACTCTAATTTCCCTGAGTAGTCCTGGGTTCAAAGGACTGACTTCATCAATACCTGTTACAATTTGTAGCTATTTTAACAAGAAATGTTGGAGTTGAGATCCAATCGCAATATTCAGTATAATATCACCTATGAATTAGGAGATGTGGGGAGCCTGGTGGTTGGAGAGAGAACATGATAAACAAGAAGGAAAGGAGCATAAGATAACACACATGGCTACCTTTCATGGGAGCCATTTTTTCTCTCACAAAGTAATGGGCTGGCCTGACTTTTGAATCCTCGATTTATCATTTTATCATGATAATTTATTAGCAAATATTGTTCTTTCACAATTTCACACAAGTGCACTGCATAGTTTGGTTCCTGCTCATCCTTCCCCTCCTTTGCCTACTATTCATACCTCTGCCCTGTAAATCCCTTTGCCCTATTTACTACGTCACAATTTGTTTAGAGCTCCAAAGGGTCTAATCAGGATTGTCTCTGTGCTCCTGAGATTTGAACTAAGCATTAGAGCCTGGTGGACTCAACAGTGGATACTACTTAATACCATGACCCTTCTTTCCCAGAATTTGTCAGTTGATAGGAGAGAAAAGTGGTAGGGCCTTTGGGGGGTCCCTTCTGTCTCTGTTGCTGACTTCTCTGGACCCAGATCTAATGTTCTCAGCTGACATTATGATAATTATAAGCTTGACATTTTATACCAGTCTTGTTTACTAGTGCAATAACACTTTTTAAAATGCATGTTTGTTTGTTTGTTTGTTTGTTTATTTTTGGTTTTGGTTTTTTGAGACAGGATTTCTCTGTGTAGTCCCGGCTGTCCTGGAACTCACTCTGTAGACCAGGCTAGCCTTCAACTCAAACATCTGGCAGGTTTATTTTTTTAATTAAGCAATTTTCATTACATTTTAATTTGTTATTTTTTGGGGGGTGGGGATGTGAATGTCACGGTGTGTGCCTGTGAGTCTCCATCTCGTGTGTGTGCGTGTGTGTGTGTGTGTGTGTGTGTGTGTGTGTGTGTCAGAGGACAAATTCTTGGAGTTGGAGTTGGTTCTCTTCCTACCATGTGGGGCCTAGGTATCACACTCAGATCATCAGTCTTGGGGGTGAGCACCACTTTCACCTTGCTGGTTTCAAGGTTTATTTATTTTTTAAAACTTTATCAGAAGACATTTTTTTCTTCTTGTCTGATAATAATTCCAAGAAGCATTATACCCAGGGATGATTAAGCATTATGAGTTGCTGGGTTTGTTGTTGGTTTTGGTTTTTGTTTTTTTCTACCCCAAAGCCAATTTATTGAAAATGGTAGTCCTTCTGTAACATCCTTAGACAAATAAATATAAATTGTTGCAGAGAGTCTATCTGAGTTCAATCAGCTTGACTGGGTTAAGATAGAAAAATCATTAACCAAGAGCCCCCTGAAGGAAACAATACATTTATTTCCTTCTTGAGTTAAAACCAACAATAACATTGAACCACTAAAAGGCAGATAAATTACAGAAAGGAAAAAATAGTCAACTTCTGGCTTTATGTCTCTTCCATTGAGAACTGTTATGTCAAGTATATGGAGTGATTTTTGGTCTTGCTACATCTGTGTACAATCAAATTCCACTTCCAGATTATGCAGGTATTCTAGAAATGCTGAGCTTAATTTTCAACCCATAACACAAAAATCTCTCTTAACCAAGGTACAGGGAAAAGAACTCATGATACAGTGGAAATTACAATCTGTAAAAATGTACCAGTCTTGAGAGGTATCAATAAAACACTGGATCACTGAAGTAGTTCACACGGTGCCTTCTAAATGCTTAGCACTCAGCTTCCAGTGATTGCACTGGGAAAATGAGTGAGCAATGAACAACTGAGTGAGCAGTGGTCTCAAGCTCCTTTATTTTGACTTTAGCAGTTATTTTAGTTTTAACTCTGAATGTTGTATATAGAGGAAGACTTGTTACTCTATGCTTTGACCAGCTTCATAAAGTATTTATTTTCTTCTAATGAAGCCCATCATGAATTTTTTAAGATAATTAATTATGACAAGAAAAACATCTTCAGATTTAGTAGCCATTTAATGATCATTTAAGTGTCTTTAAAAGTGTTGAACAACAAAGAAAACTGTCAAAGAACAAGGAAACAATGTCTAGAGTGGAGAAATAGTATCAAGTCCCAAAGCACAGATAGAAGGGATTATTAGTTCTGGCGTCTTAAGCGCAGAGGAAAATCGTAGTCCACAATAAATTCCCCATATTATTTTATGGGGATGTAGAATATAAAGGTTAAGATTACAGAGAGACTAATTTAATCAATATATTCAACATACATGTGTTGGAATACTACACTGACTCTCTTCAATATGAACAATTAATACATTCTAATTTTAAATATAAACCAAATATATTTAAGATTATATAAATGTGCATATGCCAGATGATTAAGGGTAAAGAATTCATGAACTTGAGAGAGAGAGAGAGCAGGGTAGGCACTTGGAAAAGGTTGGAGTGAAGGAAAAGAAGAGAAAATAGTGTAATTATAATTTCCAAAGATAAAATTATTATAACAAAGATAAAACAAAATTACATTCTAGATCTTTCGGACAAGCCTACTCCTTCCATATATCTCCATATCTTCAGAAATAAGAATTTCACCTGCTCAGCTCAAAAGAATGAAAACTGTCTTTCACTCTTCTGTTTCTCTCATATCTAAATTGGACCCATCAATCAATCATATGGATTTTATTGGTGAAAACGGAAGACTAGATACTCTAAGGGGAACATAACATAAGTTTGAAAACCATAGAAGCAAGTTTTTTTCTCATGTAAGAGTTTAAGGAAGATAGTTTTATTTCAGTCTCTAGGAAAATGATGAAGATTTGTGGTATCAAACATGTTTTCCAGAAATAATGAAGAAGTAAATTCAGGACCCTTGTCTTCAGAAGGTTGGCTTACAGGTGTCTCACAGTGCCTTGGTCTGTATCTCACTGAACAATGATCTGAAAAGGAAGCTAGGAAATGCAGCTTCTAGCTGGTACTTATTATGGCCAGGAAGAAGGAAGAACAGATGTAAGAGAGGGATACCCTTGTGTGTTTCTAAAATACACCTCGTCTCAGTTTTACACTGCTTCAACAATTAAACTTCCAGAAGCTTCTCCGGTTCTTTATCTAACACCCTAACACAAGCTTTATCTGGTATTTACTTTAGTTCCTGCTTCCCTAAGTTCAGTCACAACATTACCGTTGGCGGTGACGTCATGGAGGGCACTAGACAGTGAGATTTTATTCCCTTATTTTTAGAGTAATGGGATACTGATTTTGGTTTCCACCATGGCCCGCCCTCAATTGCAGTTTATTCCGTGGGTACCCATTTCCAAAAATACCTGTCAGCAAACTTGAGTCCTCTCGACTTGGCATTCTTACCTTCTCAGCCTTCGTCTTCACCTTTCGGCTTCTAAAGTCAGTTCTTGTTTGTGAGCTGAGCAGATGAACTGTTGAGAATTCATACATGCAGCTATCCCTGTCACGGGCACGATATACTGTCTAGCACTAGATGTCTCCGCCTCTGGTTCTCAGACTATTTCAATTCCTTCTTTCTCAGTCCCCCCTGCACCTTAGGTAGAAGGGTTTCATTGTAAATGTACCAATTGTGTTTGGGTACCCCACAGTCATTGACCAGTGGTGGAGCTCTGTGATAGTCTTCATTTTCTGTGAAAATAAGCTTCTTTGTCAAGAGATGAGAGTTACACTTATCTTGGGCATAAATGTATTAAGAATACAGTTAAAAATTAGGTTCAGTTAGGAGAAGGGCAGTAGTGGGTTCTTGTGTAGGGTCTATGATTTCTCCAGCTTAGGTTTCCAGACCAGGTGTGAATTGCCTCCTATTGATTAGGTGAGTCTAATCAGACAGTTGTTTACCACCCAATGTATGGGCCTCTATAGCATCATTGTGTTTATCTTGCAGAATCAGTCATTGTTGTGGCTCACAAACCTTATTGCAGGATAAAACTATTGGCTGCTTTTCTCCCTTGGCAATTTGCACAACACCTTCTGATACTATGAGTGCTAGTCCTCACAGGGCTTGGGGACTGACATCAGGTCAGTTCCAGCTCTCTTTCTCTGAGTCCTGTGTCTAATATACATGGTGTCTTCAGCATAGCATCTTACCTTCAAGTTCTGGGAGGCAACCCAGAAATAGATGTAAAGTACAAAACACAAAATCTATCAAAATAATATCCTCTTTGCTATTGTGATAAAGATGCACAGGAAGCAGCACAAATTTATTTGCCACAGTTTTTGTTAAGCCTGAGATGCCCAAGAGAAAAGCCAGTTCTGCAGTTTTGTCAGGATGGACTTTGGTCAAGACCACTCTTGGTTTCTCAGTGAGTAGCCCCAGGCACATGTTGTAGGGGCCTTTAAGAACAACAGACCAATATGGCCACCATATTTTCCCATGTGGCTATGTTTCCAAGAACTACAATTCCCAGTGTTACAGAAACTTATCTGGTCCTTGGGCAGGTGGAGCTTACAAGTTAACTTTTGGTCTTATATTTTCCTAAGTTTGAAAAAAAATACATTCCTACAAGTTAACTATAAATAGCCCCACTGATAAACGTTACACACAACCAAGAGAAAAGGAAGCAAATTATGGATGAAATGGTAGAGTTCAGAAGTATCTTAGAAAAAGCTTAAATTCCCAGATAATTTAGTTTCAGAAGGTAACTATGGTTCCTCTCTTCTTCTTCTTCTTCTTCTTCTTCTTCTTCTTCTTCTTCTTCTTCT
>JADRCH010000216.1:5224461-5246974 GCA_019843965.1 Rhynchomys soricoides
CTTCTTCTTCTTCTTCTTCTTCTTCTTCTTCTTCTTCTTCTTCTTCTCCTTCTCCTTCTCCTTCTCCTTCTCCTTCTCCTTCTTCTTCTTTCTTCCTCTCTCTTGTTTTTATCTTATTTTATTTTTTGTTTCAAAGTTGGCTCAAGTTTGGGCAAAAACACTTTGACACACTTCATAGTATTTGCTGGCTTTCATCAAAATGGTCTTGTTACCCTAAAAAAATGGACAAGAATTAGACTAGATACTCTGTTTTCTAAGTCATAAAAATTTAGATGATGAAAAATAGTACATAAGTATTTATCCACTGATAGGTATATTTAAAAATATCATGATATAATTTTTTAGTAACATAAAATTTTATCATCATATTCATCATAAAATCTTATTCATAAGTGTGAATTCATAAAAGTGTCATTTCAGAAATCATATTCTTTAATGGACACACCTAGGCACACCCACAATCCTAGTTATTTCTACAAACTCCCCGGCAGTAGTGGCCACAATAAATTCATAACAGCATTTAATTTCACGGAAACTCAATAGAACTTTGATCTGTTGAAATAAAAGTGCAAAAGGTTTCTGGGTGTTGAAAGAATAATTTAATAGCTCTCTGCAGAGTTTCTACTCGACACATTTTATACTAGTCATGGAAGGGTTAGTACCACAATTACTTTCATTACGTTCTATAGTGCTATCTGAGATGACCACTGCCCCCAAACCACCAGAGTGTTCTTGAGTTTAAAGACTCACTTCCTTAACAAAATGAGGCTGTATCAGTGCTGCTTTAAAATGAGACAGTGCGTATAAAAGTACTTTGAAAAGTTAAAAGCATCATATAGAATGGAGACTCTGTTTTGGAAACACTTAACTAAAATTTCAGATTTTGATAAATGAAAAAAATAAGGGGTGGGGGGACCTGAAATGCTTTTGTTACTGTTTTTTAGCTTCCCTGTGCAAATGCTTTCAATGGAATCTGTGCCGTCCATTAACACAGGAAGACCACTGATACACCAATCGTGTAAGGCAAGATCAAGCCTTGAGGTCTCCTTTGAGTTTACTCCTGAAGTGTGTTTTCCCGCCTATTTTGCCGCTAAGTAAATGCAAGTTTATTCGTCTTTCTAAGTTGTGGTAACTAGCTGAGGAGAATTCAAAAAATTATTTGTCTTTCCAACGATTTTCTTTTCCTAAGGCTAGTCTGATAATCTTCACTTGAATGATTCTCCTTAAAGGTATGGATAGCTGCATTTAAATCTTCACTTTGGTAGGAGAAGATATATACAAAGTCTTCTTATCGGTGAAGCATTAAGAAACAGTCACACTAGAAGAAAAAAAAAGAAAAAGAAAAGCTATACCCAGTACAGCTGCTAGATAGCTCTATCTCCCTCTACTGGCTAAACAATTATGCCAGTTTCTGTGTGTTACTAACCTAAAACCCTTCATTCACCCCCGAAACAGGCAGGAAAAGGAAAGAAAGCCACTCATACAATGCTAAAGTCTTTACACCATATATAAGAATATAAATATGAGTATCTATTAAGCAATACTCAAAAGGAAAACTTCCTTCAAAACTAGAAAAAAACCCTCAAGACAATTCTTTTATTTTTCTTTTTCCTACTTTATTTACATTTCAAATGTTTCCCCCTTTCTAGATCTCCCCTTTGGAACTTCCCCATTTCCTCCCCCCTCTCCATGCCACTATGGGGGTATTCTCCCACCCACTCACCCATCCACTCTTGACATCCCTCCTTGGCATTCTCCTATACTGAGGGATCTAACACCCTCAGGCCCAAGGGCCTCTCCTCCCCCTGATGGCTAACAAGACCCTCCTCTGCCACATTTGTGGCCAGCACTATGGGTCCCTAAAATACAAGCACACCGTGTTCTCTGTGCACAAGGCATCTACATCTGTACAAGACAGATAGAAAGCAACTGAACCCTTAACAAAAACCTCATCTCACCAAACCTCATGGTTGAGGACGTGGGTACCGTAAGAACAAAATGAAACAAAACCCGATGTTATAAACCTTTGTGGTAAGTAGCTTATTAGGACAGACGCCGGGAAGAGTGAGTAAAGGCAAACCCGAGTTTAGGTATTTTAAGCGGCAAATCATGTTTTCTTCAAGTTCATAGGTTAAACAAGTAAGTGGTTTCTTCACACATAGGCCCTTCCTTAAAAAAAAAAAAAAAAAAAAAAAGAGGGCAAAACCGATGAAGCCGGTTTCTCCCTTAGAATCCCAGCTCTCCGGAGACCGGCCCCACAGTAAGTGGAACCCTGTGACATGAAGGGCCTGCGGACCGGCAGCTGGGTTCTGTCACCCTGCCTGGGGCGGTCTTGTTAGTGTAGCATGACCCTGGCGCACTCGCATAGATAATACTGGCACCTCCTTTTCACTCTAATCTCCTACCCGTCTGAGCAATTCAGCAGGAGATAGGGGCATTAGGGCCATATTATTCCAAACAACATTTAGCTGAATGGTAGCTGAAGATTGTGACAGGGAAAGACAAATTCTCCTGGCCAAATACTTTGCTTCCCAGAAATGTTTCCCATTTTAGAGCTTTTGGGACACACACACAAAAGTCGTTCAAATGGAACCAAGATGGAAATCCCACGCCATTCTTAGCTGAACCCACACCAAAACCCTTTTGGATTTCAGATAGAAACTTCAGGCTTTTCTTAAGCAACTACAGACTATGGTAAATAAACATTAGGAAGTGTCAGTTAAACACTAAATGGTATATTTACATATTTGCACATTTTGTTGATGGTGTGTCGGATATTCACAGACAGACTACTTTTGCTGTGTGTGCCTGAATGCTTACTGCTTGCAGGTATTTCTTCTGCAATATTCCAGGCCAGGACTCTGAATGCCTGGGGTGGGGTAGTGGTATGTTGCTATTCTCATGGTGACATAGTAATCCCTGTGTGCCTTTGCAATCCAAAGAAGAAGAAAAAACAACCCATAAATTCCTCAAAGATAACTTTCAGGGCTATAATTGTGGCCCACTATTGTATTTCAAAGTGGTAATCTAAATCAATCAATATTTTATATGTCACAATATATAAGAGCTATATTTTCTATCTCTGTTGAATTTTTTTCTTCCAAAATATACAGTAGCTGGATGTTGCTGTGATGTTCTAATAATTCAGTTTGGGTTTTAAGTTCTGGCAATGGGACTTATGGGAAAAAAATAAACCATCTCTCCGGTAATCTGCAGTGCCTGGTGCTCTGAAATGAGATCAGACACTGATCATAGAGGGTTCTTTCCTGTGCGGGGGCTTGGCTTGCCAAAGGCCGGTTACTCTTTTAGCTATGTCTGTTCCTATCATAACCTCCAGTTATTCACCAAACTTAACTGAAGCCAGTCTCTCACACACCCTTATGAGGTTCACAATACCTATTACTTAGGAATAATACTAACAAATTAAAAAGTCTATTTTCATAAATTATATGCCTATTGTTTACTTTTGAGGACGGACATACAGTAATAGAGAGTTTTCCTATTTCTTTCTTTTAAACGAGTCTAGAGTACTTGTTTAATACTGGTTACAGTCTCTTCACTGATGAGCACCTTACCTAATTCTACAATTCATACTTCGTCTACGAAAAATATGTTGACTGCACAACATATTTGTATTATTTTGTTCTATTGGTCAAAGGAAATAATCTCACTGTGGTTTACTCTACTTCACAGAAATAATTTGCTTATTGAATCTGTCCTATATGTCTTAATACATTACAAAACATACCTCTTGATTCATTCATTCTCACTGAAATCACTTGACTATGTTTTCATTTATTTTTATTTAAGAATTTAGTATATAAGTACTATATTTATATTGTTGTATCTGATTCTTTCCCTCAACT
Source organism: Rhynchomys soricoides (assembly GCA_019843965.1). Classification (NCBI taxonomy): domain Eukaryota; kingdom Metazoa; phylum Chordata; class Mammalia; order Rodentia; family Muridae; genus Rhynchomys; species Rhynchomys soricoides. Next base: position 5,228,328 of record JADRCH010000216.1, read on the forward strand.
CATGTCTTCTACTTGCCCTCAAAATGACTATATATATATATATATATATATATATATATATATTCATTATTTAGTCCATTTAGTGTTCCTTGTTGTTAGTTGCTCATGTCTTTAGGGCTGATGACTTATAATTGGATAACTTATGGGGGACACCTCCCTGGAGAAAACTTAAGTATCTTCTCTCATCAGTCATTGATTTTGCCTCTAGCTCTTCATGTAGAAGTAAGGACTTGTGAAACTTCCCCATCCTCACTGGAATGTCAACTGCTATTTTCATTATGCAGGTCAACCATATTGTTGAGATTTTGTGAGTGTAACTTCCCTGCAGTGTTTAGGGGCATGAGGTATCCTGATTCTGGGACTCTTAAATCTTTCTGATCTTCTTCCACAATGATCCCCGTACCCTTAGGGGTAGGGGCTATATTGTAGGTGCTCGGCCAGCTTTGGCTGGGCATCCCACACTCACTTCTTGTCCTTTGTGTTATGACTAGCTGTAGATTTCTAGAATATTCCCAATCTGCACACACACACACACACACACAAAAGAGAAGATTCTTTGATGAGGGGTGAGAGCTTAAAATAATGATCTCCACATCTATCCATTTTCCTGCATATGTAATCATTTCATTCTTCTCCACAGATGAACAAATTTCTATTGTGTATGTATAACACATTTAACATCTATTCTGGTAAAACATATGACATTTGGCTCCTATCTTGGCTATTACAAATACTGAAGGAATAAATGTGGACACGCAAGCATTTCTCTGGTAAGTGGCTTTAGAATCCTTGGCACCAGTTGGAGTCAGTCATATGATTGTTCTATAATAGCTTTGCTGAGGAATCTCCAAACCTATCTGAGCAGTGACTGGACTAATTTACATTCTCATCACCATTGTGCTAGGGTTCTCCTTCCCATCTCCACCTCATCAGAATTTGCTTCCTTTGTTTCCTTCATAATAACCATTCTGAATGGGGTTTCATGAAATCTCAAAGTAGTATTAATTTTTATTTTCATGAGGGCTAAGGGTATTGAACACTTCAAACATATTTATTATCAATATATATTTCCTTTTAGAGACATTTAAATTGAATTAATTAGCCTGCTTTATTAAACAATTAGATGTTTTGTTGTTGAGGTTTTGGAGCTGTTTATGGTAAGTGAACTAGTCTAGAAAATCAAGCCTCACACATTTTCTCTCATACACAATCTAGATATAAATGTATACATATTAATAGAGCATAGGTGATTTGGGTAAAACAATATGAATTATTGAACATATAAAACCAATGAACCAGGAGTCACTTTAACTGATTAATGTTCTCACACTCATGGCCTTGGGGAACTTGAACACTATACTGTGTTTTATCATGTAGCCTTTGTTTGCAGCCCAGTTGAAAAGAGAACACACTCACCAGATGCTAAAATTCTCTGATACTGGATATCACAAAATCCAGAACTGTGAGAAGTAAATTTATGTTGTTTATAAGCTTCAAGAATCATGGTCTTTTATTACAACAGCCTGAATATGCTAAGATAGTATCCAAAGTTTTAGGAGAAAAGAGTTCAAAAATTCACAGGGCCAAAGAAGACTTTATCCCTAAACACAAATTTCTGAAAGAGGCCAAAACACTTGAGAGTTATGACATAACTCTAGCAGTGACAGAATAAAAAGGTCCAAGTAGGGGAGAATCACTATGTGTAATAGTTAATCATCTAAAATAATATAAGCATAATGGTAATAAAAAAAAGTAATATGGCAAAGAGTGAATGAAATTGGTAAAGCAGACATGAAAAAAAAAATTAAAGCCTGGACGACTAATGTTTTCTCTAAAGTCTGGTTGGTAATGTACAACTGTACTACAGAAAACAACTCCTTTCCATGATTTGCGATTAGGAATGAAATAACAGAGCATTTTAACTGGCCTGAGCTGAAACATTGACTGGGTTTAATATTGCAAAAAAAGTTTAAGAAATAAGAGGGTCAAGAGGATTACCTGTAGAAAGGTCTTAACCAACAAACATGCCACAAAATCAGATAGTAGAAAGCAAAGAGACAATAAAAACAAACTATGCTAGGGATAAGCTTTTCCCCTACAGCTTTGTAGTCAGAACCCTTGAGGTTCCCAAAGCAATAAGGGAAATTATCCCTTTCATTGGTTGCCCATCAAAATTGGTTGGTAATAGCCTTTTGCAGAAGATGTAATATGCCTTGATTATAGAACATAGAGAAATCAAGCTGTAACTGGATTAGAAGATTCTTTTCTCAAGGCTAGCTCTCATAGTACCTGAAAGTGTATATAATCTGCTTCAGAGAACTTTCATCAACAGTCTGAATGGCTTGTAGACTCTGTGTGCAACAATTTTGGCCAACCAGGCAAGGTAAGACCACTGGTAAAATTGTAGCAAGTCTATCATCAAGATAACTATCTTCTTTCTCATTGGATTTGATGCCCACTCCATTGGAGGGAAAACACATCTGGTATTGTAAACTCAACCAAAAGTCCACGGCTTTGAAGGCCATAGGCCTTACTGGGAAGATACTGCTATTGTTTTTCTAAATGAATGTTACATACTTGAAAAGCTGTCATTTCATTAACTATTGGTGCCCATAGAATAGTGTTGCTATCAACTTTGGCCAAGCAAGCTTCATTTTCAGTGGTCAGTGGTGACTGTAGAGAATTATAAATAGACAAAGTATAGATAATAAATGATTGTTGACTGTCAGGCCTCAAAACATCTGTATCCTGTCTATCCAAGGCTCAGGATCTATTGACTTTGGGGCATGACATAGGCTGGGCCCTCAAGAGCTCATAGCAGCTATGACTACCTACATAAAGTCGCCCCAAGATTGGTTGTTTATACAGCAGTATAGAAGTAGAGAGGGTCATGGGGGTCCTAACCTTCCCAGGGGATGTAAACACAGATGGTATAACTATTGAAGGGACTAAGAGAGACTTTTCCTTCATTGGTGTATCCACTAGTAAGATGCATACGCTCTTGTAAACAGCCTCCCATCTATACTCTTATCTAAAGCCCAATGAAACTCAGTGGATCATCAAACTAAAAATCAACATGACAAAGGAAAGGGACATGTTGGGAAGAGGGATCAGGAAGGGAATAAAAGGAGATATCAGGAGGAGAACATGATCTAATTCCACTATGAATGTATAGAAAATACCATAATGAAATCCATTACTATGTACAATGAATAATGAGTATATGCTAAGTAAAAGGGTGAAGGAACAAATTTGGAAAATAATATCAAGAGCACAGAGTTAAAAAAAGAGAGAGCCACAAAACTTCTTGACACAAGTCTTGCTTTGTTATTCAACTTTGAGAGACAGGAACCATTGAAATTGCAATTTTAGCATTTATGATGCTTCATCTGAGTGAAATTTCATCCACATATCGATGTCACTTAGCTCAAAATATTTTAGCTGTGGTTTTTCTCCTTTGACTTGTAAAATACTTAAAATACTCAGTCTATGACTATATCGAGTCTTTCTAGACTTCTACCACTTAGTTTTGTTTTAATTCCAGTGCAGGAAAGAAACACTCTGCAAATATCAGTCTTTGAAAATCAATTTGAAAATTATTTGCCAGGATGCAGTAACATGGTGAAGGGTCTATCATCTCCTTGAAAACAAAGATGCTGTCTGTAGTTGAGTGTGATATTCTACCAATGTCAGTTTGATAAAGGTGAATGACAAGCTCAACTAGATCTTTCCTCTTAATAATTTAAAAAAGCTTTAATTACTAAAAGATAGAAGTGTAAGACATCAACTTTGATTGTAGAGTTCACTGTTTCTCTGTTCCAGTGTTTTGCTCCATGCATTTTGAAGCTGTGTTTGGTAATTATAATGACCAACAGTATATTGATAAATATTATGCCCTCGTCTGTGTGTATGAGTTCTTGTCTTAAAGTCTAAAAGTAGTAAACTCATAGGTGGTCCAATTATACTTTGTCTTTCAAAGATAGGCTCACCTTATTTCTTCTAGCTATTGCAGCAATGTAGACTCTCCCAACCCCCACAGTCAGGCATTCGTACACTGGCAGAGTGAAAGCATCCAAGAGTCTGGAGAGAGTTTATACTTAGATTCTGAAGAACAAGACTTTTGCAATATTTTCATTTCTGTGCTTTCTCCCCTCAAGTTCATGCACTATCATCTGGTGGCTACATGCTTGGATATGGTGCGGAAGTTTAATATTAAATGAAGAATGTTCTAAATGTGATGGCGGTTTTGAAAAAGGTATATGGTGTAATGTGTGTTTTATTACAGTAGGATCCCTGGTATGCTATAAGGAAATGTATTGTAGAATCGAAGCTGTAAACTATAGGGCAAGTTTGACAGTTTAGGCAATAAAGGATGAGATTCAGACAGACATGTGGATTTCTGGAAAAGGAAGGATGAACGGCTCTCAGGCCAGTTAACAAAAAGTGAGCAAAGTCCATAGGAATCAGTAGTGAACATACTGAATAAGTGAACTGCAAGCTCGGTAATAGATTATATTTTCTTCATTAACTATTGCTGAAGAGGAATTAGGAAGGATGCTAAGTTGAATACAGGGAAACAGGTTTACAGACATTATCCAAATGGTGCCCTAGTTATTATTATTTTCCTTTTGGGGGAAGGGATGAGGTGCAACAGGAATTTCCTGGCGATCCTGATCCTCTACAGTGTTTGTCCTACTGGGAAAACAAACCAAAACAAACAAAACAAAAAGCAGTCTGCAGTCCTAATAGTCTCTATCAACAATAGATGTGGGGGTAGACAATTACATTTAGCATCAAAGAAGGAAAGCTTGCAATCAATATGCACAGGAACTAGGAAAATTTTACGATTTTGGATAGTGGTAAGACTGACGATGAAGGAGACTAGATGTAACGCTCAAGGAAAAAGATAGTAGCTGGGTCACCTTATAGCTGGACTCATATATAGCCAGTCTGCCATCGCGATGCTGTGTTCTTCCATACAGGTCATCCAATTCATTTTCACAATTGTGTACTTGTTTGATTCTTGTTTCTGAAGTGTCAGCTGCTATCAGGGAGCTTATTCTCTGGAGACATTTTCTGAAAACATTTAAATTCCAATGAGAATCCATAGGCTAAACACTAAAATTTGGGATTTCTATGTGTTTTTTTTTTTTTTCAAGGAAGTAGCCAAAGAGGATCTACTGAAGTATAATTTTATGACAAATGCTTCAAATATAAATGATTATAAAATATACCAGTAGATTATATAATGCATCAATCTTGTTATGTATTCCTGTGCAAAAGCTCTCTGAGTCATCTTCCTTTATCTTAAAATCATGTCTTGCTTAGCTTTGCCCAGACTATCATGGCTGTGTGCTAAGTATTTCTTCGACTCAGTAGGAATTAGCCAGTTTTACAGACCAAATCTTAAAAATCCCCAGCGACCCACATGTTAAAGGCTGAGTCTTGCCTTGGGACTGCTGGAAAATGGTAGAAAGTTTAAAAGATGGGGCCTAGTGGGCAGTCTTTAGATCTATGCCCTAAAAGAAGATAACTAGTGACAATCTCCTGAACATAAAGTAAGAGGTTTGCTCAAATATGAAGTACTTGCCATAGTGTGTTGGCTTACTATAAGTCTCAAATCAAAAGACCATTCAATTATGGACCATAAATTCAAAAATCTTTGAGCCAAAATGAAGTTGTCTTCTTTATAAGGCAATTTCAGATTGTTTTTACAGGAACAGAAAGCTGATGAACACTGGCAGTCTAATGTTGGGAATTCATACAAGAGAAAAAAGTACTATTGGTTTGAAAGAATTGATAAAGGGATTTTCTCCCACAGAGAAATTTTTGAAAAGAGCCAAATATCCTTTGAGGTGTAGTTTAATGTATTATGAACATTCTTACATTTTTATAATTATCAAGTCAGGGAAAAAAGGAAGATAGACTTGGTGTTATTTGTGTTCCTGCTTTCCGCTATTCTCAGATCTCCGCCTAGGTGAGGTATGGATTTTGTTTGGTTAATGGAAACACAGACAGTGTTTGTTCTAACATTGCAATCAGTAGGTTTGGATTTCAGGGATGTGGAACAGGTAAGACTAGATCAGATTTCCATCATGCACAAGTTTATAAAACAGCTCACTGAGGTGGTCTGCTTCCTTAGTAAGCCTGAGATAGCTTAACTCGGTGAACTCCTGAGGAATTGCAGTTATCTTTAGCAGATCCTCATAAACACTTCTGGTATCTTGCTCAGTTATGCCAAACAAAAGGAGAGATGTTTGCAAACTGACGGTGCTTGCTACTTTGAAGTTATGCTTCCATATTGGATTAAGCCCACATGCTGTAATAGAACTATGAAGAAATTGCATTCAAAGATAAAAACTTCTAGAGACAAGACACAGCCCATTGGCCTCCCAAAGGCCACCCTCCTCTTAGGAAATAGATCTGTATTTGTATCTGCTGTGTCCTCCATATCCTCACATTCTACCACCATGTGTCCTTGCAAAGATAAAGGATTCAGAGGAAATAAGTAAGGTGCTGTGTGGACCCATTCTACTAATGATAAACAGTAAGTGGGAATTACCATATGTTCAGGATTGACCCTTAGTTTAATACAGAGCTGAAGTTGAGACAATTAGAACAGTCATCATTACTATACAGAACCTTTTAAGGCACCAAGGTGATGAAGAAAAGAAGAATTAAGAAATAAGTAAGATCTGAAGGGGAAGTTTAAATATATTTATACACACACACACTTGCACGCAGTCACACACATACACTCAAGTCATTCATGCACTCCCACACACAAGCACTCACATCATGCACACATACTCAGGTCATGCACATGCACTTACGCACAACCATGTCATGGACACTCACACACACAAACACACATGCACATACAAACACACATTAGAACAAAGCTTCTTCAGAATCAGGGTGTGTTTAATTTAAAAATTGAATAAAGGCAATGAAAAGTAGAGTGAATCCTGGTGAAATTTTCCATAGAACATGGAAACAATCTTATAATCGATAGTTAACAGAGTATCAATTAAGAAAAAGTAAGTGTAATAGAAGAAAAATTTAGAAGATCAAATATGCATTTCAGAACAAAGAAGCAGATGGAGAAGGAGAATAAAAGGAACAGTATTTCACTTACTTGAGTTTTCAGATCAAAGGCTTTTGATGGACAAGCTAGATTAGCAACAACACATGTCATACTCTATTACCTAGAAAAACTCCTGAACTCCAAGAAACAAAAGCAAGGCCTACACCTTCTAACCAGGGGGTGGAATTAACCACTCACCAGTCAGAATAGACACGTTTCCCTCAACAACTTGGAAAATTGGGCCCGAGAAAGACACTATTTATAGCTTTTTAAGAAAAAAAAAAAAAAGATTGCAGCTCACGAATCCCACGGATTTTGGAGAGGGCTTAGTTTATATCACAGAAACTGAGCAGTTGCGTAGAAAAATTCTGAAAAATATACAGGATGTAAAGAATGCAAGTAGACATGGACATACTAATTACATACAGAGTAAAAGCTGACAAGAGTCACTTTAATTATATACTTACCTGGAACTTTTTTTTTTAAAAAAAAAACAAACAAACAAACTAATGTTTATATAGTCATACTATCTTACAATATATATTTATTTATTCCTGTCTTTTCATACTATAAAACTCCCTAAAATTAAAATTTCAAAATTACTTAGACCCTGATAAATTAACAAAGATGCTTGAAGAAATAGCAAGAGTGCATATCTACTCTGCATTTCTTATTTAACATATCCAGTGTCAGTGCCTCTTTTAATCTTTGTAATCGGTCCCTGAGGTGACATTCACTATGAAAAATACCAATCAAGGGTCTTTAGGAACAAAGTAACTTCCTCAGATTCCATAAAGAAAAAGATAATTACAACACATGATTCTCAAAGAACCAGTTCACCGTTGGTGCACCCATAAAATAAATGCACACTCCCTATAAAAATAAAGGTAAAATAGTGTTCAGAGAATTTAAATAAGAAAAATATAAAACATGTACATAGTTCTTTTCATATCAAACTGCCATATGTTTAGAACCAATAAATGTAACACATATATAAAAATGTATTTAACTGGGGATAATTAATCTCAGTGTAAACTAAATCAAAGAAACAGAATTTTTTACAGGTCACTGTCTTTGTCTAAAATGTAATTATTATTTGAGGAATTAAATATTTTCAAATAGGAAAAATCTTGGAAATTAAAATACTCTTACATGTATACAACATGCTATAAGAAAAGACATCAAACCAGGAAATTGCTAATCAAAATGTACAACCAAAATCAGTTAAGAATCTGAGATACTGTGATGTGACTAGAAGGAATGGAAATCAGTGAGTCAGTAGGTCAACTCCAGAATGGCTGCAATAGCCCGTAACTCCTGCTCCAAGCGATCCAGTGACCTCTTCTGGCTGCAGTAGCTAACTACACTTAATGAAGGGAAACCCACCCACAGACACACACACACACACACACACACACACACACACACACACACGCACTGTATGTGAATCCAAGCATATGTTATAATTGTGTTTTTTCTAATTGATCTGCTCTGAACTCTCCTAATAGTGAGTGTAATGCCAGAACTCTTGATCTCTTTCCTGATTGTACTCAGCTATTCTTTTCAAATGCATGTGTCTCCTATTTTGGGTTCGTTCTGAGGATCCTTTGTTGTAAACTTATGACTTTCACCCATTGACTACTATGTCTGTGAAGACATCTCATAGGGATGGTTTGGATGTATCAAATCTGAAGTGGAAAACAAAAACAAAACAAAAGGCCCTTCAGTTTGTGTGTGCACCTATAAGCTGTAGTGCCTGCTTCTGGTAGAATGTTCTTTGACATGGAGAACCAATGCAGAATGGAGCAGAGACACAGAGAGTGGCTAACTGAAGGGCAGAGCTGGCTTCCTCTGGGCCAAGCCAGGACACAGGCAGCTCAGCTCCATCCTAGATTCTGCCATTGAGTTGTCTCAGTAGCATCCCTATAGACTTTATTTTTGATCACCCAGAACTAATATATTCTTCTCAAAATTTTAATTTTTTATTTCTTATTTCTACTAATTCTTTTTATTGACTACAGAAAACACAAAGTGGAATCTATAAGTTTTCAGTTCTGGTTCCTTTATCCATTTTTTTTTCTGCATGTCTGATTTTTCCAAGGCTTTATTAGCATATGTTCTTTTAATCACAGGATTTCTTAGTAATTTCTTAGGGGTCTAGAGGTCTAGCTCCCCAGTAGAGTGCTTGCCTATCATATACAAGGTCCTGGAATTAACACCAACCAGTGAAATAAATATTAATAATCTCTTTGTGGAGAATATTTTTAGTGTGACCTATTCTTGAAAAAGGACAAGTTCATCCTGTTGTGGGTGGACTCTCTTTAGTCCTTTTTACTGTCAGCGGTGTTTGATGACCGCATCTCCTAATCGCCTATCTGAAGGTTTATACGTCTCTTCGGCATGCCTCTCCCAGCCATCTCTCTTTAAGCAGTAGAGCACATTTCCAGTCATCCTAAAGCAGCCCTACATCTTCTCTTGCCAAACAGACAACCCAGAAAGACCATAATCCCGACATGAGCCACTCTTAGCTCTCCCCGGCTCAGCTGTTCCTACAACTGACTTCCTATCTTGGAATGTCAAGTGCCACTCCCTGGCCAGCCTGTCTCCTGCTGGGATGTATTAGCAGAGACTGGAGTTCTGGAGGATAAAGATCCACGTCAAGATGTGCTTGTTTACAACATACTGATATGGTTTGCAGATACCACTGGTTTCTTGTGCCAGAGGCAACAGATACTGAGATGAGCAGTTTCAAACATTTGTTGATATTGGAAAATAGATTGTGAGAAAAATAAAACATGCATAAAGAAAGAAACTACTCTGTGATGTTTAAACCTATGAGTGTCTGTATATGATAAGGTCACTGTATTTTTAAGGAAGAGGTTGTGTGTGTATGCATGCGTACGTGTGACTAAATCTGGAATACATTGATTTGGCTGGACTTGTTCTCTAGCGGAGTCCAGGAATCCTCCTGTCTCTGCTTTCCCAGCCTTGGAGATAGAGGCTCTCCACCACAACTGGATTTTATGTAGGTGCTGGAGATCCAAACTCAGGTCTAACCTATTTCCCCAGACCTTAGAGAGGTGATTTTGTTTTTCTTAATAAGGAGTTTGATTGAAGAACCTGGGTGGAAATTTATAGAAGCCCTACAGAAATACTCCTTTCAGTGATCCTGTTTTGGGAGCAAACTATATAAATCTCATTCTCTCTGATCCTGCCTTTTACCATCTCATTAAAAAAAAAATCTAAAATAAATCACTACATTAAAGAAGTTAAAACAAAACTTCTAATAGTTAACTTGAACACAATAAAGTACATTTTAAGACGTGACATTGTTCAAAGCAGTAAATATTAGACATAAAATAATGATTTAAAAACTTGAGCCAAAAAATAAGCAGAACTCTCAAACGATCTCTTCTTTTTTTTGAAAATCAATTAAACAACAACAACAAAACCACTGTTACTGTCTTCAGACACACCCGAAGAGGGCATCAGATCCCATTACAGATGGTTGTAAGCCACCATGTGGTTGCTGAGGATTGAACTCAAGACCTCCAGAAGAACAGTTAGTGCGCTTAACCACTGAGCCATCCCTCCAGGCTGCCCATCAGCTAACTCTTAAGACTTGAAGAACTAAATGAGTATGTGAGAAGTTGGAAACCATAAACATTTGAAAGAGGAAGGTTTTATTAAAACTGTGATGCGGCTCAGGGCACCCTGCAGAAGAGGAGGTGAAAAGAGAGCGAGAGCCAGAGGGGGTGGAGGACACCAGGAGATCCAGGCCCTCTAAGTCAACCGAGCAAAGCTCATTTGAACTCACAGAGACTGCAGCAGCAAGCACCGAGCCGGCACGGGTGTACACTGAATTCTCTACGTATTCCGTAGAGCTTTCAGTTTAGTAGTTCTTTGGGACTCTTCAGTGTGTGAACTACTGGGTGTCTGATTCTTGTGCCTTCTCTTGGGGCTCTGTCTCTGCTGCTGGTTTGCCTTGTCCACTCTGATGGAATAGTTTTTTATTTTTAACCTATGATGTTTTATTTTCTTATGCTTTGTTGTTATCTCTTAGAAGACTGATGTCTAATGAGAGATAGAAATGGCATGGATCATCCGGAGGGGAGGGAAGGTTGGAGGAACCGGGAGGACTGGAGGGAGAGGAAACTATAATCAGGGTACACAGTATAAGAAAACAATCTATTTTCAATAAGGGGGGGGGGACAAAACCTGTGTTGTCAGAACCTAGCAGGGAGCCAGCTCATCATGGATGATTCTCAGGTGAGCTCCCAACCGAAGGAACGGAGAAATTCGGTCAGGTGAAAGGGGTCTTTCCCTATGACCTCCCTCTTCTCCCCTGCTAACATTCTCCAAAAGCCTCTGAGACGGCAAAGCAGAAAAAGGTAGAAAAGTAATGTGGACAAACAAACAGAAAATCCTATTTTAAGTAAAAGGAGTTTGAAGCCAGAAAATAAAAGCAAAAATAAAAACATGAAATTAGTAGAAGAGGCAACATGATTAAGTTCAAAACAGTAAACAAGCAAACCAACAAAGGACAAAGTACTAGTCCAATTAATTGTTCAGAAGAAGCATTAAGGGGTAAAAGTCCAAGTAAATGTATAAAGTACAAATCGAAACAAAGATTGTGAACAAAGTAATTTAGTTCAGAATTTAAAGATAGCAAGGAGATAAATATAGATGTTCCCTTCAGCAGATAAAAGTGCACACAGACAAGCTAGAAGACTTGAGTTGGATGCCCAGGACCTACATGGTGAAGGGAGAAAACAGACTGTGTAAGTCGGCTTCGGTTCTCCATGTGTATGCCATGGCATACGGTTGTATACACCTGCTCATGCATGCAGGCACATCCTGTGACCATTAGAGTTATTTTAATTATTGTTATGACTTCATTTTCAGATTTGAAAAGTAAGTACTCCTTATGTTTATAATCAAAAGGAGAGATAATTTATAAGCAAGACCTTTATAAATGTAGCTAATTAAGCTAATCAATATTCAAAGATACACTCTAAAATGCTATCATTCTTTAAGATATTCTGGCCTTTCTTTGTATAAAATGCAATATTATTAGAGAAAAACATCTTCAGGTTAACTTTAGGTCTGTTGCATTACATTCAAAATATTTTTGAATATAATTTTTATGCATGCTTAAAAAGCTGCTGTTTTAATGCTTGCCATCATTATTCTGTTTTGTTTTGTTTTTTTAAAAAAGATACAATAAATTCCTCTTATGGGTGAGTACCAATTAAAAGTATGCATTTATATCATCTTGTTCTTGTATAATTGAAAAACTAGTGATGTAACTTGCCCAGTTCTCATTGTTTGCTTTGACTCCAAAGAAATAAGATTTAATAAAAAGAATAGTTACAATTTCAGGAATGCTTATTACAAGCAGTTATTAAATCAAGCATTTTATATGTTATTTTATTTAATATTCATGACAATTCTGAGAAATATGACTTATTTTCTGCATGGTACAGATGAGGAAAGATGTTCACAATCCTTAAATAATTTGTCTACAACCATATCAATAGTGAGAAAATCAAATTTTCTCTCTGTGCTGCACTCACTCTTTCCTGGCTACATTTAAAAGCAATTACAATAGTTTCTGACTCTAAAGTTTTCTATTATAATTGAAAAAACAAACACCAAAACTCTTTCTGGCCAAGAAGAGTAGAGTCATGTAGCTTCTTGCTTCTTAGTCTCTATCTTGACTTATGGGGACACAGGTTCAATTTGAAATTGAACCCTTTTGTGTGGCTATTCCAACTTCAAAAATTACATAGATATGTCAGTGTCTTACTTTTCCAAGATGGTCAAGGTGGTGATATAAGCACAGAAAACAAGTGTATAAAAATGATCGGGTTGCAAGAGTCACTTCACAGCAACCATTGGGCTGAGTGTGAGGTCCCAGATGGAGGAGTTGGAGAAGGGACTGAAGGAGCTGAGGGAGTTTGCATCCCCATGGAGGGAGCAACAGTGTCCACTGGCCTGACTGCCCGATGCTCCCGGAGACTGGATCACCAACCAAAGAATACACATGGAGGGACCCATGGAGCTGGCCACAAATGTGGCAGAGGAGGGTCTTCTTAGCCATCAGGGGGAGGAGAGGACCTAGGGCCGGAGGGTGTTAGATGTCCCAGTATAGGAGAATGCCAAGGAGGGAAGACAAGAGTGGGTGGGTGGATGGGTGGGGGAATACCCCCCATAGAGGCTGGGAGAGGGGGGAGGGGATAGGGAGGTTCCAAAGGGGAGATCTGGAAAGGGGGAAACATTTGAAATGTGAATAAAGTATCAAAAAAAAATATGATGGGGTTGGTACCTCCTCCCCCAGTAGTGAGAAGACTCAAGCTCTGACAGCTAGTTGTTTCCCAGTGTCACAGGTGACCAGCTGCCCAGTGTCTAAGGCTTCATCACATGTCTCTCAAATCCTCCCTTCCTTCTTACCTGTTCACCTCACTATGAGACAATGATTTTTCTTAAGCTTCACAGTTTTCTTTATAAAGATCTTATTGTGATTTAAAATCTGTGTACTGTGTTTGTGTGTGTGTGTGGGGGGGTACACATGCCACAGCTCTGGGGTGGAGTTCAGTCAACTTGTGGTAATCCTTTCTCTTCCCTCACCATGAGGGTATTGAGAGAAAAATCTGGGTTGTCAGGTGTGGCAGCAAGTGCCTTACTTGCCAAGCCATCTCACAAGCGTGGTTTTATGCATTTTCGATGTCAAAGTCATTTCCTGTTTAATTTGTATAGTTTGTGTGCGTAGTTATTTTTTATTTTCATCTAATTACACAAGTATTGAATCAGTACTTTTAAACTTCACCAGTTCCCAAAAGGTGACTCAAAGATGCAGGAAAGTTCACTAAGACCCACCGTCTCTTCTCACCCTTCACTGGGTATTCAGCTACAATCATTATGCTGAGAAATATTGTTTTAGAAAATAACAGGACATTGCATTGTATTCCCAACACTGGGGAAACTGAGGCAGGAGGAATATGAATTTTAAATCAGCTTGAGCTGCATAGTAAGACATTGTCTCAAAACAGACAGACAGAAAGACATACAGGCAGATGACAGATAGATAGATAGATAGATAGAGTGAGAGCATGCAGATGGACAGATGGACAGACAGATCTACAGATACTAAATACTATATTTAATTTAAAAAATATTTTGTATATAGTGTAAGTATGTGTGCATATTTGTGTGTGTGTATGTGTGTGTGTGTGTGTGTGTGTGTGTGTGTAAAGACCAGATGCCAACATTGGATGTTTTCCTCAATTGCTACTCATCTTATCTCTTGAGAAAGGATCTCTCATAGGACCTCATGCTCACTGAATGGCAAGGCTAGCAGGGCAATTAGCTCTGAGCAACTACCCGTTTACATTTCCCCTGTGCTAAAGATACACATGACCATGCCCAATTTTTTTATGTGGGTGCTGAGGATCTGTGTCCTTCTACTTGCAGGGCAGGCATTTTGCTGACATTTTCCCTAGCTCAGAAAGTGCTTTCTGTGCCTTACAAAGTCTCCTTTCTTTGAAGAAGGTCATGTCTTCAAATGTCTGACTTTGCTACAGATTTTGGGTTTTCAAGGACTACATGGAAACTCTTGGCTTTGTTGTTATACCTTCAGAGCAGTCATCCCACATTTAGGAAAACTTTCTCCTTCATTAGTATGAGAATTGAGAAGAGGAAAGGAAACTGTTGCTTGAAACATGGACTTTCTTCACCAAAGAGCTAGGAAGAGCCAGTAACTAAAGTGTATATGTGGAAGCAATACACACACTGTCCTCTAGTGCTGCTCCTGGTAGATCCCATTAAGAAAAAGTCCAGACACATAAACAGAAATGTAAAGGGGAGCTAAAAACCCACTATAAATAAATAAAGTAAGCTCTGAATAATGGGATTTGTTGATGGTAACATATCGGGTCCTTGCAAGTTTGTAGAACAGACGGGATTCTTAAAAGATCCCAAGATAACTGGAGAGTAGCATCTATTATATTAACTGTCATAGACTGTTCTGAAGAGATCAGAGAGGTAAGTAAATTAGGAACATGTAAAACAAATGTGTTTATTGTTATCTATTATTTATGACTCTTTTGATAGCTGGTAGTTCATTTGACTATACTTCTGCCTAAACCAATTTAAATTAATTCAGCTAGCAAATTGAATAATGCTGTATCAACTGCTTTGTTGCAATCAAGATATATTGCGAATACTCGACTCTCTTAATCTTCTAACTATATTTTCTAATGTTGATGGATAATTGCCTTTAAGTGCATCCTTGCCTTCTCTGCTTTTAGGTCTGCTTGATAAAAACATTACGGGAAGTGGTATGTTCCCAGACCATTTTGAGAATGCAATTTGCCTCAATTCTCCTATCAGTAGCATCAGTATAATCTGAGGACTATGAAGGCAATTAGCTCTCGCTAATGGTCTTTGCTTCTCTTAAATAATGATAAAAGGGGGTTATTGGATAAGAAGAAAGCAGACTTCAACTGCCTACTATTTTCTCCACTTTGGTGTTCACTAAAGTTCATGATGCAAACATCTCAGAAGCAAAAGAATACCTCTCAAAGATTTGGGTGCTGTATCAACAAATGCAGATACAGTACAGTTAGAGCCATAACTTCTTCTAAATAAGTTTACAACTATAACAGACATGTCTGCTTTTCTTTAGATATCCCTGAACATTTCATTAAGATCTATCAGGAAGCTGTAAAGAGAAGTGCTGCTAAGAGTTTGCTTTGCAGAAGAGAATTAACAACAAAGCTGAGAACATTTCATTAATTAATGCCTGCAATTCCCGGTCTCCTTGCAGGGAGGACAGACTTGGAATTCTAAACTATTTTCACTTCCTGTCTCTTTTTAAACAGTTCACTAGGAATTATGAGTGGCTTTAAAATCTTAGCTTGTGTGTGCTGCTATTTGAGACAGGAAGTCTTTTCTTTAATTTTCATTTTTATTACCAGTGGGTTATACCTTAAATGTTTGATGCTAGAATTTTTGGTCTACCTTTATTTATTAGCCTTTTTGTATTTGATGTTAGAGTTTAAATATTTCAACTTGTTTTCTGGTGTCATCCCTAATTAAACAAAATCAAAATTTAAAAATCTGAGACATTACTATTTGTGACTGTAGTAGAAAATGGTCCTTGCCCCTAGCTTGCACCAATTGTCAGCATGGGTTTCTTGGTGTAGTTATAGACAACTTAAGACTCAACCCTGCTTGCTCATTAGTGATCCCTGGACCCAAATGTTGATGCAAAATTTAGTTGAGCAGTGTCCTTCTGAATAAGAGAGACAAGACTGCTTGTTTCCAACCACAGGAAAAATAATACGTGTCTAAAGTAGCCGTGCTTACCATCTGGAAAAACCATCCACAAAAGCTTATAGATTGACAAATATCATAAATGAAATCATGGAATGACTCTGGCAAACCCCATGTGTGCAGGAAAAACAAGAAACAAAGAAAAATAAAATACTCCTGTTGGTACATGGGTACATTGTGTTTATCTTAAGTTGACATGAAAGCCTGTGTCTAGTGCGTGTGTGTGTGTGTGTGTGTGTGTGTGTGTGTGTGTGCTTGGGTAATAAAATTTTTGCGTATCTGGACCAAACTCAAAATGAGATTATGTATGAGAAAATATTCTGTTTTGTAATGCACTTAAAATGTAAGATTTATTATGTATAGATTTCAGTAGACTCAAGAAACAAGACATCCCTTCAGCAGTATCAGATGGAATTATCCACTTGGAAGAACATTATTTGAATCTTCACCAATGTAATTATATCGCTGTCATAGAATTTTCTAAACCAAATCCTTCCATAAATGGAAAACTATAAATCACAAAATATTTACCAGAGTAACCAAAATGACTGTCTCAGATATCTCAGAATGCTTGTATTCAGCAAGATTATAAAATATGTAAATATGTATCATGTGATCTATTTTCCAGTTAGGTAGCTTTGTATACATGCAAACAGACAGAGAGACAGACATTATGGACATATGTACTTATATGATCTTTTAAAAGTTAACATTATGTATAGGCTTTGCACGGTAACCAATCTTTTTAGTTTGCAAAAAAGTAACTGTTTTGATAAAGACATTTTCTATACACCACTCAAAAAGTATTTAACTCACAAGCATTACTTTTGAAGACAGGCAAGGTACAAATAAATGTTTGCTCTGGTATAGATTCAAGATTTTATAACACCAGATTGTAATTGTTAGTAAATGTTCCCGTTGACACGTGGATTGGCAACATGAATGGGAGAAAGGCCTCACCCTTAGATGAAGAGCTACAGTGAATCAGGAGTTGCTGAGGGGATCAGAATTAGTTTTCCTGGGGGTAGAGCTCCTAATAGGTTATCCAGTCTTACATGGTGAGCCTTAAACATACGCATGGTGGGCAGATCTAATTGACCAAGTGGACTCAGCATGATGTCTATAAAGCAATAACAACTAAAGGGGACGAGGTTGCTTTCCTGAAGGGATTGGGGGAACAGCATAGAAGTTAGAAGGGAAAGAAGGAGGAACAGAAATAATATAGATACAGCATACTCATATATTCTCAAAAATTATATATAGTTATGAAAAATTGACTGAAAAACCATTTTAGGTATATTAAAAAACATAATTTCATGCATCTTTGCAGTGTATGTCTTCTTAGTAATACCTATAACATATAGAACACTGGTCCAGAAAGAAACTAATAAAATGTATTATATTATATTTACATATTAGAAAAGGTATAGGCAGCTGCCACTATCCAATTGCCTGAGCAATTTAAAACAATGGAGAATTACCTTGTATTTTCCCAAGAAAGATGGGATTCAAAGTGAAATCCTATCATCCAGGCCAACTGTGTTTCATTTCAAGCACCATGTGCAGAATCCACTGTTGCTAGACTGACAACACTGTGTTATGACAAGAAATCAACAAAAACAGAGGCTGTAAGAACAAGACACTGTTGTCAAGCAGATCTTAGGAATCTGGAATGTTCCAACTGATGAGCCATAGTCTTAGTATGCTACATGCTCCAGTCAGACTCTAGTCAGTAGCTGTTTACAAACTGATCTTATTATTTTGATAAGTGCACTTACTAGCAGTAAACATACTTACTATTTTGATAAGATGTTTATTCCCTTAGAGATTTGGTCTTGTTAGGGAAGAAAGACTTATGTCTTAAAAATGACAGACAAACAGACCGACAAAAAAACCCCTAGAGAATAAAACTATTATATGGCCCAAGAATGCAATGAATGTGTTTGAGAAAGAAAGCAATTCATGTGAAAAAGTATGTTTACTTGAGGGTGAGAAGCTGGCCTTGGACAAGGATGACAGGGACATGTGATAATGTGTTCAAAAGCATGAACAGTACAGTACTCACAATTGAGATTAACACTGCATTGTCATAGGAACGAGGATCCTAGGGTCATGTTTTCTGATATAACTGATCTTTCTGCTGCCCAAACCGACTATATCTCAGACTCTGTCTTAATAATAATAATAATAATAATAATAATAATAATAATAATAATAATAATAA